>CM042837.1:6578883-7089546 GCA_023653725.1 Bungarus multicinctus
GAGAGAGAGAGAGAGAAGAGGAGGAGGGAGTGAGGGGAGGAGGAAAAAAGCAGCACCACCTGCGCGCGGTGTGGTGGGGGGTTGCAGGAGTCGGGGAATTTGTCATCGTTGAGAGGGTGACTGGGGAGTCACTGGTGTGGGTGAGGCTGCCGTCTGCGTCCAAAGGCCACGCCAAGTGACAACAAGACTGGGCTTGGAGCAGGAAATCTGGAAGTGGGAGGAGGGGAACAGCAGCTGCTGGATTAACCTTTACTGGTTGGATGTTGGGGGGGGGGGGGTTCCCTAAATGGAAGGAGGGGAGGTGTTGCAACGCAAACGGTCCTGTGCAGGAGAAGTCCCTCTGACTGTTTGCTTGCTTGGTTTTTTTAAAGTTGCATTTGCATTCAGAGCCTTTCCCCACAAAGGGCCAATGGTACTTATTGGCAGCCCTGGGGATGCAGAGCCACAAAGGGGAGCCCAGAACAATTAAAAAAAAAAAAATACTGAATGGCTGAGATCAGCAGGTCCCCTCTGTGGTTGCCATAGAAACACCACCAGGGCTTACTAAAGGTATTTCCTGAAAAGAGAGAGAGAGAGAGAGAGAAAATGCATGTGCATTCGTGCGCATGTACACACAGCCACCCCAGATCCCTTAATCCCAACAGGAAGTGCTTAGCTGGGCCTCCGGGGATCAGTCTCTTTTTATCTGGGGTGGGGGGAGAGGAAGAGGAGGGGGAACCCCTTCCTTAATTGGCCTTTCTTGAAGGCTGGCGAGGATCAATTCTGCTGGGGTGGTGCGCCAAAGGTATTAGCCATCGCTTTCTCTCAATCTCATTGCACGGAAGCTGTGTGCAACGTCTGTTTCTTATTTTGGCAAACAGTCTCAGCGGCTGAACTCGGACCGCTGAGCGAGTGGGAGGGAGGGGTAGCGATGGGCGGAAGCTAATGTTGCTTCTTATTCCTTCTCTACGCTCCCTTCATCCTCCCAAACCGGGATCCCAACCCAGTCCTGGTTTTTTTTCCAGCTTATTCAAACCAAAAGTTAAAAAAAACGTTTGACGCCCTCAAATATGCACGGAGGGGCAACCTGTTGCGTTCACTACCATCAGAAGATGGCGATCGCGGGACCAAAATGTGTTCTGACCTAGGCTTCCCAGACCTTTATCAGGCTTGGAAGAGTTGCCAGGCCGATACCTTCCAAATGCCATGCTGTAGTAGCAATTACTTGGCAAGAAGTCAGGAACAGATTTTCACCCTAATGAACTGAACTAATTGTCTCCTGCAAACCCCACTCCCCTTTCGCTCCAGAGATGGTATTTAGCAGGTTCTGACCAGCGCTGGAGAACTGGTAGCGGAAATTTTGAGTAGTTCGGAGAACTGGCAAATCCCACCTCTGACTGGAGATTTTACAGTATCCTTCCCCTGCCACGCCTACCAAGCCACGCCCACAGAACCGATAGTAATTTTTTTTTTAATCCCACCACTGTTTCGCTCCTCTTTATTCCCTATGGGAAGGGCCATTCACCGTCCACCTGTGCATCTACTCCCGAGTCGACCCTTATTCCTTAACTGTTCCCTTCTCCTGGCAGCTCTGTGCATGCGCACACTGGGAACAGGCTCCAGCTGTTCTTCTGCCTCACTGATCTCTGACCCTGAAGGCAGCTGATAACTGTCAGATGGCCCTGGCCCCATCTCTGCCTCCGATGCAGAGCCCTCGTCAGACTCCAGGACTGGCCATGTTCCTCCCCAACCTCCTCACTGTCCGAGTCTGCTACTAGCCCTGCTGGCAGGCCACAACAGAACGAAAACTACAAGCGCAGTTGGACGAGGGTGGTTCAGACAGCAATAATAGCACTTAAGACTTATATACCACTCCGTAATGCTTTATAGCACTGGGTGATTTACAGATGTCAGCATATTGCCCCCCCCCCAACAATCTGGGTCCTTATTTTACCCACCTCAGAAGGGTGGAAGGATGAGTCAACCTTGAGCAGGTCAGGATCGAACACCTGACAGTGGGCAGACTCTGCCTGCAGTACTGCATCACCAGAGCTCTCTGAGGTGAGTCAGGTGCAAGAAAAGAGGGAAGCAGAGGTTCATCTTCTCTCTTTCATGCACCTGGAGGCCCCAAGTTCTTCCCTTGCATTGCCTTATTTGGGGGAATCCTTCCTTTCGCAACTGATTATATAGAGAAACCTCTCCACTATCTTCCCTGGAGGGGTCAGGATGGTGCTTCCTGAACTCCCAAATGCATCTGGAGAGCATCAGGTTGTGGGAAAGCGGAGAAACAAAACCTGTTCTGGCCATTATTCCTGAGACTATAATTAAGCATACGTTTAGTTAAAACAACTCTTGTTTTATTTCAGTGCTGGGAATTATGTTCATTCCCAGCCTGTAATGAGTCCCAAACAGTCCCTCAAGATAAGCACCCACCTTTCTCTCCTTTGAAGTGCTGCCAACAATTAAAGTGCCAAAGTAACTATAAAAAAAACCAACCAAAGTACAACATCCACACAGAGCTTCAAGGTTTAACCCGAACAGAGCGAACGACATTGCTTCCTGCAAAGATTTCTCTACCTTTGCCTATCCTTTATACCTTACGGGAAGGGCAATCACTGCCTTACTCCTTTTGTCTTAGCTGCCCCTTTATATTCAACTGTCTGCAAGGAGTATAATTTTTTTTTCATTTTATTAAATTTTTATACCGCCCCCTCTCCCAAAAAGGGACTCAGGGCGGTGTACAGCCCAGAGAAAACAACACAATTAGTAGAAAATTTAAAACAGATTTAAAAAGAATTAAACTAGTGACTGGAAATATAAAAGTACAGTAACGCAATAAAAGCAAGGTAAAAAAGTTAAAAATTACCAAAAATTTAAAACCCTAGTAATTAATACTAGGCCAAACTGGCCTGTTGGAAGAGGTGGGTCTTTAATGCGCGCCGGAAGGCCCTCAGGTCAGTAATGGCCTGCATCTCCGGGGGTAATTCATTCCAGAGGGAGGGTGCTCCCACAGAGAAGGCCCGCACCCTCGGGGCCGCCAGCCGGCATCGTCCAACTGACGGCACCCCTAGGACACCCACCCTGTGGGAGCGCACTGGCCGGCGGGAGGCCAATGGTGGCACCAGGAGGTCCCATAAGTACCCGGGTCCCAAGCCATGGAGCGCTTTAAAGGTAAAGGGAAGGATTTAAAATCCTTCCCTTCCCCACCATCCAGTCAGAGCTGAAGAAGCTTCTTGGATGAGAAGCAAAACTTCTTCAAAGAAAAACAAAGGAAGTCCAGTTGCCTCCTGAAAAAGCACTTCTGGGACAACCGTGACCTGGAGGACTGAGAATCTCTACCAATGGTCATGTCACTTTTTTTTCAGTTGCTGCTGCAACTTTGAACAGTCACTAAATGAATGGTTGTAAGTCGAGAACTACCTATATTGTAAACCAACATCTTTTACAAACAGACCAGGAGGGGAAAAAAAAACCCCTCATATAACACATCCCATATTTCAACCCTTCCAGCAAAACAAACTGAGGAAAAATTATTAGTTTTTTGCCCTCTTTTCTTCTCTATTGCTGTGTAACTACAAAAAAAAATCAAAACAAAACTTGATATGGGAGACTCTTAATCCCTCCACTTTGGGAAGATTTTTTAATTTATGGTGTCCTTGTCTGTATGGTGGTCATTTCATCCTGTTCTTTTGGTTGATTTATTGTATGGAATTCTTTATTTACAGCTATGTTAGCGTAGTACAGACTGTTCTGCAGGGCTCCGAGCTGAAAAAATGCTGGACAAAAGCTGGGTTCATAGCAACCTTGGAAAAAGAGAATTTGGTTTGGCAAGAATGGAATAGTTGAGAATAATTGACTATCATGGGTATTACTTGACAGACATCAATATGTAGCTGTAATAAAGACATTTCCAGATCTTTGGCATCCTTAAAGTTCTCATTTGAATCATATTAAATCAAAGAGCCCAATGGATCGTTTCAATAATTTGTAGATATTTGAAATTTCTTAGGATATGTTTTTTTTTCTTTGCAGTATGATTTATATAACGATTTATGACATCGAGGTACATATGATATGTATACATTAGTTTACTAAATTGGTAAAAAAAGGATCCAGAATTTGAAGTGGCTTGTATGATTTCAGCTGACTGAACCTTGCTTTTAAAATTTGCTTTAAAATCCTAACTCATGTTTTCCATTATATGCACGAGTTTCAATTCGGTTAAAAACAAATCTAAAATGTGCACATTTCTATTCCTTGCTACAGGAGAGAAGGTGTGTATGATCTTGAGGCCGAACCTGGCATTTCTGTTTGTTGCCACTCATGCATGTAATCCTAAATTATAGTTTACTGTTACAGGCATGTACTTGCCTCCTGATTTACTGCATACAATATCATCCCATACCTAAGCAGTAGGTTTCCATATAGTTTAATTACAGTACTTTAATTAAAGCATTGCCTCCACCTTTAGCAAACAAAAGCCAAAAAACCAGTAAATATTTATAATCTAAAAAGCCTAACTCCTTTGGAAAATTGAGTGATGGGAGAAGAGGACAAAAAACCCTTGTTGGAGTCTGATTCTGAGGAGGAGATTGAGCAGCTGACAGGGAGTGGGAGTGTGGCTCCGGTGGCTATGAAGGAAACGGGGGAGGGCACAGTCCGGCTGGGCATTCAGAGGAAGACCCAGGTCCATCCCCTCTGCATCCTAGGGCACGCAGGGAGGAACGGAGAAGGGAGCAACAGGGCTTACGGGAGAGAAAGGGGCCCTGATCCCTTTCATTAGTTGCAGCTGTGAGAACAGGATATAAGTGGGGCATTTGCACATGACTCCTTGCTGGAAGCAAAGTGTGCATTATTTTGATCGAGGCTTATCTGGGTTTTGGCATCCTCCCAACTGTGGGTACTGCGTTATCTTCCGAAAGCCTGCAATTTATCATGCCATATTAATTACTTCAGTGTGATTTGTGTTTTTTATTTCTAATTATCTTTACTTTGGGTTCGGACCACATTTCTGCCCTTGGTAGACTGTTTTTGGAAAAATTTGATCTCCAGCTGAGGATAATTGGACATTGGGGCCACGTTGGAGGCATTAAAGGGAATTTAATGGTGACTTGGTTATTTTTGTGTCATGCCCAGGGAAATCACACAATCACAGATACTATCATAGATCTTAGATAAAAGATTAATCATCACCATCATCATTACCACTATCACCACCCTGCTTTCTGGAACTAAGGAGAAAATCCCTAATGGTTAAAGCAATCAACCAATGGAGCAGCTTGCATTCAGAAGCTATGGGTGCTCCATCATTGGAGGCTGTCAAAAAGAGACTGGACAACCATTTGCCTGAAATGGTATTGGGTCTCCTGCTTGAGTAGAAGAACCTCCAAGGTCCCTTCCAACTCTATTATTCTATGTTCTATGAATACTTTTGCTTAGGCTTCCGATTTCTTCACATCGTCTCTTCTGAACAGCAGGCAGTATGAATCCTGAAAGATTTGGGGTTTGGTCTTACCCAGACCAGAAGTCCATTTCCACATTTCCCCCAATGCAATTCAATCTCCTTTTGTCACCAGAAAAGCTCTGCTGTTGGACCAGATTAGCCATGACCCTAATTTTCAGGAGGGCCCACAATTCTCCCCCAGCACTGCTCTACTCCAATTGATCTTTCAGCAACACGTGGTTCCTGAACCTGGAGCCAGCAGCCAGGAACGTATCCATGACTTCATCAAATCTCATTTTAAATCCATACTAAGTCATTAGCTCAGGTTCTTAATGTCTATGGAGATCCTCAATCACCCAGATTATGGCTGTCCAAAAGGCAACTGGGTTTTCTTGGTTTTTTTCCTTGAAGAGGTTCCACTTCTCATCCAAGAGGAGAATGGAAGAAGCTAAGTCCAGTTGGCTTTTGGAAGAATGCCATTGGGACTCAGGTTCTTAAGGTTTGGAAATGGGTTCAAGTCATTTGGGTCTGACCTGACCTTAGAATAGAATAACAGAGTTGGAAGGGACCTTGGAGGTCTTCTAGTCCAACCCCCTGCCTAGGCAGGAAACCCTACACCACTTCAGACAAATGGTTATCCAATTTCTTCTTAAAAACTTCCATTGTTGGAGCATTCACAACTTCTGGAGGCAAGCTGTTCCACTGATTAATCGTTCTCACTGTCAGAAAATTTCTTTTTAGTTCTAAGTTGCTTCTCTCCTTGATTAATTTCCACCCATTGCTTCTTGTCCTGCCCTCAGATGCTTTGGAAAATAGTTTGACTCCCTCTTCTTTGTGGCAGCCCCTGAGATATTGGAACACTGCTATCATGTCTCCCTTAGTCCTCCTTTTAATCAAACTAGACATACCCAGTTCCTGCAACCGTTCTTCATATGTTTTAGCCTCCAGTCCCTTAATCATCTCAGTTGCTTTTCTCTACGCTCTTTCTAGAGAATTCTGGGAGTTGAAGTCCACAAGTTTTAAAGTTGCCAAGTTTGGGGACCTCTGTGGTAGGCAGTTTGTACTTTCAGACTGGCAAGATTCTGTCAATATAGCCTTACAATGAAATGGAATTAGTTTGCCTGGTGTATTTCCTGTCTGGGTTACCTGACAATTTCCTTCTCTATCACCAATATGCTGAGATTCTAATATAATATATGATGATAATCTATATGAGGTTCCTCGAGGCAGGAGACACTAGTATTGATGCTTTAATGCAGACTTCATCCCAAATTCCAATTTAGAAGGAAAAACAGTAGGTTCTTTAACTAAGGCTATGGCCTGTCCACTTTCAATTTCAGCAAAGCAGCAGGATGCTATTTTAATAAGTAATCCTCAGGTTTTGGAAACAGCAACATCTCTAATAATTTGTGGACAAGAATTAGAGAGATTTGGGAACATTGAGTTATCCAGGGACAAGACCCAGCAAAATCAGCTCCCTGGCAATGAAAAATCTGCCAGGCTCCACATAGTCTCAGATTTCCAGTCAGAAAGGAAGTTGCCTTTCAGTTCAAATAATCAAGTTTTAGCCAGCATTCCTTTTTTTTTGGGGGGGGGGGGGAAGGGGGGGGAGGGAGGGGATAGTGAATTTTTCTCAATTATCTTTGCTCAGCAATATTTCTACCTTGGAAAATTTTTTGCAATGAAATCCACAATTTGAAATGTACCAAAAGGTTGTCTTCTCATCCATGGCTAATTTCATCGGTTGTCCCTAGTTTAATTAATCAATCCAATTTTCTATAAGTGTATTGCATACCAAATCGTGATGATGCACAAGATACACTCAACGAAAAAACAGTTAGTTGTTCAGCATTCAGTGGATAGAGAGAACAGAAGTTGAACGTAAAACCTGTAAACCTTACCAAAAAAACAAACAAACCCATCCCTCCCAGATCAAAGCTCAAGTGACTTCCTTAATTTTTCAGTAATTGAAGGTTCTGAAAAAAGAGTTGCTGCCCTCAGAGAGACAGTAAGGGAGAATATCATCTGCTCTCTGGAGTTAAGATACACAGTCCAGCTACAATTCTGGGTCAGTATCATTTGAGGGCACTCCAACAACTCTGCATGAGCCGAACAAACCAGGCAGAATGAACTGTAGGTAATTACATACAGTGAAACCTCAGTACTGGGACAAGTGATGAGTACCAAAAACAATGAGTACCAAACACATTTTTCCCATAAGGTATAATATAGTGAGTCACAAGGCAGCCGATATTGACACGTAGCTTGTGCATTGAGTACCAAAACAAACAATGAGTAGCAGGACAAAATGTTTGTATCAAAATATGCTCAGTACCAAATTTGATGAGTTTCAAAGTAGTTGACTACCAAGGTACCAAAGTAATCATAAAATCCTAGGGCTGGAAGGGACCTTGGAGGTCTTCTAGTCCAGCCCATGACCCATGGCCTATGGCAGGGGGCTGCCCAGCAAAATGGCTGTTCAATCTTGTCTTGAAAACCTCCAGGGATGAAGCACCCATAACTTCTGGAGGTAAGTTGTTCCACTGGTTAATTGTTCTCACTGCCAGGAAATTCCTCCTTAATTCTAGGTTGGTTCTCTCCTCGAATAGGTTCTATCCAATGCTTCTTGTCCTGCCCTGAACCCTCTTTTCTGTGACAGCCCCTCAAGTATAGGAAGATGTTATCATGCCTCCCTAAGCCTTCTTTGCTGGCTAGATAAACCAGACTTGAGGTTGGGGCCTGAAAAAATTAGACAGGAGAAAAGATGACTTGTTTGAGGTGTGGTTTTGGAGGAAACTCCTGCAGATTCAGCAAAGGTTGCAATCCAGCAAATATTGGAGCATATAAAGCCAGGCATATTCATCGGATGGCAAAACCACAGATTTCGACCTTACTTATTTCAGCCATGTTATGCGATCAAACTTACTGGAAAAGTCAGTTACGCTCGGAATAGTATACGGTAAAAGGAAATGAGGCTGCCGCCAAAACACCATCAAATCCCACATCAGCCAGAGGAGAAAACAACCCAAAGAAGCTCTAAAGAACAGAAAAATATGGAGAGAAATACAGGTATGTCCATAGAATCAGGGACAATTGGATATGATTGAACGGATAGCACCATTCTCCTCATTATGATCCACAGAGAGCCAAAAAATTGGCCTGCACAGGTTTTTAATAATGCCCTGAACAAATTTCTCAGCAGAGATGCAGGAAACCTTACCTAGCTAATTGGCTCATTCATTTTTACCTTGGTATGATGCCTTTTTTAAAAAAATACTCTTCCTCCTCATTCTCCCCCTCTTCCATAGTTTGGGCAAAAGTTAGCAATCAATCTTCCTGCAGATTGGATTTTTCAAGCATTTTTCAAGCTTGAATTGGCCCTGTTGTCGCTCAAGAGTTATTTTTGATGTGGGGAGGAGAAGAGACTAGCCAGAGTGTAGGGGGTTCTCCTTTGTTTGCAAGTCTGGAGCAGGGGAGGAAAATGCAATACTTTTGCTTCCCCGCAGGAAAAGGAGTTGTAAAAACATGTCCCAGCTGCTACGCATGACCTTTGACCTCCCGGTTGTTCAGTAACTGCTTTCTTCTCTTTGCATCTCCCATCTCAGCCTAGTAATTAATCACAGCATCAAACAAATCGGTCGGTCACCGATGATCTCGGTCCCTTAGCCCGGCTTATACATGCCCCTCAGCTGAGCCAAATTCCTCCCATCCTTAGATTTCAGGGGCCACGGCTCAGTTTGCAAAATACCCAAACCAAATACTCCACCCCATCCCATGCATACTTGACACAAAAATCTGCCTAGGATAGACTGGAAAATGAATCTCTGCCAACAGTTACTGGTATTTACATTTAATTTATTCTTTTACTTCATCCGTATTTCTTACAGCTCAGAAAATCTAACTCAGGGTGATACACAATAAAAGGATTCCATAAAATAAACAAAACCACTCTACAATTAAAAACATAAGTGTTGTGATTGAAAAAACTAGGAGAGAGGATTCAACATTAACAGGAAATGTGGCCACCACTGTTTCCTTGAGGTCCCCCAGCCTGTTGGCCCAACCATGCTTTGATGGACTTCTAGAAAGATTCCAAGGCTGGGAATCATCTTCAGTCTCTTTCTTTAGCTATCAATAAGACATTCCCAGATTTCACATAGCAACAAAACCAGGTTGAACCTATCTGTGACTTGTTGACAGGGTCACATTTGGCCAAACAAGTGCAACATGCTAACTGAAATCAAATGGAATGTGTTATGGCGACATGGAGCTCCCCAACAATAATTTTTTGTATGGATCATGGGGTTGCATCACTCACTTTGTCTTGTGGTTCGCTGGCAATAGGTACGGATGGCTGAGGTCTCAAAGAGCGAGGACTCAGATGAGAGGCCTGTGTGTGATGCAGCGATGGGGCCAGGACCATCAGGGAGTGGAATGCTGCCTTTGGAGATTGTGGAGGCTGGCAGCAGTGAGGAAGAGCAGACCGAGGACCCTGTGCCCAGTGCATGTTGCTCAAAGGAATTCTGGGAGTTGAAGTCCATAAGTCTTAAAGTTGCCAAGTTTGGGGACCCCTAGAATGGACTGAACGCTCCTTAACCTTGGGAGCTTTCAGAAATTTCAACTCCCAGAATTCTCTTCATGGCTGGCTGGAGAATTCTGGGTGTTGAAGTCCACAAGTCTTAAAGTTGCCAAGTTTGGAGACCTCTGGTCTATTCAATTCGTGGATAGTCTGAGCTTAGTTGGACTGACTTCAGAGAGTTGCCAATGCCAAGAACCACCAACCACCAACTCTGAGCTATATATACTTTGTACTGATATGGGAAGAAAAATAGCCTGACATGTAAACTCTTTAAAAACATTTTTTTCTAACCTGTCTCAGAAAACTAAACACCATCTAGACACACTCAAGTCACCTATAAAGTCACTTATGGGGTGCTAAGAATATAGCAATAAATCAATGCAGTTAAAAAATAACCCTATTAAAAGAGAACATACTCAAGTTCAAGAATCCAGCTAATACTGGCACAGAACAGAAAGAGCTGAGCTGAGTCTGCCCTTCAGTCATACCCGTGATTGAGATAGGGGGAATTGCAGTTCTGTTCAGTTTCTAACCTTTGAGCTAATTTCCTTATCAAGCTATGTTAACCGGTGGAAACTTGTTAAAGAGATCACGATTTTCTGACAATTAATCAATGGGATAACTTGCTTGCCGGATTTGTGGGTGGCTCCATCGCTGGAGGTTTTCAAAAACAGATTGGACTGGTGTAAGCCTCCTGCTTTGAACAGGGGGCTTGACTAGAGGACCTCCGAGATCCCTTCTAGCCTAATAATTCTACGTTCTCTGTTATGTTTCCTCAGAGGATCAGCATGGAAATTTGCACACACCTCTGTAGGCCCGTTTTCAGCAATTAAGAGAGGCAGACTGGTATAGTGGTTAAGGCACAGGGCTAGAAACTGAAGAGTTCTGGCTCTATATTAGGCACAAAGGCAGCTGGGTAATCTTGGGCCTGTCACTTTACCTCAACTCTAAGAAGCGACAATGGTAAACGACTTCTGAAATCTTGCCAGGAAAACGGAGAAAGTTGCCAGGCATTACCAGGAGTCAATTCTGATTCACACACACACAAAATTAAATAAATAAAACAAACTCCAAACTTGTGTTCTGTGCACTCCAAGCTATTAACCATACTCTGAAAGTATAAATTACCATTTAACCAATGAATTCTAATTTACATCTAAATTTGGGGAGTGTGTCTTGTAAAGGTTTGCCTTCAGCTCCAGATTTAGCGAGCCCATCTATAAGCTTCACTGACTCATTTCTGAGAAACAAGTTGCCAATGAAAAGTATCAAATTTCTCCCAGATTGCTTTACTCATCTCTTTATAGCCATCAAAAGAATGTGAGGATAGACTACTGCTTCTACACCCGTGCTACTTGAACTCCTGTTTTTTGGAAGCACTGTTCTGTTAGCTCTAATTTCCTTTCAAAGGTTCTGATTTGAAGATTCAACTTTCTTTCAGTTAAAATCCAGATAATCCACACACGTGAAAAAAAATCCATGTTAGTCAAGGTTACGATACATCCGAGAGATCAACAAAATATTCATATACTTTCCTAATCTAGAATCTTGAGCTTTTATTCTAAATAAAATACACCGTCAATCAAAGGAACAGATGGATCAATTGGTATCTCAGTGCCAGGAAACAATGAGTGAGGATATCTGTGTATGGTTAGCAACTCCATACCACTGGTTTCATTTTGTTTTAATGCTTTGGGAATCCGAGCAGCCTAAATACCATTTAAGGTGAATGTTTTTCTCTTCATCGCTAGGACTAATGGTCTTTTATTTCAGGAAGAAATTATTAAGATGGAGAATGGATTCCACAGAGTGCAAATGCTACAACGGTCTTCTACCATCAATCCAGATGTCGCGGCTTGCAAATCCTATCCATTAAGTGTCAACATTCAAAGGTGTTGCGTGGACATTGGGTAGGATTGGGTGAACAGATGCTAAATTCTGTGATCGCCAAAGACTACTATAGGCCATAATAAATTCGTGGTTGGGCCCTTATATCAAGCTAAGTCAGCGCCTAATGAATAAAGCACCAGCCACATGCTGTTAGCTCTGCTGGAGGCAAAATTGCAAAGCAGCTAATTTGCCGTTTCCATAAAGCTGAAGGTTAACCACAGGAGGTGTTGAAGCTCAGCCTCTAGGGGTGAAGCATGCAGTCCCCTCCACTCCGCCTCTGTATTGTTAGTGTTCACATCCTGAAACCTACCTAAATAGGTCCATCACAGAATCTAAAGGGAACTTTTGTACCCACGATCTAACTAAGATTAGTTTTTTGTGGAACCACACAGTGCTTTCCCCTTCCTTCTTTAACTGAAGTGAAAAAAGGCGCCATTCAGATGTCCCTCTGGGATGGTGCAATCCATCCAGGAAAAAGCCAAACATTTTTGTTGCCTCTTGTAACGAAAATATTAGCAGGATCCAGTCTGAGTCGGTCACCAGGACCAAATATTTATTCTTCCAAGCTTTGGGGTTTGTGCTGGAGCCCATCCTTAGAGAACTCCTGTCTCTCCAGAGTATATGCACTGGGCTATTCTGTGTGTTTTATTTATATGGATTTCTGACTGTATGGAGCTTTTAGGTGTTGGTTAGGGTGTCGATGGCTGAATCCTGCAATATTATCCTGGGACAGGGGTCGGCAATCTTTTGTACCTCAGGGACCACCAAACTCATAATTTTAAATCCTGGGGACCACTAATATGAATTTTGACAGACGGTGGCTTGCTGACGTTGTTGGGGGGGGGGAGAGAGAGAGAGAGATCTGATCTAATCTCCCTGCCTCCCTCCCTCTCTCTCACACACACTCACACACACACACACAGAGGCAGGGGTGGGATTCAAATTTCTTAACAATCGGTTCTTGGGCGTGGCCTAATTTGTAGGTGTGGCTTGGTGGTCATGTTACTGGTTGGGCATGGCTTTCTATGTAAATATTATAAATATTTGTGTAAATATTGAATTTTTTATTTAAAAAAAGAGAGCAATTTTTACCCAAAATCTTATATTTACCTTCATTCCCATAAAATATCAGCCCACAAATTGTATTGTGACCCTGGAAACTAACTGTTGCCCATTTAGCAAAATGACGCTTTTCCTAAGGGAGGGGTTGATAAAAGAAACAGGACAAACTTTCGTTTTAAACTTCATGCTCCTAGTTATCTTTCAGTAAATGCTGTTGTGCTGTTAACTTTCCTATTTCTTTTCCCGCTTTCTGAACACTGCTTACAAATCCAGTGTAGATTACTCTTTAGAAAGCATTAAGAGATTGTTTTCGATGATAAGGAGCTTGGCAATTAATCATTCAAAGGCTGCCATTTTGTTTTGATAAGCTAATGTGGAATGCTGCCTGGGGCTCAAGTGGGCTTTCAAGATCCTGAGGTTTGTTTTGAATTTTTGCATGAGAAAATGTCCTTTTTTACAGGCTGGTGGAAGAATGCTGCAGCCAAAAGGACAGTGGATAAATACTGAGACAGGCCTTCTTATGCTTCAAATAATAGAAAAAAAAAATATAGATATGCAAGATGGTTCTACATCAGGGTGATACCTTTGAAGGACAAAAAAAAAACACGATTTCCCTGTCCTTGTCTGCTCAAATGAACAGTAACTTTTGGCTTGCTTCTAATCTAGCCATCGGCCTCAACATGAAAGAATATTTATTCTAGTTCATAATTTGCAGCTTTAACCTTCTTCTGGCACCTTGGAATAATTCTCTTATACAATAACAACATCCATCTGTTGCAAGCTTCTGACATGAAATCTTACAGGATTTTGCCAGATGCTTTCCAGCTCCGTTCTCTTGTGCAGGGCAATCAAAGAAGACCCAGCCAATCAGCTGGGACTCGGGAGGTGGGGAATAGATGGGGGCGGGGCCAGTCAGAGGCTGGATTTGCCGGTTCTCTGAACTACTCAAAATTTCCGCTACCGGTTCTCCAGAACTGGTCAGAACCGGCTGAATACCACCTCTGTTGTGGCTATATAAGGATTCTAGGCTGATGCCTCTTTTCACTCCATGCCCAGACTCTGCTAGTCCTTCTACACAAACCATAGCATGGCCTCCAACCTTTTGGGCACCAGGGAAGGGTTCCATTGAGATAGATTTTTTTTTTCCTGTGGAACAGAAGAGACGTGATTTCAGATGCTGCCTGAATCCTATGGATGGGGCTTCATTTGTTTGCGTGGACCGGTTTCTGGCATGCCACAAACCAGGGGTTGTGAGGAGCTCTAGTTTTAGTGAGACTCAGTTCATTGTAAATTATAAGATCATGTTTATGGCACAATATGTTTTGGAAACCAAATCATTATGTTTGGTGAACTAGAATTTGTGTGGACCATGTTACATGAACCCAGATCCACAGTGTGCCTGGGAAAGGCACCTGGCTGTGCAGACAGACTACGTGTTATGAGTAGCAGGGTATCAAGAGAGCTCTGCAATAGTGCCTTCCTTCAAATGTTGGGCTTGATTTAGGTGTGTCAAAAAAAAGCCAAGATAATGTCTCCAAGTACACACTACTGACTGCCATCTTAGGTTTTTTTTTTTTTTTGATACCTCTCCCCCTAACCCTCTTGCTTCAGTTTGGGAGATTTACAAATCCGAAAGAACCAGGTTGCCTTGTATGTCTTTCATGGCCAATCCTGCTCAGGTCACACAGCTAGTAGAGAACACACAAAGATGAAACCAGATTTCTGCCAGGTTTCATGAATGAGAGTAGAGGAAGAGACCGGATTCCCCCTCCCTCCTCTGGTGAAGAAAATATCTTGGACTGTTTCCCTGAAAATATGACCTACCCTGAAAGTAAGTCCTAGCTTGATTTTTACATGTGCTCCCAATATAAGCCCTATCCCCAAAATAAAAACTAATTAAGATCCCGCCCACTCCAGAGTGGATGGGTAAAAACTAAGCTAGGATGGAGGGGTGGAGCTGCCCTCCTACTTACCTTTGGACAGTTGTAGCCAGACCTGGCATACCCCAACATCTGCCTTGCCGGCCCATTTCTTCTGAAGCCAGCAAAGCTGGCAAGGCTTTCTTGAAGGCCTCTGTGGCTGATAACAAAGGTCCAGATCAATACGGAGCTCCATTATTGGCTGCAGAGACCTTCAGGAAAGCCTTGCTGGCTGCAGAAGAAGTTCCTGAAGGCCTCTGACAGCGAAAAGGAGGCCGGGGGCGACGCACGCAAGTGAGGTTAGTCAGTAGAAGACATCCCCTGAAAATAAGACCTGGTGCCGTTTTTTGAGGGGGGAATATAAGATAGGGTCTTATTTTCGGGGAAACACAGATAATACACATTCAATAAAATATTGTTCCTGGTGAGAAATTACGACAGTTCCTTTCAGTTCTTCTGGAAATATGTTTGTCAGAAACCCACTCCGGTAAGATTCTTCTCGTTAACCAACATCATGGCTGTAGAACACGTTAAGAATGGAAACAAACCAATGAACACGAATAAGGCAGATGAAGCTCCTACCTTGCTCTGGCAGGGTTTGCGCTGGTCTTGCAGTGGACAGCGTGGCTATGACCAGCACAGCCCCCAAAATAAGACACTTCCACGTAAACATCCCACTTCTCCAGCTATTGGTCAGCAACAGAGTTCTCAGAATCCATGAGAGCTTCTGGCCAACACAGAGTTGTTTTCCTCTTCCTTGAAGTGCAGGTCTTCAGCTATGCTAAAGAGGAGGAGGGGAGAAAGAAATGAGTTAAATGCATCCGAAATTTCAAAAAATAAAAATATAATACTTCCAACATTTCAATTAGGGCCCCAAATTTAAGATCCTTTGTGTCCTGTGTGTTGCGAATTAAAGACGTTTTGTAGGCACCATTCAGATAGTCCTTGACTTACAATCATTCAATGACCATTCTTAAGTTACAATGACACTAAATTTTTTTGACTTAGGACCGCCTCAGCATCCCTGCAATCACACAATCAAATTCAGGTACTTGGCCACAGGTAAGTATTTATGACAGCTGTAACTTCTTACGGTCATGCAATCAAATTTTTGACCTTCTCAGCCAACTTCCAACAAGCAAAGTCAATGAGGAAAACCACATTTCCTTAATAACTTTATGATTCACTTAACAACAACAAAAGGTTGCAAAAGGTTGTAAAATTGGGCATGACTCGCTTAACAACTGCCTTGCCTAGCAAAGAAAAATTTGGTGCCAATAGTGGTTGTAAGTGGAGGACTACCTGTGATGACCCGGGGTGTGGCACAAAAATAACAAAATCAATAATAAAAAATAAGTCACAAAATTAAATAAATTCCCTTTAATAACTCCAATTGGCCCCCAATGTTCAGTTATCCTCGGCTGGAGATCAAACTCTTTCAAAAACAGTCTACAAAGGGAAGAAATGTAGTCCGAACCCAGACTACAGGTAGACTAGAAATAAAGAAACTAAAACAAACCACACTGAAGTAAATTAACACGACAGACCAGGATAATGAATTGCAGACTTCCAAAAGATAACAAAGCACATACAGATGGGACACCAAAACCCAGATAAGGCTTAACAAAGATAATACATGCTTTCCTTCCAGCAAGGTGCTGTATGCAAACGCCCTTTTTATATCCTGTTTTCCCAGCTGCAGTTAATGAAGGGAATCAGGGCCCTTTTCTCCCCCGTAACTCATGTTGCTCCTTCTCCGTTCCTCCCTGCATGCCCTAGGATGAAGAGGGGGTGGGCCTGGGTCTTCCTCTGAATGCCCAGCCGAACTGTGCCCTTCCCCGGTTTCCTCCACAGCCACCGGAGCCACACTCCCACTCCCTGTCAGCTGCTCAATCTCCTCCTCAGAATCAGACTCCAACAAGGGCACGACACTACCTATATATTCACATTGCAGGTTTAAAACTAAACAGCATTCCCAATCCAAACTAACAAATATTTCCAACACACAAACACACACAAATGCATACATACCAAATAAATGCATATAGTACAATTAAATGTTATAAGGTATTTTATCTCTTTGAACAGAGTACAGTTTAAGCCAGTGTCTTTTCATCCAGTTTGCATATGGTGAAACATGCCAACTATTTTAAAATAGGAACCAAAATAGGTGCAAAAATGTTCTTCTTTTAAAATGTCTATAGCAGGAGTGTCAAACTCAAGGCTGGGGGCTGGATCTGGCCCACGGGGTGCTTAGATCCGGCCTGCGGGGCCGCCCTGGAAACAGTGAAGTACCGACCCGCAAAGCTGTCTTTGCTGGCAGAGGCTGCAGGAGGCTGTTGTGGCTGAAAACGGAGCTCAGGAGCCCATTTTCACTGGCAGATCTGGGTCACCACAGGCACCCCCAACACGAGTGATGTTAAGCTAGCCAGGCCCACCCTGGCCACGCCCACCCTGGCTCCCAAGGTCAAACACAACCCTGATGCAGCCCTCAATGAAATCAAATTTTTGACACCCCTGGTCTATGGAGATTCTCCAACACCAGTTGTCCCAAAGTAGCTTTTTTTTTTTCCCCAAAAAGGCAATCGAACTTACTTTCTTCTTGAAGACATTTTGCTTCTCATCCAAGTTTCTTCAGTTCTTCTCTTGAATGAGAAGCGAAACATCTTCAAAGGGAAAAAGAAAGTCCAGTTGCCTTTTGGAAAAAAAAAACCTTTGGGTCAACAGATGATGGAGAATCTCCATACACATTTAAAATAGGAACATTTTTAATCACCTCTGTGTTCATGGTGGGAACTCACAGGGTTATTGCTGGCATGTGGAATGCTCAACCACGGCTTGGTTTAATCATTCTTCCAAGTATGCAAGTCATCGGATGGGCAAAGTATTAGACTGAGCAGAAGTTGCCAAAATTAAGGAGCAAACTGCCAAAACTGTGACTTGCAAGATCAAATTTGCCCTTTATTTTCACAACTTTTAACCTACAGGGAACTTGTTAACAATTCACTGAGGAATTAAGACACCCAATCAGTAGAATACAAAATAAACAAGAACAAAATCAAAACCAGCCAACTAAATGCAATTCCATAAACTACTTATTTCAAAAATAGCCCTAAATAAACTCCCACTTGTGACTGTTTGACTGTAATTTTGTCGCTTGTATCCTTACGATTTATATTGACTGTTTCCTAGTATGATTTGATTGTTGATTGTACCCTATGACTATCATTAAGTGTTGTACATTATGATTCTTGATTCTTGACGAATGTATCTTTTCTTTATGTATACTGAGAGTATTTACTCCAAGACAAATTCCTTGTGTGTCCAAACACAATTGACCAATAAAAGTATTCTAAATAATCTTTTTTTTTTAAGGGGAAGGGCTTCACTCAGTGTAAAGAGATACATCTGCTTGTACCATGTTGGTAGCTCTGAGAGAACATTAATTTAACCCACTTCACAATGTTCTGCATGTCTCTTTGCACATTTGAGTGGCTTACCAAAACTCATGAAACCTTGCTAGGAGAAAACACTTCAATAATACAACAAAACAGTTGTTCCCCCCCCCCCCCCAAAAAAAAAAAAAAAGGCAAGAGATAAGATCAGCCAACAGTTAGAATCGTGCCCATACCTTAAAAAATAATCACAATCCTTCAGGAAATAACTGGATGGATAGATGGATGGAAGGAAGGAAGGAAGGAAGGAAGGAAGGAAGGAAGGAAGGAAGGAAGGAAGGAAGGAAGGAAGGAAGGAAGGAAGGAAGGAAGGAAGGAAGGAAGGAAGGAAGGACCCTATATCCAACCCTATAATTCTATGTTCTATGGAAAATGGAAAAGCAACAGTGAGATCCTGAGTAACACATTTAGAACCTAGTCCTCATAGTTAGGTCAACTATTTCAAAAATGTGTTTTTCAGGCTCTTGCTGTTGTTTTCTGGCCTTCCAGACTGGTGCCAGTTTTGTTTAAGTGCCCAGTTTTGTTCCATGGCACCAGGACTTTTGATAAGCAAGTGGAATTTGAACCAGTGAGCCAAGAACGACTGAAAAGCTGTCAGTATTTTCAAAAGTAATCTCTCCGGCTCCAAATGGTTTCGTTTATTCACATACCATTGGAGAGAAAGCCAAATTAGGAGCAGGGGGCTCTTTTGCTCCCATGACCCTTTTAAAGAAAGCTGGTGAGTGGAACAAAAGAAAAGAAGAGAGAACATAGAATAATAGTGTTGTCAGGGTCTCTGGAGGTCTTCTAGTCCAACCCCCTTGCCCATGGCAGGAAATTTCTTGAAAACCTCCAGTGATGGAGCCCCCACAACTTCTGAAGGCAAAACTGTTCTACCAATTAATTGTTCTGTCAGGAAGTTTCTCTTTATTTCTAAGTTGCATTTCTCCTTGATTAGAATAGAATAGAATAGAATAGAATAGAATAGCAAATAGAATAGAATCCTTTATTGGCCAAGTCTGACTGGACACATAGGGAATTTGTCTTGGTGCAAATGCTCTCAGGGTACATAAAAGAAAAAACACATTCATCAAGAGTCAAGAATCATCAGGTACCACAATAATAGTCATAGGGCACAATAAGCAATCAAATCATACTAGGAAACAGTCAATATAAAGCAACAAAGTTACAGTCATACAGTCACAAGTTTCCATCCCCTGCTTCTTGTCCTGCCCTCAGGTGCGCTGGAGAAAAAATTTACTCCTTCTTTTCTATGACATCCCCTGGAGTATTGGAAGAAAGCTATCATGTCACTCCTAGTCCTTCTCTTCATTAGACCACACATATCTGCAATTGTTCACTATATGATTTAGTTCCAGACCCCTAATCCTCTTTGTGGCTCCCCTCTGCTCTCTCTCTCTAGGTCTCAACAACTTTTATAGTGTGGTGACCAGAACAGTGGTGGGATTCAAATTTCTTTTACTACCGGTTCTGTGAGCGTGGCTTGATGGGCGTGGCATGGCATGGCTTGGTGGGCATGGCAGGGAAAGGATACTGTAAAATCTCCATTCCCACCCCACTAACCTGCTTTCCAGCTCCATTCTCCTGTGCAGGGCAACAAAAGAAGACCCAGCCAATCAGCTGGGACTCAGGAGATGGAGAATAGATGGGGGAGGGGGCAGTCAGAGATGTTATTTGCCGGTTCTCCAAAGAACTCAAAATTTCCACTACCGGTTCTCCAGAACTGGTCAGAACCTGCTGAATACCACCTCTGTTCTATACCAATTAGAAAGCAAGGATTACTCTGTCTAAAAACTGATATGTACAGAGTTGAAAATGAATAAACATCAACTTGTGACCAACAATCCATAGGGATACAATCAGGCAATTCCAAGGTCCTTTGTGGACACATTTTCATACTGCAAGAAGTAGAAGAAAAAGGAGGACAGGGAGAAGGAGAAGGAGGAGAAGGAGCACAGGGAGAATGAGAAGGAAGAGAAGGAGGAGAAGAAGAAAGACAGAGAAGGAGAAGGAGGATAGGGAGAAGGAGAAGGACAGGGAGAAGGAGCTCTCACTAGGGAAGCATAAAGCAGTGTGCCATCACTTCATGTGATTGAGAAAGTCGAAGGAAAACTATAATGATTTAAAACTGGCTGTAGCCCCTGAATTTTTCTTCTCTGAGACACCTCAAAGTTGGCTCAGGAAATGTCATGGGGAAGCTCATCCTGGTTTCATTTGAGTGCCAGCTTCATGGTTCCAGCATGATTCGTAAGATTGAGTCACATGAGTTTATGTGCTGTCCTTCAGGCATGGAAAAAAAGGCCCAAGAGCACGGAAGTGGCGTCAGAAGGAAAACATGCAGTCTGCAGCCAAATTCAACTGCAATTTTTGGAACAGAAGGAAGGAAAACCACCGTCTCCTTGAAAATTGTGAGGCAAAAAAAGCAACAGGTCCCAACTTTTAAATGTAACGAAAAGAGGCTAAGCTGTCCCGCAAATCGCAAAGAATCCTAGGTTTTGAACATTGCGTAGAAGTAGCAAAACACATTACCAACTGGGGTGATTCACTTAATATCTGTGGCAAGGAAGGTGGTAAAATGGGAGGAAAATCACTTCCCCAATGCTTCACTTCACCAATGCTTCACATAGCAACAGAAATGCTGGGCTCAATCAGTTTAGGACTACCTGTATTCCCAATAAAGCAACACACAAAAATAAAACCCTTGAGGTGTATTTGGAATTTTTATATCAAGAGCAAGGCAAACTTCCTATTTCTCAAAAAGGAGGTTTTTATGAGAAGGGAGCTGGGCAGCCTTTAAAGATATGGTGTCCCCTAACAGGCTCCTTTCAGGACACATCTGGACTTGGAAATGATGGATGGCTGTGACAATAGACATCACCTTAAAAAGGAATGTTTATTTAAGATGGATCTCTCCATGGGGCTAAACCTAATAAGAGACTAAAACTCCCTGCAGTAAAACTCCTGCTGACGTCAGGGACATATCCACAAAGTTTGTATAGCAACATATGGAAGGAATTTGACCTTGTTTTGTTCAGAGATGTTTTTCAACATTTTAATCTACTCTACTGTCCTGGGATTTCCTGGTCTTCTCCAATCCGACGAAAGAGCAGGTCTGATCCTGCTTAGCTTTTTTTTTCCAGACGACTAAGGTTGGCCAGTTGCTGATGGGGATATTACAATGTTGATGCTTGGTGAAAATTCCATTGTAGTTTGCTGCTCTTGATAGTAAGCAGGGACATTTTTATGCTTCTGCTGGCTCACAAATTCCAGGCGTGATGGATTGCTGCTTCCCAGGTTCCCATCTATCCATCTCAAGCTGGGTTCCCTAGATGCGTTCAAACTCCAGTCCTCATAGATGGTGACCAGGAGAATTGGCAATTCTGACATTAGCAGTGCCAATCCATTGGGAAGGCTCCCAGTTTCAGGAAGGTTAATCTAACCTACTGTTTTCAGAATTCTGTGATGGTAAGATATATGAACTTCAACATCTGGAATCTTCCAGGAGTTGAAGTCCACTCATCTCAAAGTCGCCAAGGTTGAAAAACACTGATCTAATCCATTTGCTGGCCAAACCTGGTGATGCACTTAATAAGGAACAACTGATGCTTTCCAATTGTGGTGTTGGAGGGGACTGTTGAATGTCCCTTAGACCTGGAATCTCCAACCTTGGCAACTTTAAGACTTGTGGACTTCAACTCCCAGAATTCCTCAGCCAGCAAGCTGAGGTTGGAGATGAGATCCCTGCCTTAGACTGCAAGGAGATCAAACCAGTCAATCCCAAACAAAGTCAATCCTGATTGGAAGGACAGATACGTAAGCAGAAGTTCGAGTATCTTGGCCACCCAATGAGAAGAAAGGACTCCTTGTAGAAGACCCTGATGTTGGGAAAGATGGAAGACAAAAGGAGAAGGGGACAGCAGTGGATGAGATAAATATAAATATAAAGTCTTAGTAAGACCACACCTAGAGTACTGCATCCAGTTTTGGTCACCACACTATATAAAAGATGTTAAGACTCTAGAAAAAGTGCAGAGAAGAGCAACCAGGATGATTAGGGACTGGAGGCTAAAACCTATGAGGAACAGTTAGAGGAACTGGGCTTGGCTAGTCTAGGGAAGAGAAGGACCTGGGAAGACAGGAGAGCGGTCTTCCGATATTTGAGAGGCAGCCATAGGGAGGAAGGGGTCAAGCTATTTTCCAAGGCACCTGAAGGCCAGACCAGGAATAATGGATGGAAACTGAACAAGGAAAGAGATTCAACCTAGAAATTAAGGAGAAATTTTCTGACAGTGAGAACAATGAACCCATGGAACAGAAGTTGCCCTCGGAAGTTGTGGGAGCGCCATCACTTGAGACTTTCAAGAAGAGATTGGACTGCCATTTGTCAGAAATGGTGTAGGATCTCCCGCTTAGGCAGAGGGTTGGACTAGATGACCTACAAGGTCCCTTCCAATTCTGATGATATGTTTAATTATGAGATGGTTAGATAGTGTCATCGACACAATGAACATGAATTTGGGGAAATTCAGGGAGAAAGTAGAGGACAGAGGGTCTATACAGGTGTGCTGTAGAGGTAGTTCTTGACTTACAACAATTCGCTTAGTGACCATTCAAAGTCACAATGGCACCGAAAAAAAATGATTAATGACCATTTTTCAGACTTATGAACGTTGCAGCTTTCACATGATTTACATTTGGATGCTTGACAACTGACTCACATTTATGATGGTTTGCAATGTCCCGGGGTTCTCTTTTACGATCTTCTCACAAGCAAGGTCAATGCGGAAGCCAGATTCACTTAACAACCATGTTACCAACTAAACAACTTAAGTGATTCACTTACCAACGGTGGCAAGAAAAGTCATAACCATGGAGCAAAACTCACGGAACAAAAATTTCTCACTTAGCAACATAAACTTTGCGCTCAATTGTGGTCGTGCGTTGAGGACTACCTGTAGTCCATGGGGTTGCAAAGAGTCGGACACAACTTAGTGACTGAACAACAACAACGTTACACACATGGCCAAAGAGTGTTTCAAATGGGAACAGAAGTCCTTTATGTGATATTTACTTCTTCCTCACATATGTGCTGCTGGGAAAAGAAAATATTGCATTTCCACTTTTTAACTAGTGAAGAGGCAAAGAATATAAAGACTCAGCTCTTCTTGGTATTTACACAGACGCTATATAAATTTGAACAACCTTGTTGCTCATTGCACAAGGATGGAAAGCAAACAGAGTTGCCCTTCAGTTCCTTCCTTCCGTCCCAACTGCGGGAACTTATTCACCTCCAATTTGGTTCCCAACCCACCTTCATAACATCCTCTGGGGTGTTTACGCTTAGGATTTTAGCGCATCTTCAAATAGTAAGTAAAATTCTACTTGCCATGGCTACTACCCCCCTACCACACAGCAAGACAACAATTATAGGGGCCTACTGGCATATGGTCGCACCACTGTCACCATCCAGTAGATAACACGAAGTCCGATAAATGGTAGCCGTTCCAGAAAGATCCACAGAGTACACAAAGAACTGCAAGGAAATATTAGTGCCCAAAAGACAGAAAGATTTAAACACAAAGATTTTCCAAAGCACCAGAAGGCAACACGAGAAACAGTGGATGGAAACTAAACAAGGAGAGAAGCAACCTAGAACTAAGGAGGAATTTCCTAACGGTGAGAACAGTTAACCAGTGTAACGGCTTGCCTTCAGAAGTTGTGAGTGCTCCATCACTGAAGGCTTTTAAGAGATTAGACAGCCATTTGTCTGAAATGGTAGAGGGTCTCCTGTTCGAACAGGGTTTTGGACTACAACAGTGGTTGCCAACCAGTGGGGCCGGGGACCACTGGTGGTCTGCGAGAAAATTTTAGTGGTCCGCAGAGAAACGTCACCCCCAAAGCAATTAATCCAGGCTGCGCGAAAACACAAGGCTGCACCACCCAAATGGCCAAGTCCCTTATGTGATATTTACTTATGGCCAAATGGCTTGCGTCGCTCGCATTGTGAACAACACAAGATAGTGAGGGGAGGGGGGAAAGAGCGGAAGAAGGGAACTTGCCCCGCAAGGAAAGCAGCAAAAGTCTTTCTTTCTCTCCCCCAAACTCCATCAGAAATGGGTCTTTGGGACCCTGCAAGGCATCCTGCTCCAAGAGGCTGTGCCGACACAACAAGCCTCTCAATGACTCATTTCTGATGGAATTTGGGGGAGAGAAAGAAAGACTTCTGCTGCTTCTGCTGTTTTCCTTGCATAAAGCCAAAAGTCTCTCTCTCTTTCTCTCCCCCTGAGAACGGAGCTGGAGACGGTATCCTGTGATCCCAAATAAAGAATGATCGATCGGTAGGAAAACGGGATGGGGAATTCTTCTACAGACTTTTTTTTGGGATTTTCCCCAGGGTCTCTGGTCTGCGGGATTTAAAATTATAGGAGTTTGGTGGTCCCTGAGGTCCAAAAGGTTGGCGACCTCTGGACTAGAAGACAGATGTCCAAGATCCCTTCCAACTCTGTTATTTTGATGCCTGGCTTTGAGAAAACATCTATCCTAGAACTAATCTTCAAACATTTTTTTGAAGAACATGCAGTACAAATGAGTTTTGCTTTCTCCCTTCCTTACAAGGCATATGGGCTGGTGGAACGTCAACAAGGTATCACTGGATTAATGGTTATAGAAGTAGAAGTCACTGCAATGGGAATGATCCAATGGAGGTACCATCACTTTCCTCAATGAACCCCAGAAACTGTAGTTTGGTGGAATTTCCTAGAATTCAAGATTTTTTCTGCTTGTCATAGAACTAGGCTGATCATGGGGTGGGGGGTGGGTTGGATTGCTAACCAAATTTAATTTCCTATGTATGCTTGAGACACTAACAAGAAATGGAAGCAACCTCTCTTGGGTGTCGATTTTCAAGGAATTTTCTTTTAGTTAATAACACCAGCCAGCTGACTTTTGCATTGCAAGATTGTACCTGTAAACAAAATGTAGGCCTCCTTCTTCTCTCTTGACCAGAGACTTACAATCTGTTTTTAGACCAAGGGCAGAAACAGGAAATCCAATTTACTTCACATCTCAATAGGCCAAATATCAAACGGCATGGCTTACATCAAGTTAATTACGTCATCGTTTCTTCCTTCTCACTCATTAAAAATTATATTTTATTGGCAACTTTGCTGAGAACTTTTTTACGTTAAAAGGGTTGAAGCTAAAAAAACATAGAATAACAAGAGTTGGAAAGGGCCTTGGAAGTCTTCTAGTCCAATCCACTGTTTGAGCAGGAGATCCTACACCAGGGGCCCCCAAGCTTGGCAACTTTAAGACTTGTGGACTTTAACTCCCAGAATTCTAGGAGTTGAAGTCCACAACTCTTAAAATTGCCAAGTTTGGAGACCTCTGTCCTACATCAATGCCATTTCAGACAAACAGCTCTCTGGTCTCTATTTTAAAATTGTGCATCCACAACTTCTGAAGGCAAACTATTCCTCTGATTCAGTGGTTGCCAACCGGTGGGCCACGGCCCACTGGTGGGCCATGAGAAAATGTTGTTGGGCCGCAGAGAAATCTCACCCCCAGAGCACCGCCACAAAGCAATTAATCCAGGCTGCGGAGAAACACAAGGCTGCGCTGCCCACATGGCCCGCCAGAACCCTCCCCGTCCACTCACTCCTTACCCGGTAAATTTTCCTGCTAAATTGCTATTTTTCCTTTTTCCGACCATCATCTGTTCTGCTGTGCTGGGAGATTTAGATTAGCTAGGAAGCAGGAAATGATTGGATTTGCTTTCTAGCTAGTCTTTAGATCTTCGGCTCAGCACAGCCAAACCTCCCTTAGGACTGAAGGTTTGCTTGCAAGCAAATTCAGTGCAGACTCACGGCAAGCAAATTTGAGAGACTGAGCTAGCCAATGGCAGATAGATAGATCACTGAATGATTCTGTGAGCAACTCAATCTGCCTGCTTTGCCTGATTTTGGGTAGAAGTTACTCTTTTTTGTAAAACATTCAATATTTACATGCATGGTGTGTTGTGAGTTTATTTTGTGAGTTTGCTTGCTAGCAAATTTTATGAGTTTGCTTGCAAGCAAATTTTATGTGACAGACTGAGCTAGCCAATGGCAGATAGATAGATCTCTGAATGAATCTGTGATTCTGTGAGCAACTCAATCTGTCTGCCTGCTTTGCCTGATTTTGGGTAAAAGTTGCTCTATTTTTATAAAAAATTCAATATTTATATAAATATTTATAATATTTACATACAAGCCATGCCCAGCCAGTCACATGACCACTAAGCCACACCCACAAATTAGGCCATGCCCACAGAACCAGTTAGTGGTTCCTGGGATCTAAAATTATGAGGTCTAGAAGGTTGGCGACCTCTGCTCTAGTTAATTGTTCTCACTGTTAGGACATTTCTCCTAGTTTAAAGTTGCTTCTCTCCTTCTTTAGTTTCCATCCATTGTTTCTTGACTTGCCTTCTGGTGCTTTGGAAAGTAGGTTGACATCCTCTCTTCTTTGTGGCAGCCCCTCAAGTACTGAAACACTGCTCTCATGTATTCCCTAGTCCTTCTTTTCACAAGACTAGATATACCCAATCCCTGGAACCATTCTTGATATGTTTTAGTCTCCAGCTCCCTAATTATCTCTGTCAACCTTCTAGGCTAGTAGATTAATGGCAGAGGTGAATCCAGGTCATAACTCATGCTCTTTACCAAACCATTCTTACTGGCAGCAATACAGCCAAAAGAAGTGACTAAGAGCAAATTCTAGTGGTCCTATTTCATTCCCTGAGGTTTAATAATTGAAGATCTCTGAGTCAGTTATGACATTCTAAATATTAGACCCTTAAAATAAACAATACAGCCCTATTTTAAACCCATGCACAGGAAATACACAAGTATACACAATCCACTACACTAGGACTCAATGGGCACAAAACCTAATGACCAATTATAACATTCTTTATCTTTATCTTCTTTATCTTTATTTAATCTTATGTACCGCCCCCTCTCCCAGCGGGACTTGGGGCGGTGTACAGCCGAATAAAATATAAATACAAATACAATGTTTAAAATGAATTTAAAAAGAATTAAATAATTGGCTGGAAAAATTAAAAAATTTATCAAAGGATTAAAAAACTAAAAACCATTAAGGTCAAATTAAAAACCCTACACGTAACTCTAGGCCAGACTGGCTTGATGGAATAAATAGGTCTTTAGTGCGCGCCGGAAGGTTAATAGGTGAGGGACGGTCCTTATCTCCGGGGGTAATTCGTTCCAGAGAGAGGGTGCATTATAGAAGTAACTGCAACAGGGATGTCTTTTTCTGGGGCAGGGAATATATTCGCATGGTAGCATCCCAGTCTAGGAAAGTGTTTATGAACTTGGCAGCTTCCAGATGGATGGGTGTCAATTCCCAGAATGACTGGTCAACCGGGCAATTGTTGAGAATTTTGGGCGTTGTGTACATCTGCAACTTGCCAAGATTAAGAAACATGATTTAAACTATTACTCACGGTATGTGTTTGTCATGTATTGACTGACAGATCGTATTAATCAACAGATCTTACAACTCAACACATTGTCTCATTCCCAGTAGTTAACAACAGTTAAGTAAAGACCATTAGCACTTCGTTAAAATGGTTTTTAAAGAAATCCCTGCCACAACTGGCTTTGTACTATTAGTTTCACCTAATCTTGATGCTTTTACACCTAAAATGGGGTGAATAGCAGTCATAGCTTCTTAACTGACATTCATAATAGAATCGCCCCAGAATAGGGAGAGCTAGAAAGCAGGTTAGTGGGGTGGGGAGGGAATGGAGATTTTGCAGTATCCTTCCCCTGCCATGCCCACCAAGCCACGCCCATAGAACCAGTAGTAAAAATTTTTGAATTCCACCACTGGTACAGTCACGATAAACAAAGGCTATGATCATGCAGAAAATTCTATAAGCAAATATGAAATTCCTCTGTCTCTCTCTCTCTATTTTATATTATATTGTGCACTTCCACAGGTTCAGGTATCTTATTCAGACCTAGCAAATATATACCCTGACCTCCTTCTGTTATTTTAAGCCTCTTTTTTTTGGTAATACCCAGACAATTTTTCCTTATTCCATCTTCTCCTTGTTATGTCAGGCTGACCAAAAATTATCTAGGTTGCAGGCTGTTGATTTTAGGTGCTATTAAAGGGCAGACTGGTTAATTGTTGAATGTAACATTGCTGTCTAATTACTGCCTGGCAGAAGAGCTGCTGTCATCGTTTTCTGTCCCAGGAGCCAAACTAACATGGCTAGCCAGGGAAAGTTTGTCTTTGGTGAAACAGGATGCTCTTAAGAGAACAAAATGCAGGGCATGAGCTCCACTAAGAAGAAAGATAGACAACAGCAAAACGTAGACACTATTGGGAGACGTAGAACAAGAACCGTGTACTGAAATGGCATCTTCATAAAGAGCATGGTTGGTTCTCCCAAAGTTGCTTTTGCAAAAGGCAACAGGGCTTTCTATGTTTTTTCTTGAAGACCCAAAGGTGCTTTTAAGGGGCAACTGGACTTTCTGGTTTTTCTTTGAAGACTTCTCATCCAGGAAATGAAACGTCTTCAAAGGATGACAGGAGAAACGTCTTCAAAGAAAAACCAGAAAGTCCAGTTGCCTCTTGAAAAAGCTCCTTTGGGACAACCATGACCTGGATGTCTGAGAATCTTCATAGATGCATGGCGGGTTCCTGAAACTCAAAAGTATCTGAGTCCTAGGCTAATGATCTCCTTCAGGCTTAAGAACCAGATCTCTGAGTGGAATCTGGGAATCTCCTAATTGGTGCCTATCAAATGTAATCAAGAGTTCATGCCTGGTCAATGACAGTTTGGATCAACAGACATTTACCCAAAATTTTCCTTTGGCAAGGAAGCATATGTATATCCTTTCTGGATCTGGGCGCACTTCGCACAGTCACTTCCGCCCTCGTTATCTCCCGCTTGGATTATTGCAACGCTCTCTACATGGGGCTCCCCTTGAAGAGTCTCCGGAGGTTGCAGTTAGTTCAGAATGCAGCCGCGCGGGTGATCGTGGGCGCCCCTCGAGGCGCACACGTAACACCACTTCTCCGCAGGCTGCACTGGCTTCCTGTGGCCTACCGGATTCGATTCAAGGTGGTACTGATGGTATTTAAAGTGCTCCATGGCTCGGGACCTGGGTACTTACGGGACCGCCTGCTGCCATCAACAACCTCCCGCCGCCCAGTACGCTCCCACAGGGTGGCCCTACTTGGGGTGCCGCCGCCTGACTGTTGTCGGCTGGCGGCCCCGAGAGTTCGGGCTTTCTCTGTGGGAGCTCCCTCCCTATGGAATGATCTCCCCCCAGAGATACGGGCTATGACGGATATTCTGACCTTCCGGCGCGCAGTGGAAACCCTGCTTTTCGAACAGGCCGGCCTGGCCCAGTAACTATGTTTTTTGGTTTTAATTAATCTAAATTGGGGTTTTATTAGTTTTAATTTTTAACTTAAATTTTGAATAGACAGCCGGATCTAATTATTTAATTTATTTTTAATCGTATTTATTGTGTATTTATTGTATGCTTTTAGTAGGCTGTACACCGCCCCGAGTCCCTTTTTGGGAGAGGGAGCGGTATAAAAGTGTGATTAAATAAATAAATAAATAAATAAATATCACCCAGCATCAGCAGTCCCACACTGCAAGCTTTGGGACAAGTCCTTTGCAGCTTCTTCTCAGAGCAAAGTCCAAGATTTAAAATGGATTAACCATTTGGCCAAGTCCTTCTGCTGAACTCAAACTGCTTTCACCAGGTTGCAGAATTAGTTCTTAATATTTCCTGAATGGGAAGGACCAAAGAATGATTCTCCCGCATATGGATTCCACACAATGGACGAATGGATGGAAAAACTGATGGAACCAGCAGAGACGGCAAAATTAAATATTTTAGTGAAAGGGAAAAAAATCAACTCTAGTTTTGTTTCTACTTGGAAAGTGCTTCTAGACTTTGCGCTGAAGACAGGGGGAAAAATGAAATCTTGACTTTACTAAGTATCCAAAAGTAAAATGTCAAGGTTTATTTTATGCTGGAAAAGGTTGGCATGCTTTTTTCTTTCTTTTTTCCCCCTTTATCCAATACTCTCTTTCTCTTTCCCATTTTCCTATTGTTTTAATTGTCAGTTGTATTTTGTATGATGATCATCTTAATTTTAAAAAAAGAATGATTCTGTTGTAATGGAATACTACAATTAAATTGCCACCTGCATTCTCTTAGGTCATTAAACCATTTTCCATGCTTTGCTGCCTAAACTTTTGCTGAAATACGAATTACAAATTGGCTCCCAGAAAGTTTAAAATGAGTGCTATAAGAGATACAGAAAGTACTTCTGAAATAAAAAGGAAACAAAGCCAAGAGGCATATAAGCAATAACAACTGGATCCTGATCATTGTGGCCAAAATCTGCTCCTGGTCACCCACCCATAACCTAGCAAAACTGTGGAATATTTCCAAAAGAAAACAAACTTAGCCCATGTGTATAGAATCCACACCCCCTTCACATAAGAGGAGATCCAATCGGTCAGTTCTAAAGAAAACCAACCCTGAGTTTTCTTTGGAAGGAGAGATACTGAAGCTGAAGCTCAAATACTTTGGCCCCCTAGTGAGAAGAGAGGACTCCTTGGAGAAGACCTCTGGTGTTGGGAAAGATGGAAGGTGGAAGGAGAAGGGGACGGCAGAGGGTGAGATAGTTGGATAATGCCGTTGACCCAATTAACATGAATTTGGGCAAATCCTGGCAGATAGTGGAGGACAGGGAGAGCCTAACATGCTGTGGTCCATGGGGCCTTGGAGTCAGGCACAACCTTGCGACCAAACAGCAACAATAGAACACACATATTTTATGAATGAAGGCGAATATATGTGTCCCAGGACAAAGTTGCAGGATACAATCTGGATCAGTCACTGGGACCATTGTTTTTGTCTTCCGAGCTTTTGGACTCATACTGGAGCCCATCTTCAGGGAACTTCTAGAACTTCCCATCTTCAGGGAACTTCTAAAACTTCCCATCTTCAGGGAACTTCTAAAACTTCATATCTTCTGGGAACCTAGAACTTCCCATCTTCAGGGAACTTCTAGAACTTCCCATCTTGGGAACCTAGAACTTCCCTGAAGATAGGCTCCAGCACGAGTCCAAAAGCTCAGAAGACAAAACCTCTGGCCCCAGTGACTGACCCAGATTGGATCCTGCAACACATATTTTACTTAAAACAGCAACTTGAATATATATATATATACATACATACATACATACATACATACATACATACATACATTTACTTGAAAACAACGCATAAGAGGAATTCTGTTAAGAGTGCATCCAATTTTTTTTCCTAGGCTAGGTCTGAGCAATTTTCTTGAAGGGAAGGCTGCATTTAATTTTTTGAGCTCCCACCCCCAAAAAAGCCATATTGCAGTGACTGTTTCAGCTGCGGAGATTAAGTCATCCATTTGCCACAAAAATACTCCTGGGAAGCATCAAACCCCGAAGAAAATTGTAACAGCTCCTATTTCTCTTCCGATATATTTCCTTGGAACCTGGATGTCCTTTATTAGTGGTCCCAATGGGGGAGCATCACAGTGGACGTGGTTGTTGAGTAACAACAGAATCCCCCTGCCCCCTATTCCACTCCCACCTTCCCCATCTGTAATAGGATTGTAGCTGTTGGCATTAGCTTATTCCTATTTGTGTGTGTATATATATTTATGTGTGTGTGTGAGAGAGAGAGGGAGGGAGGGAGGGAGGGAGGGAGGGAGAGAGAGAGAGATTGTAAGCCACCAGAGTTACCCTGTGGTAAGATAGGTGGCCAATAAATTTTATAAATAAATAAATTAGCAAGCGATCCCTTCATGGCCTTCACAGCTAGTAACAGCCTATTAACTTTCCCATTTTGACAATGCACTAATCCCTTCTTAACCACAGCCAGAATTAAGTCTCCTGAAACAGAGGGGAAGCCTTACAATTTAGATTAGAGAAGATTGAATCAAGAACTGATAAGACTGAGTAGCTTTTGAGATAAGAAAGTCATTTACTGCTCCAGGTTAAATTTGCAGGTAAAGTTCTCAGGGGATCAGAATAGGATTAGGAAAATCTGAATTTAAATCCCAATTTGATAAGGGAGGTTAAGTGGGTGGTTTTAGGATAGTTATAACTTCCAAACCTCTAGAGTCAGAATAGAGCTGGAAGGGTCCTTGCAGGTCTTCTAGTCCAGACCCCTTATCAAGCAGGAGATCTTATACCATTTCAGACAAGTGGCTGTCCAGTCTCTTCTGAAAAACCTCCAGGGATGAAGCATCCATAATTTCTGAAGACAAGCTGCTGTTCTACTGGTTAATTGTCCTCACTGTTAGGAAGTTTCTTAATTCCAGGTTGCTTCTCTCCTTGATTAGTTTCTATCCATTGTTTCTTGTCCTGCCCCCTGGTGCTTACCTTGTTTCACCAGGTTATTATTGTCAGGGGAAGTAAAATTAAGGAAAAATACCGAGTGTGCCCCTTGGATTTTGGGAAGAAAAAAACCTAGTGATAGCCAACAGATCAATAAAATCATCTTGCTTAATTTTAACTAAACTTAACTTTCTGTAGTTGTAGCTTTGGTTCTGATGTTTCTTCCTGCAGAGTTTCAGGGAGGGAGCTGTAGATAAGGCACCCTGTTTTTCTATCTCCTCAGAACATCAAATTGGAACCCAAATCCACAGCATTACCTAGCCATGCACCCACATTCATCCCATTAAGCATAGGGTAGATTCAACATGGAAAACGTCATCTATATCTATATATCAAGAGAAGAAGCCAGCTTGAATGCCAAAAGTCCATTTTAATAGCTCTGAGTAATCCCTTATTCCTGCTGTAATCCAGACAATTACCAAGTCAACAAACCCTTAACTGCATTTCCAGGGTTCAAAACATGTATTTTGTTGTAATCGTTATCTTACCTCTAATAAGCAGGTCCATATTCTCATCTCCGGACAGAAAGCCATGGACAGAGAAGGTTTAGTCTAGAAAAGAACGTAAAGGCTAAAGGCCTCCTAATTACTATGTTCATCCTCATACCAAGCCATGGTTTGATTTATCATGATTCAACTCCTCCACCACAATTGCTGGGATTCACAGAACATGCCAAAACCGTAAATCATGGTTTACAAACCACAAGAGCCAAAAGACTCACCACCAAGCCAAATAAGCCATCTTCTAGCTTAGTTGATTACATCAAGAATTAAGTCTGAAACCGCGGTGTGATTTAAATCAAATATGGAAGCCCACTCTATCTTATGCACCTTCCCTAACTTTATGATGCCCTGAAATATCTCTCATACTGTAGTTACAAGCCAGCTAGCCAATTGGGAATTATGGCATTTGGCGTCCCAAACACCTGCCAGTTTTATGTTTAATTATCAGCCTGAAAAGTACAAAGGAAGAGAGCAGAGGTTCAAGCCCTACCAGCCAGAAACTATTTTGTAGCCTGTCATTGAAAAATTATAATATGTACCAGAAAATACAACACAAGATGCAATTTAACTGCTGAATGCATGGATTTGCAAATGCTTATGGCCAATTTCTCAGTCCGAATTCTACCAGACCCAACATCTTAAATTAAAGTGCAACTTCAGTTATAACCTTGCCCCCAATTAGCAAGCTCTCTGCGTGTGTATGTGCGTGTGTGTATTTCAGCACATAACAGTACTCAGTTGGTCTTTTTACAGCTCAGAAGATGAGACCACAGAAAAGTGGAAGTACAGCATAGATGGGAGGGTTGAAAAAGATCCCAGAAAGGCAACCGTGGCAATCAGTTGCCAAGAAAATGCATTGGATGAGGCCATGAAATCACCAAATATCAAAGTCAATTTGGAGGTTTTATTTTTGGAGGCAACAAAGTGTACAAATGCTGAATGAGAAGAATTATTGGGGGTGGGGGGGAACGACTCACTTCTGCCCATCAGAGTAGAAACCATTTTCTTAAAAATAGTCCTTCTAATTGCTTTGAGAAGAGAGAAGAAAAAAACTGCACCGATCAATTGTTCAAACAGCTTCAGAAGGAAAATCAATATTCAGATATAGAAACACAGCCATAAACTTCCTCTTCTTGCAGGATGTGTACATGTGCCCAATACAATTTTAAAGCACAAAGTTTAAAAAAGATAAACTAACACCTTCTGAAACAGAACTTATCTGCACTAGATTTTTTTTGCACACCTGGCAACTTCCAGAGAAATTGGACTTGTGTTCTCGTACGCCTCTCCAAATGCCCCCACCAGCCAGATAGATCTGCCTTTAAGCCACTCCTTAACTGCACAACGACTGCTAAGATTGTCCTAAGATGGAAATACAATTTGTACAGACTTGGCTTAGCAAGTGATGTTACCCTTTGGCCATAGTCATTTGTATAGGTAGCCATAGCTGATGACTTTACATGATGGGTAAAGTCAATTGATTGTGTCTTTTTGATAGGTAGGTAGGTAGGTAGGTAGGAAGGATAATATAGATCAGGGATGTTAAACTTGTGGCCCATGGGCTGGATGTATCACACGCTGGTCCTGCCCCCACCTGGTTTAGCAAGGGGAAAAAAAGTGTCGATATGTCACATGACACCGCCGTGATAATGCGAGTTCGATATCCCTGAGATAAGATAGATAGATAGAGATGGATGGATGGATGGATAGAGATAGATAGATAGATAGATAGATAGATAGATAGATAGATAGATAGACAGACAGACAGAGAGGGATGGATGGATGGATGGATGGATGGATGGATGGAGAGAGATGGATGGATGGATGGAAAGAGATGGATGGATAGAAATAGATAATGGATGGATGGATAGAGATAGATGGATGGATGGATGGATAGATGGAGATAGATGGATGGATGAAGAGAGATGGATGGATAGAAATAGATAAAGGATGGATGGATAGAGATAGATAGATAAAGGATGGATGGATAGAGATAGATAGACAGATAGATGGATAGACAGACAGAGAGGGATGGATAGATGGAGAGAGAGAGATGGATGGATGGATGGGATGGATGGATGGATGGAGAGAGAGATGGATGGATGGATGGAGAGAGATGGATAGACAGATAGATGGATAGACAGACAGAGAGGGATGGATAGATGGAGAGAGAGAGATGGATGGATGGATGGGATGGATGGATGGATGGAGAGAGAGATGGATGGATAGAAATAGATAGATAATGGATGGATAGAGATAGATGGATGGATGGATGGATGGATAGATGGAGATAGATGGATGGATGAAGAGAGATGGATGGATAGAAATAGATAAAGGATGGATGGATAGAGATAGATAGACAGATAGATGGATAGACAGACAGAGAGGGATGGATAGATGGAGAGAGAGAGATGGATGGATGGATGGGATGGATGGATAGATGGAGATAGATGGATGGGTGGATGGAGAGAGATGGATGGATAGAAATAGATAGATAGATAAAGGATGGATGGATAGAGATAGATAATTGTCTGTTTTAGTTGGCTGTGCACCGCCTCGAGTCCCTTTTTGGGAGAGGGGGTGGTATAGAAATTCAATAAATACATAAATAAATAAATAAAGGATGGATGGATGGAGAGAGAGAGAGAGATGGATGGATGGATGGATGGATGGATGGATGGATAGAGATGGATGGATAGAAATAGATAATGGATGGATGGAGAGAGATAGGTACAGACAGACAGACAAAGAGATATATAGATATATAGAAATATAGGTTAGATATATATTCATCAAACCAAACAGTTTGATGTTCCTAATTCATCAAACCAAACCGTTCTGTGCCATTCTGAGAAGCAAAGCCTATGACCGATAGTCCTTGACTTACAACCAAAAGGAGACCACGTCACACTGCAGCTGCCTAAATACATGCCAGTTGCAAAAGCATCCACATTTTGATCAGGCGATCACAGGGACGCTGCAACAGTCATTAAGTGTGAAAAACGGCCACCGGTCACTTTTTTTAGTGCCGTCATAACTTAAACCGGTCATTAAACAAATGGCTCCAAGCCCAGGACTGGCAAGCCCACATTATACCCTAATGCCCGGATGATGAACCTATGGCACGCATACCAGAGGCGGCATGCAGAGCCCTCTCTGTAGGCATGCGAGCCTTTGCCCCAACTCAGCCATGTATGTGTGAGCATGCTTCCCGCTGACCAGCTGGCACATGCGAGGGGTGCATGCATAGGGGAAGGATGTGCATGTGCAGAGGTGTGGTGCAGGGGTGGGGACGTATGTGCATGCACAAAGTGGGCTCATGGACAGGGGACGTGCACATATTGTATTTTCGACATCCGTAGGGGCCAAAAAGGTTAACCATCACTGCCCTAATGCAACGCTTATATCCAGCTAGCTTCCATTTCCTTGGCTATGTTTATAGCAGGTGTGAACAGGATTGTGGCATTGTTTGGGAAATCAACTCTTTCCACAAGCATCTTCCTGAGAACCTGGTCAGAAGAACCGGTGTGTTGATGGCGTTCTACAAGAAAGGCTATCTTTCCCCTCTGAATTGGATGCTGCAAATATTTATAGACCCCTGACAACCTGGACATAAACTGTTTCAACTCCTTTCCTCAAAACGATGCTACAGAGCATTGCACACCAGAACTACTAGACACAAGGAGAGTTTTTCCCTGAATGCCATCATTCCGCTAAACAAATAGTTCCCTCAACATTGTCCAACTATTTACTAAGTTGCACTACTATTACTATTAACCTTCTCATCACTCCTTATCGCCCATCCCTCCCACTTGTGACTGTTTCCCACTTATTGACTGTTTCCTAGTATGATTTGATTGCTTATTGTACCCTATGACTATCACTAAGTGTTGTACCTGATGATTCTTGACTCTTGACAGATGTATCTTTTCTTTTATGTACACTGAGAGCATTTGCACCAAGACAAATTCCTTGTATGTCCAACCACACTTGGCCAATAAAGAATTCTCTTCTCTTCTCTTCTCTTCTCTTCTCTTCTCTTCTCTTCTCTTCTCTTCCCTATTCTAGTCCTAATTATAATTCTATCCTATTCTAGTATGACTTGATTGCTTATTGTAGCCAATGACTATCCTTAAGTGTTGTACCTAATGATTCTTGATTCTTGACGGATGTATCTTTTATGTACACTGAGAGCATTTGCACCAAGACAAATTCCTTGTGTGTCCAACCACACTTGGCCAATAAAGAATTCTCTTCTCTTCTCTTCTCTTCTCTTCTCTTCTCTTCTCTTCTCTTCTCTTCTCTATTCTAGTCCTAATTATAATTCTATCCTATTCTAGTATGATTTGATTGCTTATTGTACCCAATGACTATCCTTAAGTGTTGTACCTAATGATTCTTGACTCTTGACGGATGTATCTTTTATGTACACTGAGAGCATTTGCACCAAGACAAATTCCCTGTGTGTCCAATCACACTTGGCCAATAAAAAAATTCTATTCTATTACTCGAAATGTCTACCTGACTGAAAAGGGGAGATTGCAATTTAGCTTTGGGTCCCACCTATTTAGCTCCAAAGGAACTAAAGCAAAAGATCCTGAATCTCCCAGAAACTGGAGCGTCCTCTTCATCCCAGGTCCTACGTGCCTGCACTTCTTATTATGTTCAGACAAAAGATAACTTGCTGTTAAGGGACCTCTCTCGTTTCTTTCTTTCTTTCCCCCTCGAGCCAATGTCTCGTTCCCAAGCCGGAGCTTTTTTTCTATTCCAGTCAGAGACTGTCTTGATGCTTTTTAATCCTCTCCGAAGACGACAATGGAGGGGTCTGCCAACCACCTTTGAGATTACGGAAGGAAAGAACTTGGGTGCGCTGGGGAGGAATGGCTTTCTGCCAAAGAAATACAGTGACAGGCCCCAACGCAGCTCAGTCTTGGCGGGTTCCTCTCCGTGCCACGATTATTTACACCGAGCAAGGCTGGGAGGAACAACGAAGTCTGCAGGAATCCATCTGCTCAACTTTGCATATTCATCTTTAGCTCTCTTCCCTCCTCCCCTCCTCCTCCTCCTCCCCCCTGATCCTGGGCTGCTTCTGCTATGACTGCAAACAAAGTCGAATTTATTGTATTTATTTAGGGTGTCATTCTCGTTGGCCAAGAGTGATGACATCTGAAAACAGGAAACGGGAATAGAACTCCCTGCTCAGTACAATTCAATACACTCAACCCCTCTTTCTTTAGCAAAGTTTCGGGGTAAAAAAAATCTCTACGGGAGATATGAAGATTTTGGAAAGGGGAAAAAATAAAAGAGGAAGGAAAAGGGTGCTTTCCCTTTAAGGGTTGGGGGAGAGGAAAGAAGTTAGTTTCTCCTCCTTCCCAGGAATGACAGTGGTTTCTCCAACCTCAAAATCTTACCTTTAAGTGCATAAACACACCAACATGTCTACTGTCCCTGTCTTAATGTTCCCTTTTATTCGTATCTATTTCATGTATTAATAGTCATGTTTATACTGATATATATTATCAAACGCATGCTTGACAAAATAAATAAATAAATAAAATAAAATTTAGCTTTTAACAACCAACCTGATCACCAATGTCAAATGATGAGATTCAACAAATTTGGCAGCATCTCGAGGTCCTTTTAAAGACATGATTCTTGGTCTAAAATTCAGCCTTAATCTGTAAATATGGAACTGGGGGTTTCCCCTTGTTGTTTTTTGAATAACGTATTTAAATGTTATTTAAATCTGAAGCCCTAGAGAAGTCCTCGATCATGCAAATCTAGGATGAGAAGAGATGACCTTATCTAGAAGGCAGCAGCAGAAGAAGCATAATCATAACTTTTCATAATCCTCACATTGTCTTCAGTGTCTAACTCCTACCTGTTCAGATACGTTAAGGTGAACCAAAGATCTCTAGAACAGTGGTTGCCAGCCAGCAGGCCAAGGACCACTGGTGGTGCACGATAAAATATTTTGGTGGTCCGCAGAGAAATGTCCCCCCCAAAGCAATTAATCCAGGCTGCATGGGAACACAAGGCTGCGCCACCCACATGGCCCTTGGGAACACAAGGCTTGCGTCGCTTGCATTGTGAACAACACGAGGTAGTGAGGGGACGGGGGGGAAGGACAGAGGGGGGGAACTTGCCCCACTAGTCCCACGTGCCTCTCCTGGCTACTGGGCTGCTTCTTTCTGCTTCTTTCTTCTTCTGCTTTTGGCTGCACACAAGAAAGGCAGCAGAAGTTTTTCTTTCTCTCCCCCAAATTCCGCCAGAAATGAGTCTTTGGGACTCTGCAAGGCATCTGCTCCAAGAGGCTGTGCCGGCACGACAAGTCTCTCAAAGACTCATTTCTGGTGGAATTAGAGGGAGAGAAAGAAAGACTTCTGCTGCTTCTGCTGTTTTCCTTGCATGAAGCCAAAAGTGTCTCTCTCTCTCTTTCTCTCCCCCTGAGAACGGAGCTGGAGATGGTATCCTGCGATCCCAATATGAGTTTTGAAGAAGCAGGAAATCAATTTGTACAGACCTCAGGTGCTTGTTAATGCTTCTAAGGAATGCCACTTTGGAGCCAGAAGCTTTAAGAAAACTTAGCCACTTATTAACATTTGATTTGCTGCCAACATTCCGAGATCGAAATACACTTAGTCTTTCGAATTCCAAGGCACCTACTTTCAGGCTCTATTTTAATCATCATGGTCAAGCGATATTTTGATAAACGGACAAGGAACTAAGAAATGAAATAAGAGTCCTGCAGTCTGATCACAGGAACTCAAAGAGAAAATTTCATTGAGCTCCATAGATCCTTCTTCCAAGCAAATGCATACAACACCGTAACCTACAGTTCTCAAAAAGATGGGGAGAAGTCATTGGAAGTTCATTTAATTAAAAGTATCAGGGAGCAGGGTGGCAGTAAGCAATTTGGGCTGAAAAACATCCCAGTCCCAATTAGAAAACACAATTCTGGAATAAACAGAGCATTAACTTGATTCCATGCATGGGAAATTCCTACCGATCCTACATTCCCAGCAGAGGCTCCAGATTAGTATGATAAAAGAACTAGCATTCTCACTTGGATGGCTCAATTAGCACAGGAGTTACTATCTTGATGTAAGTCATGAAGCAGTGAAGACGGGAGTATCAACTACATGCAAGGGAAGGAAAATGGACTTAAAGCACAGATTATATCTTCTGTGAAGGGATATACTCTGTACCAACTAGGAAACAAAACAATCTATCTGCTGACACAACCACACCCACACCCACACACCGATTTGATGATGATTAGATACCGTTCCTATATCTTAAGGTCCATTCATTTCTTGGATCTTCTTCACACATACTAATAGCTCTGGAATAAGCTTCGCTTCTGCCATTTTTCACTCCCTGGCCCTTAGAAACACTTGGAAGATGATCTAAGGTTGTTTTCACTCCAACTGCTATCAAAACACGAAGAAGAAGAACCCCCTAAGGAGCCAACCAATGTTCTCTCCAACAAATGGGAATGTGTCAAAATAGACCCCTCCCCATCACAGTTGCTGGTTTGGTGCTTTGTAAAAGAGCCATCCATCATGGCAACATCACCCCACTTCCAATTTAAAAGAACGGTGCCTGGTGAATTAGTTGTATCCAGCATGGATTTTTAGACTTCAATCAGAATAGAGGTGGAAGGGCTGTTGGAGGTCTTCTAGTCCAGCCCCCTGCTCAAGCAGAAGACCTTATACCATTTCAGACAAAAGGTTGTGCAATCTCTTCTTTAAAAACCTCTAGTGTTGGAGCGCCCACAACTTCCCCATGCTCCACTGGGGGAGCCTAAGGAAGACACAAGGTGAAATCTTGGGAGTTATTCCCACCAAAGGGGAAACTGTTCAGCTGCCAAACGAGACACCCAGAAATTTCATCAGCTGAACTGGAAAGAAATCAACTCAGCTCCTGAACAGAAACAAGGTCAAGTGATCACACCGGTGCCAATATGAGTTTGGAGCAGTACAAATGGCACATAGAGAAGCACCCTCAAGAAAAGAATGAAGGGCTCTGTGCAAATGGAAGATTATAGTACAAGACCTTGGGATATAATAACAAAAGGTTCTCTAACAATTTTCCTAATAGGCATTGGAAGTAGTTCTGCGCTCTTCTACAATTTATCTGTGGAATCTATCCTCTCCTGTTCCATTATGAAAGACCATTCAAAAGTAAAAAGAGTGCAAATATTTTAATTAAAATAAATCAAAATGTAAAAGCAAATCCATCCCCCATCTCCCTCCCTCTGTCCCTCCCTCCCTCCCTCCCTCCCTCTCTCTCTCTCTCTCTCTCACACACACACACACAGAGCAGCTTTAATGATAAAAGAACAACCAAGATGGAATTACTCTACTTGCTCAGCTGGGAATCCTGATGTTTTCTGAGAAGAAAGAGATGTGTGTCTTGATCTAGCAAAATGTTCTTTAATTGTCGTAGGACAGAAGGACTGGTGCTAGAAGATCTACTTTCACATGAAATGCACAGAAGTCCCCATGTTTGTTTTTTAAGAGGGGAAAAAAAACTTTAATCAATAACACGCAACATAGTATCTATGCAATCAGAATCCTCAAACAAGCCCACAGGACCATGGGTGGCAAACGGATTCCAGCTGTGAGTGAAAAAAATAGCACCACCAATGTATTCCAGTTAGGAAAGCAAAAAATAATGGATGGATGGATGGATGGATGGATGGATGGAAGGAAGGAAGGAAGGAAGGAAGGAAGGAAGGAAGGAAGGAAGGAAGGAAGGAAGGAAGGAAGGAAGGAAGGAAGGAAGGAAGGCAGGCAGGCATACTTTTTATTGGACTGCTGCATGCTAATAAAACAAGGAAACCTTTGAATTCTTTCAAGAATTTCATCTGGCTACACAAAGAAGCACTGTATAGCATATTGTCGGTGTACGCAAAACAGCCCCAAAATGTCATATGGAAAATGCAATATATCCCTACTAACTTTCCTTGCTAAACAGAATGCCAAATTATCACTTAAGCACCTTAAAAGATGGGAGCTCAACCTTCCCTGGGTGTTTATTTGGAATGTCATTGTTCCTTCTTACTTCAAATGTTGTACTTGAATTTTTAAAACAAGAAAAGGTCTATTTAATTCATAAACTTAAATCCCTTCTCGACCAATGTAAAAGAGCATCCGAAAGAAAGTAATCCAATAGAAGATGCCACCAATCATAAATGTTTCTTATGAGCCTTTTATTGCTCCACACAAGATAAGAATGGAGAATGAGATCTGCAGCTCACCTTTAGCAAACCAACAACACTTAATCTGTCTTAATTCCCCAGATTTAAGACTGCAGGATAAGGTGAAGGGGAACTTAATTTTCCATTTATGATGTCATCAATGTAAGCTCCAGAGAATCAGCATTTTTATTGAATCAGCCCTTGAGGAGCTGATCTGGAGTTAGCACTCTCTGGCCCCGAGATTTTTATGGCTGAGAAGAATCATTAGCTTTTATTTTAATTTATTTGGTAGACTTTCCACCTTGAAAAGTCAGATCTCTTAAACTTAGAATAAGTTTACTTCCAAAACCACTCTATCCTTCTTTTCTTTTACTGACCCTCTTTACAGTTGTAACAAACCATTGCTTCCTGAACTGTGGTTATTGAATAAATCATAATAGGTGGGATTTAGATATACTAACTCATAAGTCACGGTTTAGAAATCAAGTTGGCTGGATTCATGTAACATACCGGTTGTAAAACCAAGCGCTATTATGATTTAACACCATATATACAGTTCTAACCCAGCCTGAAAAGTGTGCATTCTGTCCTGCAGCTAACATATTAACCCAATCACCATACAGCCATAATCCAAAGCCAGAACACTGTTGAAGTTGCACATAATTAAGTCTTTCAAAATATCCTAGATGGAAAAATCCTCTTATCTCGAGGTATACTGCCACGATTTCTATTTATTTATTTATTGAAAAATATTGGTAGTCACCGTACCTTTTTGAAGGTGTCCTTTCAGTTAATGATGAGGGGAGAGGAGCTTTTTATTTGGAATAAAGTACTTAAAAGATACTCAATTCTTTTTAAAAAGTATCTTTTATGGGCTCCAACACTGCTGGATATTAGTTACGGCACACACCAAAGTGAATAGAAGCTGGAGGAATAAGAGAGATTAAATGCCCCCCAAAGTATCAAAGGGAGAAACAATTTGCTTCAAAGTTGATTCTAAATAGCCCTGTCCATCCCTTAAGGCGTGTGCTTTATAAATATATGTATGCTTATAAATGGGAATATTAAGATATTATTCCCTCCTGAGCTGGCAATTAATCATGAAGCGGCAGCCATGGTCTGGAACATAAGACAACAGAAAAACACCTGCAGGAGATCCTGTTCCATAGCAGAACATCTGATTTTATGGCTATATTGCAATGACCCTTGGTGAACCAACAAAACACCCTTTTGCACCTGTATTTGCACAACATGTAGGTGTACCTAATCTTGGAGCGGAGACACACACCCATGGGAGCACTCGGTAACCTTTCCCTTATCTTGTATACCTTGGAGCATGGAGGAGACATGTAACTATCTGTTAAGGGGCATGCATAAGTGCCTCCCGTCCCTGTCCCATTGTCCCCATTTATTCGTACCTATTTCCTGTGTTCATGTGTATACTTATACCTATTATCTTGTAAGCCAAAGGTCTTCAAACGTGACAGCTTTAAGACTTGTGAACTTCAACTCCCAGAATTCCTGAGCTAACATGACTGGAGGAGGAATTCTGGGAGTTGAAGTTCACAAGCCTTAAAGCTGTCAAGTTTGAAGACCCCTGTTGTAAGTGATTGACAAATCAAATCAAATAAATAAATAAATAAAATAAAAATAAATAAAACCATCTGTCTAAAACAGAGCTCCCCAAACTTGGCAACTTTGAGACTCGTGGACTTCAACTCCCAGAATTCCTCAGCCAGCAAAGCTGGGAGTTGAAGTCTACAAGTCTTAAAGTTGCCAAGTTTGGAGAGCTCTGGTCTGTTGTAACTTTGAACAGGTCAGTAAATGAACTGTGGCAAGTCGCGGACTTCCTGTACCAGCTGAGCACAGGGCGACTTGTAAAATTTGTGAACTTCAACTTCCAGAATTCTGGCTGGGGAATTAAAGACCTGTGGATTTCAACTCCCCTAGCTGGCTGGAATTCTGGGAGTTGAAGTTCACAGGTCTTAAAAGTTGCCACCGGTGGACACTACCCCTGCAGTCCACGGGAAATGACATCATAGACCACTCTTAATGATGTCACAGGACTCTGCTCAAAGACCAGTGCCTACCAGCCAATGCAGCAGTCAGCTTGCTTAGTCCTTTATGAAAACCAGCCCAAACCAAAAGGACAGACTTGATATTCAACCCCCCCAGAAGAAAATCAACATAGGGAGGCCCCCTCTTCGAGCCAATTTACACCTAAATTGCACCAATGCCTTGTAAACAACTCTCCTCCCCGTTCTCCCCACCTCATCAAATAGATTTTAAACTTTAACAGGTGGCCAATGTGCCCCCAAAATCCATTTGTTGGGTCAAGGCTAACAAAAATACACAGACAGGAGCAGTTTGGCATGGTGGCGCCTGGCAATGCATTTGTTTTCCTGCAAGAAGCTTCAGCAATGAGGAAAGCTTTTGCCCAGCCTCTCATCAGCCTTCTGTTCCCCCTGCTTTGGCTTCTACTTGGCAACCCAGCAGGCAGTTTGGGATTTTAGAATAGAATAGCAGAATTAAAAGGGACCTTGGAGGTCTTCTAGTCCAACCCTCTGCTTAGGCAGAAAACTCTATACCTATACCATTTCAGACACATGGTTATCCAGTCTCTTCTTTAAAACTTCCAGTGTTGGAGCATTCACAACTTCTGGAGTCAAGTTGTTCCAATGATTACTTGTTCTAACTGTCAGGAAATTTGTCCTTAGTTCCAAGTTGCCTTGATTAGTTTCCATCCATTGCTTCTTGTCCTGCTCTCAGGTGCTTTGGAGAATAGCTTGACTCCCTCTAATATGGGGCAGCCCCTGAGATATTGAAAGACTGCTATCATGTCTCCCCTAGTCCTTCTCTTCATCAGACCGAACATACCCAGTTCCAGCAACCGTCCTTTAGCCTCCAGGCCCCTAATCCTCTTGGTTGCTGTTCTCTGCACTCTTTCTAGAATCTCAACTGAATGGAAAACTGCTGATGACCTTCTACCACTGCACCATAGAGAGTATCGTAACTTAGTGCACCTCTGTATGGTTTGCCAATTGCACAGGGGCAGATAGGACAGCACTCCAGAGGGTTAACATCATTGCCCAGAGAATCATTGGTTGCCCTCTCCCCTCTTTGGAAGAGCTTGATAGCTCCCGTTGCCTTAAGAAAGTTCAAAACATCCTCAAAGATCCATCTCATCCTGGGAACCCTTTTTTTGGAACTATTACCATCCGGCAGATGGTACAGGATAATAAAAACAAGGACAAATAGGATGAAAAACAGCTTCTATCCCAGGGCAGTAGCTCTTTTGAATTCCGCTCTATGGTGAAGTGTTGGTGCGGTGTTGGGAGTTTTCAGTTCAATGTGCGGAGTGTGAAGGATGTGTGTTTGTGTTTATTTTCATGGTCATGATGTGCATTGAAGATGGTGGTTGATTTCGTTGTACGAGGTGCAGTGGCAATAAAGTAAACTAAACTCAACATCTTTTTTACATCGTGGCCACCAAAACTGGATGCTGTATTCCAAGGGTGGCCTTTCCAAGGCATTACAAAGTTTTCGCTGCAGGTATTAAGTTAGTAACACGGTTTTTAAGTGATCTGGTTTCCTCATTGACTTTGTTTGTCAGAAGGTTGCAAAAGGGGATCCCTTGAAGATGGGGGTTCTTGGGCTCCCCAGCTGCTGGCTTGTAGCCTCAATTCATTCCTGCCTCATGAAAAAGACAGCTCGCCCGGTACAGACAGTCCTCTACATACAACCGCAACATTTCTGCTCTTCATTTCGTGAGCTTCCTTGCCACAGTTGTTAAGTGAACCACTGCAGCTGATGAGGGACTAACCTGGTTGTTAAGTGAATTTGGCTTGTCAAAAGGTTGTAAAAGGGGGAATCAAATGACACCAGGACGTAGCAATGGTCGTAAGTGTGAACCAGTTGCCAAGCACCTGAATTTCGATCACATGATGAAGGGGAATGCTACAAAGGTTGTAGCGGGGAAAGTATGGTCGTAAGTGCTTTTATTCCAGTGCTGTTGTAACTTTGAATGGTCACTAAATGAACAGTTGTAAGCCGAGGACTACCTGTAACAGCTCTCTAAACCAGGGGTCTCCAACCTTGGCAACTTTAAGACTTGTGGACTTCAATTCCCAGAATTCTGTGAGCTGAAGTCCACAAGTCTTAAAGTTGCCAAGGTAAACTACCTGGCCTCATCAATGAATCAAAACCCATCATGACTTGTACAGTAACAAACTTCTTCAGAACTGAGCCGAATGGAGAACCAAGGAAGCTCCTTGGATAAGAAGCAAAATGTTTTCAAAGGAAAAGAAAACAAGGAAGTCCATTGCCTTTTGGTTTAAAAAAAAGCATTTTTTTTTTACTTGGGTGACTGAGAATCCCCATCGACAGTACAGCCTTTCCTCACTTAAGCTCTGCTGGGCTACAGAATCCATGCTAGGTGGGAATTCTAGGGCAGGGGTCTCCCACCTTGGCAACTTTAAGACTGGAGGACTTCAACTCCTAGAATTCTGGGAGTTGGAAGTCTTCCAGGTTTAAAGTTGCCAAGGTTCGAGATCCCTGTTCTAGGATGCTGCAATCCAGAGAAGGTAGCAAATCAAAGAATTTACACAGCTTCATCCCACAAAAAGCTTGGCATCCCACAAAATTCCATCGCAAAACAAAACAAGACCCTTTTCTGGCCCACAATGCAAATTTCAGAAGAAGAGGGAGAAAATTAACCACCAAGGGACACCAGTTAAGGAAGGAGTGATTTCTACTTTGGGAGGGAGAAAGCTTAAAGTAAAAACCGTCAAGGAACCGATAAGTCCAAAGGGTTGCCTTTAAAAGCCGGTCAGATTTGAGATCCTGGATAAATTTGAAGCCCACCCCTCTCCCAGAGATTAGTTAAGGGGCCCTTAAGAGTTAGACTAATGATGGAATTAAAAGATAAAGGAGAAAGGGAATATTACATGATTGGAGGTACCTGGCTCAAGTGGCTAGAGAATAGATGTAAAGACTATACATACAAGTTAAGAGCGACAGGAAATATATGTATGTGTATTTGTGAAAAGGTAAAATATATATGTAAGAATATTGATATAAAAACAGTATATAAGAGGAAAGGAAGAAAAATGGAAATACTAATATGTAATTATTGATTATGTGATACCATACTGAAGCAGCTGTAGGATTGGAAATGTGGTGTAAATGTTGGGAAATGTGTAATAAAAAATATTTTTTATCTCAGAGGACACCCACACACCCACTCCTTCATTTCAGAGATTTCCACCGCTCGCTTGGAGTCCAGAGGAACCAAGCCTTTCTCCAGCTTGGCGCGCCCGGGTTAGGAAAGCCCCAGACCCCCGGCTTGCAAAACCCACGCACGTCTGTATGTATGCCCGCTTGTTCCTGGCGTGCACGGGGACACGAGCCACTGCACCAAACCGGACGGGACGGCGGCCAACACCCACGTCTCCCGCCCCCCCCCTCCAGTCAGACACCCACCGACCCGCCTCTGCAAAACCCCGCCGCCCTTTCCTTCTCTCCTCACCCTTCCCCAGGGCACATCCGCAATCGGTAAGCGCCCCTCCGCGGGCCTCCGGTCGTCTCTTCCCCCTTTGCCCCCCCATCTCGCACCTCCGGCGGGGAATCGGGCCGGGTTCCGAGCCTTGTTCCCTCCCGTCCCCGTCCCCAAGCCGTTGCACTGCCAGGCGCCCAACACCGGGGGCGATGGAGAACCCCGGCTCAGCTGAATACCAGCGGGAACTTTGCCAATTGCACTCGCCGCGGCCGTCCATTCCTCCCCCCCCCCCCCCGCCAACCTTTCTAGCATCCACCCCCCCCCCCCCCGGGGAAAGCTACCCACCCCCAAACGGGGATCGGAGGACCCCCTGGATGGCTCCCCGGTCGGTTCCGAGGGCCGAGAGGCCACAGGGACCCCCACTCGGGAAAGGCAAAAGTTTGGGCGAAACTTTCTCCCTCCAGCCGCAGTCAACTTACCGCTCGGACGGGGGAGGGGGCCCTCCCGGGCGCAGGAGAGCCTTTCGGGGGGGGGAGGGCAGAAAGTCGTCCCCCCTTCTTCTTCTTCCTCCTCCTCCTCCTCTTCCTCCGAGGCCGGCGGTCCCAGGTGTTCCCCCCCCCCCGCAGGTCCGGCCGCGACAAAACCGACTCCGCCGCCGCTGGGAAACAATAGGCGAGCCACGCGCGCTCCTCCTCCTCGGCTTCGGCTCAGAGTCCGGGCTCCATCGGCGGCGCCGATCCACCGAGAGCGCAGGCGAAGGCAACTCAGCAGCAGCAGCAGCGGCGGCGGCGGTGTAGCTGCAACTCCGCCTCCCCAGTGGCCGGAGGAGGGCGGCCGGAGCAGGCAGGTGGGCGCGGGAGAAGCGAGCGCGGAGACGGCGGCCACGGGGCGCTCCGGAAGGGCTCTGCGACGCGCGCGCTTCCCGGGGACGAGAGCGAGCGAACGCGGCGGCGGCGGCGGCTGCTTCTTCCTCGCGCTCCGCAGAGCGGCCGGTGCTGGAGGCGAGTCACTCGGGCGCTCGCCCAGTCTGGCGGCGGAGAGCAGCCGGGGAGGAGGAGGGGGGGAGCAAGTGAGTCACTCCCACCCCGCCCCGCCCCGTCCGCCCGACTGCCAGCCCCTCTTGCTGGGGGTCTTCGGGAGCTCCGCCGCTGGAACGTTCGCCGGGAGCCCAGCCAAGCTGGGCTGCCTTCCATCCCGCGCGGCGCTGCACTACGACGCCGGCCGGCTGCTTGAAAGAGAGGTGCCGGGGGTTGTGGGGAGGCAGAAGGAACCCCGGAGGGCTGCTTCTCGGCTTGCGAAGCAGCCTTAAGCCTCCACTATGTATCAGAATGGTCAAACAAATGGAAACTTCAAATCTCAACAAATAAATGCTCTGTCTTACATATTGGCAAAAAAAAAATCTGAAAATAAAATACAAGCTGAATAGTCAAGACCTTGTTGATGATCCAAACCCTGTCAAGGATCTTGGAGTACTCATCTCTAATGATTTAAGTGCTAGAGCCCACTGTAACTGCATAGCCAAAAAGGCATTAAGACTTGTTAAACTAATCTTACATAGTTTTTCTCCGATAATATCACACTACTAACTAGAGCATACAAAACATTTGCCAGACCAATACTTGAATACAGCTCATCAGTCTGGGACCCGCATTATGTATCTTATATTAGCACAGTTGAGAAAGTCCAGAAATATTTCACAAGAAGAGTTCTCCGCTCCTCTACTCATTGCAGAATACCTTATGCCACCAGACTTGAAATTCTAGACCTAGAAAACCTTGAATTACGCCGTCTTCGATCTGATCTAAGTATGATATATAAAATCATACAATGATTTTGCAATGACTTATCTGTCAATGAATACTTCAGCTTCAGCCATAACAACACAAGAGCACACAATAGATACAAACTCAAGGTTAACCGCACCAAACCTGATTGCAGGAAATACGACTTCAGCAACAGAGTGGTCAATGTCTGGAATACTCTACCTGATTGTGGTTTCTTCCCCAAACACCAAAATCTTCAACATTAGACTGTCTACTATTGACCTCACCCCTTTCCTAAGAGGTCTGTAGGGGGCGTGCATAAGCGCACCAACGTGCCTACCGTCCCTGTCCTATTGTTTCTTTTTATTTTTCTTATATATATCCATTTCATGTACTCATAACTATGTCCATACTTATACCTATAATCTTGTAAGTGATTGACAAAATAAAATAAATAAAAAAATGTAAAAAGGAGAGAAGGGGCGAGCCTCTTGAATCCCTGCCTGATTCCAGAGTACAGGTAGTAGCGAGTTACAATGCCTCGTTTAGTAACCGAAGTTACAAGGGCAGTGGGGGGAGGGGGAAGTGACGCGTGACCATTTTTCACACTTAACGACCGTGGCAGCCTCTGCTTTACATTCGGATGGTTGACCAGGGGTTCATATTTATGACGGGGTGGGGGTGCCGGGTGATTCTCTTTTGTGAAGAGCTAAGGTGGAGGAGCCAGATTCAGTGAATCACCCAGCTGCAGTGATTCGCTTAAGCAACGGTGGAGAGCCAAGTCGTAAAATGGGGCAAGATTCACTTCACACAAAGAGATTGGACTGCCATTTGTCAGAAATGGTGTAGGGTCTCCTGCTTGTGCGGAGGGTTGGACTGGATGACCTACAAGGTCCCTTCCAACTCTGATGATCTGTTCTCTGTTCTCACTTCGCAACATAAATTCTGGTCTCAGATGTGGTTGTAAGGCAAAGACTGCCTGTACTTTCTTCCTCCTGCAGATGCAGCCCCTTTTTCCAAGCTGGGAAATTTCAGGCTAGAGTTGGAAGAGCCTCTGTAGGGTGGCAAACGACTGAGAAAGGAGTTCAGGCTAAGGGGTTGCCTTTTAAAGCCTGATTATGCCTCCGCAGGCAAAATGGGAACATGATCTGAATTTGCTGGTGCCGGTATTGGCTTTTAGGTGTGTGCCCGGATTCCCTTTCAGAGTGGGTGTCTGTGGCCTGGAAAGTGACTGCCTGGGATTACACAGATTAAAGTCTACAGCTGTGTTGGCGAATTTATGGCATGTGTGCCAGAGGTGGCATGCAGAGCCTTGAATTTTGATCACATGGCCATGGGGATGCCATAAAGGTCAAAACTGTGAAAAACATTTGTAAGTCATGTTTTTCAGTGTCGTCGACCAGTGGCCTAAAGTAGCCATCTTTTCAGTAACTCATTTTAGATTTATCAGCAACTAAGCCATGTTGGTTTGTAAAAAGGCACCCCAATGCACAGTGAGACCGATTGGTTTACTCAACCCACAAAATCTTTGCCTTCTTTGGTTTGGTTAACTTTGTGCAAACTCAATGTATGTATCTTGAGAGCATATGTACCAAAGACAAATTCCTTGTGTGTCCAATCACACTTGGCCAATAAAGAATTCTATTCTATTCTACTCTACTTCTTCTTCTTCTGTTCTATTCTTATTCTATTCTATTCTACCCTACTCTTATTATTTTATTCTATTCAATTCTACTTCTCATTCTTTTATTCTATTCTATTCTATTCTATTCTAATTCTTCTATTCTACTCTACTTCTACTCTACTTCTACTCTACTCTTATTCCATTCCATTCCACTCTAGTTCTGTTCTGTTCTGTCCTATCATATTGTATCCTATCCAAGTAATTATGGCTTATTCAGCAAAGCATGATTAAACAAACTGGCATAATAATGGGGATGAACCAGTCTAACAGGGTTAACTGAATGAGCTACAACTAGCTAAATTTACCCTTTAAGTCATAATGTGGTTATTATACTGTGTTAATGTGAATACCAAGGAAGTTAGGAGCAGTTGCGAGCCTAGACCAGGGATCTCCAACCTTGGCAACTTTAAGCCTGGAGGACTTCAACTCCCAGAATTCCCCAGCCAGCTTTGCTTAAAGTTGCCAAGGTTGGAGATCCCTGGTCTAGACAACATGATCTAGAAGAACAAAGAACACAGAATAATAGGCTTGGAAGGTAAGGAAATTGCACAGGTGTCCAAATGAAATTAGAGATGCTGACACAAACTTGTAATTTTTATATAAATATATTTAACTTCTATATTTACAGCAGACAAGATAGGAACATCATGAGGTAATTCACAGATAGCATACAGAGCACATGGAAGAAAAAGGTGGGAAAAGGGGAACCTCCCCTTTATACCTACAGCAACCAATCATAGTGTAGATTGCCTCATGCAGGAACCAGCAGTCTCCCATCAATCAAGGAAAACTGTGTGTTCTGGCCCATTGTGCCCTTTACTGTTCCACCTCAACTATTTTTCTAATTTCTATACTTCTTTGGGTCTGCCAACACTTCTTTATCTTTCAAAGTGTTCCAAAGCTGGCTTACACATTTGGTGCTGCACCAGAGGTCTCCAAACTTGGCAACTTTAAGACTTGTGGACTTCAACTCCCAGAATTCAAAGCTGGCTGGAGAATTCTGGGAGTTGAAGTCCACAAGTCTTAAAAATTGCCAAGTTTGGAGACCTCTGTGCTACACAATAGCTTGTTTTAACCATGGTTGGACTAAACTGCAGTACTTACTTCATGCCACTTAAACCACAGAATGGAAGAATCTGTATAATATATACAAATCCACAATCTGGATTCCTAAATTACATGCCCCTCAACCGAGCTTACTAAATTGTGTTATAAGCATGCAACTCATTTTCTTTTTAATTTTTCTACCGAAAGAGTTTAAGGACCTTGCAAAGTTGCAGGTGCTCCTGACATCTTCTTTTCTTCAAAATGCCCTCTAGGGAATGAAAGGCAAAACAGGAAGGAAGAAGCAGGAAAATCCTCCGTTAATTGTTGTTTTTGTTGGGAAGCTGAATTGCACTGAATCTGGGGGCACCCCAGGCAAGAGATCCTGGCCTTTTGCCTGCTAAGCAAACCACCTGCCCCAAGTTTAGGATGAAGTGTTTCATCAGGGAAAATGACTGTATGGGAACAAATTGGGCAGAGCTCTTGATCTCTTGAGAATCACTGCTATTAAGGATGGATAGACAAAGCCATTTCCAGTCATTTTCCTAAATGTGGGGTCCTTGGTGTTCTCCCCAATCAAGAAACTATCAACCCAGACAAACAATTGATAGTAAAGAACAGTTTAATCAAGGAACCACCAAGAGCTCTCCCATCAAAACTGACAGCTCAAGCCACTTGTATATGCGTCAACTCAGAAAGCTCAAACTGCCCAAGGAGCTGCTGATATTAGAAGAATTATTGAGTCTGTCATCTCTACCTCTCTGTCTGGTTTGATTCTGCAACCCAACAGGACAGACACAGACTTCAGAGGATAATTAGGATTGCAGAAAAAACAATTGCTACCAACTTTCCTTCAATCGAGGGCCTGTGTACTGCACGAATCAAAAGGAGGGCTGTGAAAATATCTACAGACCCTTCACATCCCGGACATAAACTGTTTCAACTCCTTCCCTCAAAACGATGCTATGGAGCACTGCATACCAGAACAACTAGACACAAGGAGAGTTTTTCCCTGAACACCATAACTCTGCTAAACAAATAATTCCCTCAACACTGTCCCACTATTTACAAAGTCTGCATTACTATTACTATTAATCCTCCCATCCTTTCTTTTACCCATCTCCTCCCACTTATGACTGTATTGTTGTTTGCTCATATCCTTACGATTTTTATTGACTGTTTCTTAGTATGATTTGATTGCTTGTAGTACCCTGTGACTATCATTAAGTGTTGTACCTGATGATTCTTGACTCTTAATGAATGTATCATTTCTTTTATGTACACTGAGAGCATTTGCACCAAGACAAATTCCTTGTGTGTCCAATCACACTTGGCCAATAAAAATAAAGAAAGAAAAGAATTCTATATAAAGAGAGAGCAAACATCACAACCTTCTAGCACTGATCATCTTTTCTTCCTAGCATATTTCCGCAAGTTCAGGGTTTAATTTTCGGGTCATTGATCGCCACTTTGCACATTCAGCTGCATCTCCAGGGTGCAGGCCCATGACTTGCATATCTTTGTTTATGGTGTCTTGCCATCTCTGTTTTGGATGCTCATGAGGTCGCTGGCCATTGAGTTCTAGTTGGTAGGCAGCCTTGGCCACGGTGGAAGGTGCTGCTTTCTGGACATGTCCATGCCAGCAAAGTCAGCCTTCTCTCATCTTCTCTATAATTGGTGCCACACCAAAATGTTGTCAAATTGTGTCATTTGTGATGTGGTCAAGAAGGGAGATGTCTGATATCCAACAGAGCATTTGCATTTCCATGGGACGGAGAGAGCTTTCGGTCCCTGTTGTTGCTGCCCAGCATTCAGCGCCATACAGTGCAACAGAGAGGATGGTTGTCTTGTAAATCTTAGATTTAAGACAGGTTGGCATTCGTCTGTCAGATAACACACTGGTGAGTTCTCACCAACCCTTCTGGCACTGATGTTACCTAATTGGATAATGGAACATCTGCAAGAAAACAACCAAGTTCAGAAAGCACCAATGACCTGTCTGTTCTCCCCCTTAATCCCAAGAGTATGGAGATTGGTTCACAGACAAAAAAAGATGATGGCTTATGCTTTGTAAAAGTACAGTCAGACTTGTTTTGATTTCAAGGTGTATTGAAACTCCTAAATTCTCCTGTCTCTCTGATGGAATCACTTGAATTTCTGTTAGCTACACAGCTATTAAAACACAACAGAAAGAAAAGCAGCAGAAATGTCCTTCTCTCATCCAAAAATAGTTCCTCCTTAGGAATTCCTTAGCTGATATCTATCACACTTGACCAATAATTGGGTAGAGGAAGTAGATGGTTAAAAGGGGTTGCTGAGCCAAGACTGCAGTTCTTTTTCTGGCATGCTATAATGTAGTTCCTTTCTTCCATTTAGAATGTAAAATCAATAGTTGTAAATCAGATGAGCTGGCTATAAAAAGCTGATTCTGATCATTCCTGTCTTTAAACAGTAAAGGTCCGTGTGCAGTTTGGTTTTCTTTGCTTGTCTAGTGTTCTGCTTGCAATGAATCTTGCAGCCATATTGGGGGAAATGCAGGGTTAAATTTTTTTAATATTTTTTTTGGTTAATTATTTGCTTGGAGGTGGTTCAAGTATGAGCTGTCTGTTTCAGGGGAGAAATGGTTATCCCATCATCCCACATAATGCTCTAAAGTCAGAAGGACATTAAGATTTCATTCCCCATCTTTCCCTGGTTGTGGGGAAAACAATGCCAGGAGAAGCAGATCTTAAAGCCTAAACCACGTTTTTCCCCCTATTTTAGCAAGGATCTCTAGTTGTGATCCAACAACCAGAGTTAAATAAGGTATAAGAAAAAAGAGGTAATCATATCATTTTTATCAATAGCCATAGCATTTAGACTTATATACCAATGCAACATTTAAAATGACTATAGGTTGAGATTAGAGTTTGAAAAAGAATGTTACTAGGTATGCTCAAAAGTAAAAGTTATTACTATCAGAAGAATGTAGTAAATATTAATAATTGAAAAATGAAGAACCAAGTGCTGATACAATTATGTATAACAACATTAGACTACGTAAGCTGGACTAATTTAGTAATGTTTTATGTATTATTATTGCTTTTGTATCAAAATGATGACACTCAGGTACCACACTAGTCACGAAATGACATTGATGTATGTTTTTTAAAAATAAACTACCAAAAGAAAAAGAGATATAATGCTTTACAGCTCCCTCTAAGGTATTTACAGGATTAGCCTATTGTCCCCCAACAATCCGGGTCCTCATTTTACCCACCTCGGAATGAGGGAAGTCTGAGTCAACTTGAGCCTGGTGAGATTTGAACTGCCAAATTGCAGGCAGCCAGCAGTCAGCAGAAGTAGCTTGCAGTACTGCATTCTAACCACTGCGCCACCAAGACTCATTTGTTCCCCATAGGACTGAAAGGTCAACACCAGGGCTGTCAAACTCGTGGCCCGCAGGCTGGATGTGTCATGTGCTGGCCACGCTCACACCTGGTTTAGTGAAGGAGAAAAAAGTCCCAATACATCATGTGACATCACCATGACGACGCAAGTTTGACACTCCTGGTCAAGACCAACCATTCCCTTCCCTCTAAGCCTAGGATAAGTACGTTTCCAAGACCGTGGCCTGGTTGTTACAGAAGGCTAAGGTATAATATAGTTTTAGCTTAATATTTGTTGTCAACTAGCCATTCTGGTCAAGAGATTCTGGAAGCTGAAGTCCACACATATAGATATTGCCCAGGTTGGGAAAAAGTGTTTAGTATATTGCATGCCATAAATCCAGTCACTTGCAGCTTGTTCAATAAATCTTGGCTCAATGAACCAAAGCTTAATATAATCTATAAACCTACTCTAAAAGGTACTTAGCTCCTGGGTATTAAATAAATGACATTTCTACCTTTCTAATCACTTTGGCTTCTGTGTAGCTAGATAAATCCAGGTAATATTTCCATGCTATAAAAAGACAGTTGCTTAACAAGGCAAAGAAATACAGGTCAACCCACTTGTTCAGGATAGAGGAACAAGCAGATAAAAGCAAATAACGCAGTAAGAGAAGACTGCAAGAGTAAAACCAATAATATAAGAGTCTTTCACTCCTAAGAGTCAGGATTCTTGCTTAAACTAGACCTGTGGTTTTGCTCATCTGTAGTTCTGGCAGGAACAAAAGCCAAGAGGCCTATATAGTCTTTAGGTAGGGAGAATAATTTTGACTGGCTTGTCTTTTCTTTGGCCCAGAAATACCAGGAAAAGAACCATGATTGATGGTAGGGGAGGGAAATCACCCCCAAAATGAAGGTGGGGGGAGAAAGTGGCAAACTTCCCATCAATTTTTGCGTATTTGAAGAGAGAAGTTGGCTGAGAAGGAAAGAGGAAGTGGAACACACACTGATCCAGCAGAATCATCCTCAATTCCTATTTCTTTAGCAAGACTGGTGTAGAAAAACATCCTGGGGTTATTGAAAAAAGATACACTGCTTGGATTTACACCAGGGGTGGGCCTCAAAAATTTCAGCAATGGATTCTCTGCCTGGTTGCTGGGTAGGCGTGGCCATGGCGGGCGTGGCCTAGTTGATCTCCTGCACCACGGTGGGAGGGCTGTTTTCACCTTCCCCGGGCTCCGAAGGCTTTTCTCGAGCTTCTGGGAGGACGAAAATGGCATTGCCTGGGCTCTGGAGGCTTTCTGGAGGCCAGAAATGGGTCCTGTTTCTGGCTTTCTGGAGCCTTTGGGACAGTGGTGGGATTCAAATTATTTTACTACTGGTTCTGTGGGTGTGGCTTGGTGAGCGTGGCAGGGGAAAATCTGTAAAATCTCCAGTCAGAGGTGGGATTTGCCAGTTCTCCAAATTACTCAAAATTTCTGCTATCGGTTCTCCAGAACTGGTCAGAACCTGCTGAATACCCTCTCTGCTTTGGGAGGTTTGTTTTTAACTCTCCCCCAGCCTCCATGGGCCCTGCACTTACCTCGCATCCAAAATGGGCCGTGGGGAAACTCCGGGGAGGGGAGGGGTGGGAGGGGCCAGCCAGGGGTGGGATTTGGTGGTTCTTTGAACCGGCCATAACATTAGCTACAGGCGAACTCATAGCAGCCCACCCCTGATTTAGACCATAAATCCCATCTTGGTTTCAACTAGGTCGCCATTTTTATTAGGTGGATTGAATGCTGTTTGGGCAGAAATGAAATGTATAGACAACAAGAGGTTAGCTAGACTTGTGACTTGAATTAGTCTTGTGGTCATTTCCTTTCTCCAAAGAAGCCTAGGAGCACCTGATCAGCATGAGATGACCCTGTTTAATACAATTGTCAGGATTTTAGGATAAGCCATCTTAGAAAGCCAACTATAAACGCAACACAAGGTTATATAATGGAACAGGATGATATATCATGTGGTTGTTGTGATTTGGAACCAAGACTTGATGTTTGACCTCTGAAATGATTTATTTTGTTCTAGTGAACTGGCACAGTTAAAGAAACTTATGATTTAGGGCAGGAGTCTCCAAACTTGGCAACTTTAAGACTTGTGGATTTCAACTCTCAGAGGAATACTGGTGAGGAATTCTGAGATTTGAAGTCCATAAGTCTTAAAGTTACCAAGTTTGGAGACCCCTAGTTTAGGCCAATGCCCAGATCAGGTCATCAATTCAGTTCTGGGAGGACCTTGGATTTAGAAGAACAGTAAGATGTTCAATTTGAGTCACATCTGTTAATAGGTAGATCTCAACGTCTTGTATCTGTTGGAGTTTCTACATCTATTTTCTACATCCCTTTGATAGCAGGCAACCTATATGATAAGAAATAGACCTGTAATGATCACTCTGTTCAGAGGTGGTATTCAGCGAGTTCTGATCAGTTCTGGAGAACCGGTCGGTAGTGGAAATTATGAGTAGTTTGGAGAACCGGCAAATGCCCCCTCTGACTGGAGATTTTACAGTATCCTTCCTCTGCCATGCCCACCAAGCCACACCCACAGAACCGGTAGTAAACAAATTTGAATCCCACCACTGACTCCGTTCTATAGGAAAAGCGCTCATGGAAGTTAATTGCACACTCCTTGTGCAACCTGAACCAAAAGTAATAGTATATCAAGAAGGGGTAGAACTGTTGTGTGTAAGTTTTTCCCTTCCAACATGTGCTTTTCCTGGACAGCAGCACTTTTTCAACCCCTTCGCAACTGAGCGCAACTTGACAAATTATAATAACACTCAGAAGAAATTGAGAACTTGGAGGCAACAGGCAGACATTAAAACAACTGATTCCTGCAGTGCATTGAGAGCTGCTGTTCTCCATAAAAATCTTTGAAAAGCACATTTCCAATCCTCTGCTGCTGAAGCACACATAGACAATTAATCCCCATTGGAAACTACATAATCACAGGAAAAATCAATTTCCTCCATATATTTTCCTAGGTATGAATGCTTACTCTTCTGTGAACCAGCAGGAGACCAGACAAACCACATTTCATCGGAGGAAGGATGGAAGCAGAACCGGTGGATGAGAGAAAGCAATATAACGTCTGGGAGTCTCTCGGTTGTTTTCTTGCAAGCGTTTCATTACCCCAAAATAGGTAACACCACCACAACTTTATTTGGTTATTATTGTTCCAGCCATTTGGATGTGGAAGACTATTTGTCTGAAAAGGTATATGGTTTCCGGTTTCCTGAGGAGGGGTTGGACTAGAAGACCTCCAAGGTCCCTTCCAACTCTGTTATTCTGTTAAAAGCTATTTCAGTAAAAAAGAAAGTTAAGGGAGTCAATCTAACTTGACTACAGAAACAGGTTAGGTTTGTCACAACATCCAAATCTCTCTTCCTTCACTGCTAGATTATCCTTCACTGCTAGATTATCAAGACCTTGGTGCTCTCTAAGTTCACTTGTTCACTTGCAGATGTTTCATTATCCAAACTAGATAACACCATCAGCACCATTACATCTGGTGCTCAGAGAGCACAAAGGACCCCTCATTTCAACCCTGAGCTACAAATATTCTTTATCAATATCCTATATCCCAGTTTTAAAGACACGAGAGACTCCTGGGTACACATTGACTAACATAGCAGACCTGTTCTGACCCAAACCCTTTTCCAATAAAACAAACACGTACCAAAGGGAACAGAAACCTTTTAATGATTCTTATGAATCCCCGGTTAAAAGGCTGCCGCAAACTAATTAACTTTGATAAGCACAAGGCTCGCCAAAACTGTGAGAGGCTGCCAAGAATCACAGATAAGAAATATTTTACAACACAAGAGTCTTCAAATACCAACTAAGATACTGCAATGTCCACGAGGCTGGAGTTTCAAAACGTCTTTGCTTCCTGCAAAGAACATCCGATTCACCACTGGCTTTTATCTTCTTGAAAGAGGGGCCATTACCTTGCAGTCTTACTCCCGAGTCGCCCGTGCTGCTGCAGCTGCTCTTTCCTGTAAGCAACCCTGCACACACCCATTTGGCACAGGCTCCTCGGGAACCTCCTCATTGCTGCTGCCAGCCCCCACAACCTTTGAAGGCAGCAGTCCACTCCCTAATGGTCCTGGCCCCTCATCTGAGTCCTCACTCTCCTCAGCCATCTGCACCTGCTGCTGGCTAACCACAAGAAGACTCTTAAACTAGCTAGAAGGTACTTGAGTGTTCCACATTCCCCAAATTAAAAGGCATGGAGTAGGTGCAGTTGCTATTCAAATGGTCATCAATTGCAATAATCTCTGGTTCATGTTAACTAGAGTTTGGTTATGAGGCTCAAAGGCTGGGTGCATACGTCATGCTGAGCCATTATAAGGTTTTATTTTGGCTTTGTGGGTGATGTAAATCAAAGCATTGTGATTTATGAAACCACAATTTCTGACTTGATGGTGTAGGAGCTCAGTCATTGGTTTATTTCACAAAGTGGCTTAGCCCTCTTCTCTAGGAGAACTCCCTGTTGATCATTCCCTACAAGCCAACTTGCAACCTTTCTCATCTGAGGCTAAAGCTTCAAATCGCCTTCTAGAAGAGTCTTCTATGTTTCTCTTAATGATTCTACTGGAGATTGCTCGCTGTTTTACCAATCAATCAATCAATCCCTACCCTTTGGTTTGTGATCTTGAATCATGACACCAAAGGAAAAAAAAAGGAGAAAGAAGAAAAAGAAGACTTGTAAAATTCTCACAAGAAACAGCTGTAACACAGCTGTAATGCTCTAATGCAGCCGGAAGTTGTTTGTATTCTTATCATCACCAGCTGGGATGGAAGCAATTCAGAAAGAAAGTAAACAGACTGATATTTCATCTCTGCCAACAGAGTAAGTTCGGTATCTCTGCCATAGAATGGAAAGTTGGCTCAAAGACTCAATACAAAGGGTGGAAATCTTGTTGGCATTGGCTTCCATTATTCGGATAAAGAAAGAAGCCAAATTGAAGAATGATAGTTGCAGACAAGCAATTGTTTGTTGCATTTTGCTGCTCCAAACTGGGGTTTTGCGAAATTTTGAAAAATGCTCTATCTATATCCAATTAAGATCAATCTACATTGTCAGAAATAGTTTTCCATCTGATTAAGGGTATGGGTGATGATTTATGGGGAAACTCTGATAATAGTAAAGGACATGTTGGATGGTTGTACATAAACAATATATTTCATTGCTGTGAGGATTGTATTGCTCATAAAGCACACACTGAAGGTCCAAACTGTCTTTGTGATGGATGGAATAATGTAAATTTTCTCCTTATTTTTTGGATTGAGATTGTAAAGAAGTGGTACTGTTAGTTCTGAGTGAAGGTGGAAGGATTTGCTGTATCTTATGTATTGTATGTAGCTAAGGGTTTTCTATCAGCATTACAAAACTGAGGTTGGGTAGAACAGTTTGACATAGAAAGCAGTTGTGAAATTGATTGAGAATGGACAAAGTGCTTACAGCAGAAATGGCCATTGCAAATAAGTCTCTCTGTGTGTTGTTCTAGGGACATCCACAGGTTGTGTGTGTATGTGTGTAAAAAGTAAAGATGACAACTGTGACAGCGTAATCAAAGCCACACACCCGTTTAAATGTGCATTGCATGCAACATATGTCAAAGTAGCCGGTCTTTGATCACAGAGTCTCAGCTGTCATCTTCGCTGTTTTGATCCCTCACAGATGCCTCTGGGCCACAAATTTTGCACACATAAAGGCAGATTGCCGGGAGAACTTGCGTTCAACCTTAGCTTAGACAAAACATGGTGTCGGGATTTTAAACAGTTGCTGCTATCAGGAGGAAATATTGATTCCAAATAAGTATGGACTTAAAAATTAGATTGGCTCAGAGGTACACCCAAACATTATGGATTATGCAAAGTTAAGGAAAATGAATCTCATTAAAATAGGATTTTGGACTCCACTGTTTTATTGTTTATTTCCAATGAACGGTTTTCTTTATCAAGTTGAAAGGTCCTGTATTTAATACAATTTAATTCTTAAACATTAAGGTTATATCCCTTTATACATGGAACTAAAGAAAGATTTTGGTTTTAGTTTTTTTAAAAATTGCTGCTGTTTAGTGATTTTTCTAGAGTTTTGCAATCCAGAAGTGGTAGCTCTTGAACAATTTAAATGCATTTCTGGGACTTGATCAGATATCTAAGAATGTCGTACAAAAATGATAGTTCTTTGACTTATTTGGATAGACAAATGTTTGAAGATTTCAGGGCAGGGGGCCTTTGGTATAACTCCCAGTAGTGGGATTCAAATTTTTTTACTACCAGTTCTGTGGGCGTGGCTTGGCAGGCGTGGCAGGGGAAGGATACTGTAAAATCTCCAGTCAGAGGTGGTATTTGCCGGTTCTCCGAACTGCTCAAAATTTCCACTACCGGTTCTCCAGAACTGGTCAGAACCTACTGAATATCACCTCTGCCCCAGGTGTAAATGTGGTGGTACAGTGTGTGTAACTGAGTGGACACTTTAATCTCCCCAAAACACATTTGTGTATGAGAAGCTAAGTAGTAGCCTTTAGTGACATCAGGCAGGTTAATTTTCTGTAATGCCCCAGAGATTGCAAAACTTGTTTTGACCACTGAAGCTGGCATCAGTGCCCAATGTTATTATTATATGATTATTATATCAATAGAGGATTTGCTTATATTAGCAGATTCACAATGATTCTTGCTTTAAAAGTACCAAACCCTCTTAAACATTTAAAGAAAAAAAGAAAGCAGTGAGTAGTAGAAGGACAGATAAAAGATAGAGGCAAGAGAGGAATCAGCCTGGAATCCTTACATTCCCAACAAGCAGACTAAAGACAAGCCCTCTTGAATTCTATTAACTCTTATCTAGCCCCAATTTAATACTGATTGTTGGTTGATAGTGTGCAAAACATGAGCGATAAATAAGCTTAACTGGCACTTAATATGTGATCCTGATTCTTTGCACCAGACATGATGCCAGGGACAATTGAAAGGGATGGAGGGACATGTCCAAGTGCATGCATGTACAATGCCCCATAGAGCTCTTGTGCAAGCCCTCCTCCATGAGCATCCATAGCAAAGGGGGAATGTAAACAAACAAACAAAAAAACCAAGATGGCAGCTTGACTTGCCTGGCTATGGCTGCCATCTTGGTACCCCCTTGGATGCCCTTGGTCCTCCCACTGCCAGTGGGGCCTTGCCAGAGGTGGAACCATAACTGCTAACCAAAAGTGCCAAATTTGGTTACCAGGCTTGAGAGAACATAAAAAATACTGTAAGGGAGCTTGGTTTCCTGGATAGAAGCTGAGTTTGAGCAACTGTTGCTTATTCCATCTGTTAAGGAATTCTGGTGGGTGAGGTCTAGAAGAGTAGCCTTTTCCACTGTGGCCCCATTCTTGTGGAACTTTCTACCACTGGAAGTGAGAACTTTTGGCATTCTGGAAGGGTATCAAAATTTGGGGGGGGGGGTTTTGGCTGCTTGGGGCCCTGAGGGAAGTGCTCACTGTTGGAGGCAGCTGCTGGGGTAAGAAAACCTCATCCCTGTCTCATCCGTCTCTTAGTTCTGTTTTTTGTATAAATGTCTATGGAAATTCTTAGTCATTCAGGTCTCAAAGGTACTTTTTCAAAAAGCAACTGCACTTTCTCTGTTTTTCCTTGAAGACGTTTCGCTTTTCGTCCAAGAAGCTCCGACGGTTCTGTCTTTTGTACAGTTTTAAAAATTTAATTTATATCGTTCTAATATTTTAATTATTTTTCCAGTTCTCTTTGACAATCTGCAAACTGCCCAGAGTCGCCTTATAGGCGGCACACACTTGTAATAAATAAATAAATAAAATCCCAGGTGAATTTTGCAGGCTTGAAAGCGAAGATAAACAGCTCTGAGTTGGTCTCTGAGCAAAAAAGGAAGCAGTTTTTAAAAAGGGGGCAGGTATCAGCTGGGCTGTGCGGGGGATGAGCTGCCTGCTTGAAGGAGAATGACTAGCCTGCAATTGTCACATACCAAGGAGCTCATTAAGGAAGGCCACATGATAGTTTATTGTCTGCAGACAACAATCAGGCCAGATAGTTGCACAGTGGTGTTTGCAACCAGAGCAACACTTAATGCTTTCTCTAGTCTGAAGTGCCCAAGAAGGGAGCCACTTATTACATTGTTGTTTTCTTCTCCCATGGCAGCGTCAAATGTTCATTATCCCTCATTGCACTCATCAAGAAAGCATCTTGGTTCAGGACAGGGGGTTGATTTAGCATGCCAACCTACGGTGCTGTGGGCTAGATACACATCTTCATTTTCAAGACTTCCACATCTGAGATCCTTAGGTGTCTTCATCCTTCTGGAAAAACAGCAGCTCCTTCCGATTTGAGGAGGATGACAGAGGGAGAAAACATGAACTATGATTTTTAAATAGCCATCAAGATTCATCCAAAGCTCTAGGGGGTGTATATCCCTCCAGTCTGGCAATTCGTCATACATTATTTTTCCTCCTTGGTCAATACAATCGATCACTTCTATTAAAAGATTTCCAGCAATGACTTTATTCACATTTTGGCAGCTTTTAAGATCCAGGCTAAAGAAAGAGAAAGGAGAGAAAAAGCAAGCAAGAGGTGATCAATGCAAGTGGATAATCTTGGCTCTTATTGGTGATGCGTACTTAAAATAAATTTTGCAGGCTTGAACTGCTCCTTAAAGAATAAGCTTTTGCTCCTGACATTCCTGGGCATCCATTGTCCCAAATCATTGGAAGGAGAAAAAAGTACAGGCAGTCCTGACTTACAACCACAATTGAGCTCAAAATTTCTATTGCTAAGCAAGACAGTTCTTAAGTGAGTTCTGCCCATTTTATAACTTTTCTTGCCAGCTCTCAAATGAATCACTGCAGTTAGAGCAATTAATCAGCTTTGCCTCCAGAAGTTGTGAATGCTCCAATACTGGGAAGTTTTTAAGAAGAGACTAGATAACCATTTGTCTAAAATGGTATAGGGTTTCTTGCCTAAGCGGAGGGTTGGACTAGAAGACCTCCAAGGTCCCTTCCAACTCCTATTCTGTTCTATCGTGTTCTGTTCTGTTCCTGTCTCTTCTCTTCTCTTCTCTTCCTCTTCCTCTTCCTATTAGTATTCCTATTTCTATTCCTACTCTACTCTACTCTAGTTGTTAGGTTAGTGACATGGTAGTTAAGTGAATCTGGCTTCCCCATTGACTTTGCTCATCAGAAAGTCACAAAAACTGATCACATGACCCCTGGGATGCTGCAACCATCATAAATACATGCCAGTTGCCAGGCATCCAAATTTTGATCACGTGACCATGAGGCCGCTGCAACAATTGGAAGTGCAATAAACGGTCATTAGTCCCTTTTTTTCAGTGCCATTGGAACTTTGAACAGTCACTAAACGAATGATTATAACACAAGGACTACTGTATAATGATTCAGAGTGTTGGGGGCCATAGGCCGACTCTGTAGACCACTTAGAGAGGGTCTATAAAGCAGGATATAAGTCTAAGTGTTATTGCTATTGCTACTGCCCTCCCTCCCTCCCTCCCTTCCCAGTGATTAGAATGCAGTATTACAGGCAAACTTTGCCCACAGTCAGAGGTTCGATCCTTCTGAGGTGGGTAAAATGAAGACCCAGATTGTTGTGGGCAAGAGGCTGTCTCTGTAAAAACTGCTTAGAGAGGACTGTAAAGTGTTATATAAGGACTATTGCTATTGTCCTTCCTTCCTTCCTTCCTTCCTTCCTTCCTCCCTCCCTCCCTCCCTCCCTCCCTCTCTCCCTCCCCCATTCTCTCTCCCTCCCTCCCTCCTTTCCTTCCTTCCATGGTGGTTAGAATGCAATACTGCTGGCTGATTCCACCCACAGTCAGGAGTTCTATCCTGACTGGCTCCAGGTTGACTCAGTCTCCCATCCTTCTGAGATTGATAAAATGAAGACCCAGATTGTTGTAGGCAAGAGTCTGGCTCTGTAAAAACTGCTTAGAGAGGATTGTAAAGCGTTACAGTATATAAGGGCTATTGCTATTGCTATTGCTATTGTCCTTCCTTCCTTCCTTCCTTCCTTCCTTCCTTCCTTCCTTCCTTCCTCCCTCCCTCCCCCCCTCTCTCTCCCTCCCTCCTTTCCTTCCTTCCATGGTGCACAGTGGTTAGAATGCAATACTGCTGGCTGATTCTGCCCACAGTCAGGAGTTCGATCCTGACTGGCTCAAGGTTGACTCAGCCTTCCATCCTTCTGAGGTTGGTAAAATGAGGAGCCAGATTGTTGGGAGACAATAAGATGACTTTGTAAACTGCTAACTGTGCACCCATTTTAACCTTGCCCAATTAAAGTCCTAGCAGTTTTCAGAATGCGGAAGACCGAAGTCCAAAGGGACAAAGTGAATGGTCTTCCCAGCCTCCTCCCAGCCCTCTTAGAGGCCGTATTCCTGCAAGCAGGAATTCAGGGGGCTGAGCCCATCTCTCCCTCCAGCCCACAGCTGTGCTGAGCACCCTAGGAATCCATTTAATTTGCTCTGAGGTTAGCAGTGATCACTTAGATACATGCTCTGTGACATCCTCGGGGATAATTATTCACTGCAGTGTACTTTCTGCTTGAGATGAATCTGACTTCTGGCCTCTTATTGATTCACTGGGGTAATTAATTGTGGCAAGAACCAGCTTTGAAGCATGGATGTTGTAACCTCTCTTAACTTCTTATACATTGTTCCACCTTATTATTATTTTTTAAAGGAGGTGGAGTTTTGCTGAAGGAACAGTTCACCTTTTGCTGCTCCTGAAATCCTCCTTCCATAATCCGAAAATGTATAGGCAGCAGAAATTAAGACAGATTAAAAAGAGAGAGAGAGAGAGAGGAAAGAATAAAACGACAATTACTCTATGGACAGGAAGAGGGAAATAGACAGACTATTTTTCTTTCTTTCTTTCTTTTTTCACTTTTCTCTTTTTCTTATTTCCCATCTTTTTCTCTTTTCCCTATTTTTGTTTTCAAGTTTGGTACTTCTACAGTACTCTTGTTGTATTGCAAAATTCTAACGTATTTTTCAAAAGAAAATATATTGGTGGAGTAGTCTTATTTCAGACTTTTGCTCATATGTGCTTCTGAATAAACTGAATTAAACAATAATAATTCCAAATTGAAATTCGATCTGTTTAGGGGCAAGATAAATTATATTGACTTTGGAGAATATGCAAGATGCTCGAAGCACTTTGGACTTTTTCTTTCTTTTTTCTTTTTAACTACAAAAATATGCTACGTGTTCTTAAAAATATTCACCCCCCTTTAGACTCTTCCATTTATCTGGAAGTCTTCTTGGAAGAACCAGAGATGAACTGATGTTATCTGTTCCACCAGAATGCCCTGTCTGCAGAAAATTCATTAATCGTTTGGATAATGCCAGTATCCTCAACTGCATTTATGTGGACTGCAACTACTAAGCCACCATTAAGCCCTGGTGGCGCATGGTTAGAGTACAGTATTGCAGGCTAACTCTGCCCACAGCCTGGAGTTCAATCCTGATTGATTCAGCCTTCCATTCTTCTGGGGTGGGTAAAATGAGGATCTAGATTGTTGGGGGCAAAAGGCTGACTCTGTAAACTGCTTAAAGAGGGCTGTAAAAGCACTGTGAAGCGGTATATAAGTCTAAGTGCTATTGATATTGATATGTCTTTGTTGCAAAACATATGTTTCTTTTCAAATCACATAAACACATCCCAGTCACAAAAATATTTATGTATCTGGGCACTTCTCTGGGCTTCATCATACTTGGACAAAGTGCTTTTTTTTTTCAACAATACTTTTTTTTTACAGGATACTGTAAAAAAAAATCCATATTTTAGGATAGGGATTTGAAAGAAAAAATAAAAAAGGTTTGGATCCATTTAGTTGCATTTTCATATGGAACATAAGCACTCTAGTTTTTAAATTGTATTAAATATTGATATTCTGTACATTTCCCACAGCAATTTTTTTTTTAAATTTCCAAGATCCCAGCATTAGCCTTCAGCTCATTTTCTTTGCTCACTACTATGATTTATTATTTTACTAAGTGCCAATAATGAAATTATTTCAGAGTTGGCTTCTTGTTTGTAATACAAAGTGGCATCTACTATGCCACCACAATTGAGCCCATAATTTCTGTTGCTAAGTGAAGCATTTGTTAAGTGAGTTTTGCCCCATTTTGCGACCTTTCTTGCCACTGTTGTTAGGTGAATCACTGCAGTCATTAAGTTGGTAACATGGTTGTTAAATGAACCTGGGTTCCCCATTAGCTTTGCTAATTGGATCATATATGACCCAGGGATGCTGCAATCGTCATACATGTGAATCAGTTGCCAAGTGGATGAATTTCAATCACATGATCATGGGGATGTTACAGCGGTTATAAGGGTGAAAAACAGTCACAATTCATCTTTTTCACTTCGTTGTAACTTCGAATGATCACTAAATGAACTGTGGTAAAGTCAAAGAGTATCAGTATACTTTTTCTCCTTTAACTTTTTGTCATTTATTTATTTATTTATTTATTTATTTATTAATTACATTTATATATACATTTATATACCGCCCTTCTCCCAAGGGACTCAGGGCGGTGACATCTTCAAATGGACTGTGATGACCCAGGGTGGGATACAAAATAAACACAGTCACAAAAAACAGGTGAAGTCCCTTTTATTCCTTCACTTTGCTTCCAAGCTCCAAATATCCTTGACTGAGACAAAAAACTCCCACATGAGCAGTTACCAGAAGAAGGAAAATGCCGTTTAAATTATAAAGAGTAAAAAACAACACAAACTTTAAATTATAAAGAGTAAAAAACAACACAAACCAGGCAAGATAATGGCTGGAGGATGTCCACAGATTACAGAACACACACTGAGAAGGATGCCAAGCTCAAAGAGGAACCATGAACTAGAGATATTTCCATATTTTGTTTCCAGCGTTTGCCTGTATGCATGTCCGTCCTCTTATTCAGTTATCACAGCTGCAGCCCATGAAGAGGATCAAGGCCCTCTCCTCCCGAGAAGACCATGTCTTTCCCTTATCCTCTCCTCTCTCTGTACCCTTGGGTGGAGAGGGGATGGGCCTGGGTCCTCTTCTGACTGCCCAGCCGGTCTCTTCCCTTCCCAGCCTCCTCCACAACCTCCAGAGCTACACTTCCACTCCCTGTCGGCTGTTCCTCCTCTCCCTCAGAGTCAGTCTCCCCCAGGGGCATGACATGGACTTATTCTATTTGAGTTTTCCTGATTTAAGTGCCGCTGATCTTTAAAATCAGTTCACCTTGAACCCGAATCAATAATGGTTTTATTTCATTGCGGCAATCTCTCTTGTCTCATCCTAAAAGAGACAAGTAACATATTTACATAAATATATAATTACATTGAATCTTTAGAAAAAAGGATAGAGATTTCTAAGCTGCGTGTGCTGGGCTTTAAATATCAAAGCCAACAGGTGCCTTGGAGCATCTGGCATGCAAATGTTGCCCATTTCTGAAACTCTTTCAACCAAATGCTTCTTTCCTTGGGGTTTTCTAGCAGGAGACATCCACCCCAAACAGCTGGTTTAAATTGTTGCTGGTACCTTCCTGTGTTCCAAAACATCTTTTTGCCTTCACGGCTAAAGTATTGCACCAGCCCAGCATTTCCCTTGCTTCCCTTTCTCTTCTCCATCCCAGCCTTCTCCATCTTTCTGCAAAACATTGCCATATCATTAGGATCCTCCTAGGAGTTGACTCCCTCCAGCATTAAATTGATCATTTACCACCCATATTTCCTAATCAGGGAGCCTTTTTGAAACAGTTTCCTGCATTGCAAAAGCCTCAAAGGTGTTTTTTTAAATAAGCAACTGGCCTGTTTTTTTTTGACAGAAAGGAGAAAACTGGTTTTTTTTTGAGAAAGGAGAAAACGTTTTGCTTCACACCCAAGAAACTTCATCAGTTGGTCAATTTCGTCAACTGATGAAGCTTCTCGGATGAGAAGCGAAACGTTTTCTTCTTCCTTAAGGAAAAGAGAGTCCAGTTGCCTTTTGAAAAAGACACCTATGACCTGAATGACTGAGAATCTACACAGACATTGCAACATACAAAAGCTTCTGTTTACCACTCACGAATGTAAACATTTATTTGATCGTGCTGTCTTGTCTCTTCACCCTGGCCAACAGGTGCAAAGACAGACTTATTTAATCATCCAGAATAACAGGGTTAGAAGAGATCTTGGAGGTATGTTCAACCCCCTGCTCAAAAAGGAGACCATATATCCCCGATGACGAACCTGTGGCACGTGTGCCAGAGGTGGCACGGAGAGCCCTCTCTCTGGGCACACGAGCCATTGCCCCAGCTCAGTTCTGCTGCCCATGTGTGCATGCCTCCTGCTGGCAAGCTGATCTTTAGGCCTCTGCTGCGCATGCATGGAGGTGGGGCACATGTGGGGGGGAGCAGGGTGCATGCACAGCGGGTGGGGTGCATGTACGGGGGGGGGCATGCATGCATTGCATTTTGGCGATGAGCACACATGTGTGTGCTTTGGGCACTTGGTGCTGGAAAAGGAAAATGGCCATCATTGCCATGTACCATTTAGGGCAAATGTCTAAGCAATCTCTTCTTAAAAACTTCCAGTGATTGAACATGCAGAACTCCGGGAAGTAAGTTGTGCCACTGGTTAATTGTTCTCACTGTCAAATAATTTCTCCTTAGTTCTGGATTGGTTCTCTCTCTCTCTTTAATAAATTTATTCAACGTTTAAGAAATTAAAAACATTTTACACTTTTAACATTTAACATTTTAAAAACATTTGCATTTTAAAGCATTGTTTAAGTAGTAGATACACTTGTACTTTTCTTCTCTTGATTATTTTGCATCCATTGATTCTTGTCTTGCCTTCCGCTGCTTTGGAGAATAGAACGACCCCTTCCTTTTTTTGTAATAGCCCTTCAAGTATCGGAACACTGTTATCCTGTCTCCCCTGGTCCTTCTCTTCACTAGACTAGCCATGCCCAGTTCCTGCAACCGTTCATCCTATGTTTTAGCCTCCATAATCATCTTGGTTGCTCTTCTTTGCACTCTTTTTGGAGTCTGTCTCTATTGATTCTCCACTTCTTTGCAGTGATGGGCAAAGTTTGGGATCAAGTCCAGCTCTCTCCATGCTCAGATGTAAGGAACTTATAGTATAGATGAAGATGGTCATAGATTGGATAGCTTGAAGAAAAGTAAGCATTATTCCTGATGGAGTAGCTTGGTCTACAAATAGAAAAACACAGAATAGCAATTAAATTACGAGCAGGGCAATGCTTATCTGAATGCTATCATACTGTATTGTACAGCAGTGTTTCTCAAACATGGCAACTTTAAGAAATGTGGACTTCAACTCCAAGAATTCAAGGACAAGCGAGGCTGGCTGGGGAATTCTGGGAGTTGAAGTCTACACATTTTAAAATTGCTAAGGTTGAGAAACACTACTATATAGCAAGACGTGATAACTATGGGGATTGATCTCATCACTGCATACCTATTTCTTTACATAAAGCTTCATGACTGCTATTTTATTGTCCAATCAGAAGATCCATTTAGAGTTTCGTTCTTTTTGTAGTTTTCCTATCTTGAATAAGTTACCCAGCATTAAATAACATTCAGGTTTGGAGTAAATATAATCCAAAACACTTTTGAGTTCAGTCTGTGTGCTTGGTAATAGAATTAACCCATTTTCTCATTTCATGCAGCGTATTACTATAAACTAGTCAATGAGGTAACCAAGGTTAACGTGCTATGCAAATACCAGGTGCAAGGTATCGAAGTGAGTCTGTTATGCAAGTTGTGTAAAATATTTGATTTTTAACCTGCATTAGGAGCTGCAGCCTGCCAAGGGAAATTCTTGATAACCTCATCTGTGATCTATAGAAGCCAAAGTGCTTTGACTGAACTCTGTTTAGCTCCGTTGAAATCAATAAACTCAGAAACTATTTGGCTGGTATCGCTCTTTCCTTCTGCCAGGAACATTAATGGAAAAGGGATACAAATAATGAATATCACTACAATATATATATGACACGTCAGCAATTTCAAAGAGGAGGCAGTGAACTCCCATTCTCTCTAGATGGAAAGATAGCTTGACATGAAATCTTTGTCTGCCTTAAACCAAAGAGATTAAGATGGAAGATTTTTTTTTCCAAATATGCATCCATTTTTCAAGTATATATTCATCCATTTTCTGTTTCTGCACTGCTTTGCAGTTTTGGGAATTGTTTTTCCCCCAAAAAACCATCTGTACTATTGCAATAATTTCTGAATGCAATATCCTTCTATACAACCGGGGTGATTAGGGGACTGGAGACTCCACTCCTCTACGCGTTGTAGAATACCTTATGCCACCAGACTTGAAATTCTAGACCTAGAAAACCTTGAATTATACCGTCTTTGGTCTGATCTAAGTATGGTATATAAAATCATAGATTGCAATGTACTACCTGTCAATGAATACTTCAGCTTCAACCATAACAACACAAGAGCATACAATAGATACAAACTCAAGGTTAACTGCACCAAACTAGATTGCAGGAAATATGACTTCAGCAACAGAGTGGTCAATGTCTGGAATACTCTACCTGACTCTGTGGTTTCTTCCCCAAACCCCAAAACTTTAACATCTTAGACTGTCTACTATTGACCTCATCCCTTTCCTAAGAGGTCTGTAGGGGGCATGCATAAGCGCACCAACGTGCCTACTGTCCCTGTCCTATTATTTCTTTTATTCTTCTTATATGTACCCATTTCATGTATTCATAACTATGTATATACTTATACCTATTATTTTGTAAGCGATTGACAAATCAAATAAATTCTAAATTCTAAAACATATGAAGAATGGTTACAGGAACTGGGCATGGAGAAGGACCAGGGGAGACAGGATAGCAGTCTTCCAATATTTGAGGGGCTGCCACAGAGAGGAGGGGGTCAAACTATTTTCTAAAGCCCCTGTAGGCCAGACAAGAAATAATGGAGGGAAACTGAACAAGGAGAGATTCAACCTGGAAATAAGAAGAAACTTTCTGACAGTGAGAACAATCAACCAATGGAACAGAAGTTGCTCTCAGAAGCTGTGGGAACGCCATCACTTGAGACTTTCAAGAAGAGACTGGATTGCCATTTATCAGAAATGGTGTAGGGTCTCCCGCTTGGAGGGGTGGGGGTTGGACTAGATGACCTACAAGGTCCCTTCCAACTCTGATTATCTATTAAATTCTATTAAATACTTTCTTTCTCTCTCTTTTATTTGCAAACAGCTTCCCTGACTGTATGCAAATAATGTGTGTCTTTTTTTTTTGCCAAGGAACCTGGTTCAGGAATGAGGTGGAAAAAGCGGCTTCTGTGACATCTTGCCTCTCAAAGTCATTGTGCCACTGAATCTCCATTAATGGGAGGAAAAAGCTTACTGTTAGACTTGCAAATTGATGGAGGGGACAGCATTGGTGGGATTTGGCAATGTCAAAGTCATAATGCCAACGAGTAAATATCAACAACAGCAACAACAACTCTGGGATGCTCGCAACCATCTTCGGAATGACAATAAAACCAATATAAGATAAAAGCTGGCAAGTGCAATGAAGAGGGGGGGGTCTCACTTTCCCCCTCCTGGGCAAACAGCCAGGCCTTCAAGGCTCTTCAGAAAAATATCAGGGGAGGAGGAGTCACCCAACTCTCAGGGTGGGGACCCCATTCCAGAGGGCAGGCTGTCATTCCGAGAAGACAGACTTCCAAGATTCTGAGAAATGACAATATTTAATAAAAGGAACAGTGCAGGATCAAAACAGCTGGGCAGATGCTATGGGAGATTGGTGATCCCTCAAGTAACCAGGCCCTAAGTAGTCCTCATCTTATGATCACAATTGAGCCCAACAGTTATGTTTTTAAGTGAGGCAGTTATTAAGTGAATTTTGCTCCATTTTACCACCTTCCTTGCCACACTTGCTAAGCGAATCACTGCAGTTCAGAGGTGGTATTCAGCAGGTTCTGACCAGTTCTGGAGAACCGGTAGCAGAAATTTTGAGTAGTTCAGAGAACCAGCAAATACCACCTCTGACTGAAGATTTTACAGCATCCTTCCCCTGCCACACCCACCAAGCCATGCCCACAGAACTGGTAGTAAAAAAAATTGAATTCCACCACTGCTGCAGTTGTTAAGTTGGCAACACAGTTACATGAATCTGGCTTCTGTTGTGGCGGCAGAATCGGACAGTGAGGAGGTTGGGGAGGAACATGGGCCAGTCCTGGAGGCTGAGGAAGGCTCGAGCGAGGGCTCTGCATCAGAGGCAGAGATGGGGCCAGGGCCATCAGAAAATTATCAGCTGTTTTCAGAGTCGGATAGCAGTGGGGAAGAAGAACAGCTGGAGCCTGTTCCCAATGTGCGCATGTGCAGAGCTGCCAGGAGAAGGGAACAGTTAAGGAACAAGGGTGAACTTGGTAGTAAAGGATGATGAATACCCCCTCCCATAGGGAATAAAGAGGAGCGAAAGGGGAGTGGTGTTTGCAGGAGACAATTGGTTCGTTTAATTAGTGTGAAATTGGTTCATGACTCTCAGAGACTCCTTGCCAAGTATTTCCTTGTACAGCCTTGCACTTGGAAGCTATCGGCCTGGTAGCTCTCTAAGCCTGATAAGGTCTGTGGTAGTAATTCACCCTTGAAAGACCGTTTGCCGGGACTTTGCTGGATGTGAACGATAGGAATTCACATTAGCCTAATAAAAAGGGATTTTGTCGGGACAAGGAGTCTGTTTCGTGATTTTGTTTCATGAGCTTTGCTAGCTGGGGAATTCTGGGAGTTGAAGTCCTCAGGCTTAAAGTTGCCATAGTTGGAGACCCCTGGTTTAAAGGGCCGCCAGAGGCAACGTAATCCTCGGAAAAAGTCTTGGTCTCTAGAATTCAGGTAATTCGAAGCATTTCTTCTTTTCTGTTGCTACAAAAATTCCATTACGTGAGAAGCTGATAATAGCCTTTTCAGCATGCTGTCATTTTGGAGTTCAACTGGCTATTCCTTTCATAGGAGAAAGGCTTTAATTATAGGTCTTTGCCCCGGGGCTATGATTTCTGTCCCACTGGTAGGAGAGTGAGCTGTTTTTGTTTGTTTGTTTTTAAATTCTTGTTGTTTTTCCCCTCTTTCTAACCACACGTGGGTATTTATAGTGGTAAAACCACAACTGCACAATGCAAACAACTGGAGGATGGCCTTTTTCTCTGGAGAGTTAGGGCGATAAGATGGAGGCTTCTATGGAATTTCAGGAGCCTTTCCAGTTGGACCGGCTGAAAATTTCACTGCAGGAGGAAGGTGCAACAGATGACAAACCTATTTCCTTCCTACCCAAAGTTGAATCATACCTCTGCATTTCTACAGAACGATTAACACCCTATTTTAGTTCATCAGGTAAAGCATAATGCAGGTATCCCTCAACTTACAATCATTGTTTACTGAGCGTTTGAAATTACACAGTATTAAAAAAAAGTTTATGACTGTTCCTCACACTTACGACTGTCCCAGCATTCCCTTGGTCAGGTGATCAAAGTTCAGGCACTTGGTAATTGTCATGTATTTATAATGATTGTGCGTCCTGGGATCATGTGAACATCTTTTGTGAAAATATCTCCTTTTCTACTTATGATTATAACTTTGTTGCTTTTATCTTTATGATTTATATTGTTTTATTTAGTTTCCTAGTATGATTTATGTTGATTCTGTCACTGTGTTGTATCTTATGATAAATGTATTTTTAGGATGCTATGATCATGATTATAGCTTTTATGTACAATGAGAGCTTATGCACTGAAGACAAATTCCTTGTGTCACACTTGGCCAATAAAGAATTCTATTCTGTTCTGTTCTGTTCTGTTCTGTTCTACTCTACTCTACTCTACTCTATACTCTACTTTACTCTACTCTACTGTCATGCCCCTGTCAGAGTCTGAATCCAAAGAGGAAGACGAACAGCTGACAGGGAGCTGGAGTGTGGCTCTGTTGGCTGTGGAGGAAAGTGGGGAAGGGCAAAGTCCGGCTGGGCAGAGCAGAGAAGAGGTAGAAGAAGGGAGAGGGAGTTCAGAGGGAGATCCAGGCCCACCCACTCTTCATCTTAGGGTATACAGAGAGGAATGGAGAAGAGAGCAACGTGGGTTGGGTGGCTTATGAGGGAGGAAAGGGCCCTGATCCCCTTCACAAGGCACACCTGGGAATGGAGCTTAAAGGAGAGGCAGATGGGAGGGGCGGTTGTGGGGAACAAATACTAAATTCACTTAGTGTTGACTGCTGTAATTTGAGTTCCTGGCATCCTCTCAACTGGGTTGAATTATTGCCGTGCCTTCACATCTGGAATTCCTTCTCCTGCCCTGCCAGACTAATTACCTCCTTTTGCCATGATTGGATTTACAGTTACAGTTTGTGTTGACCACATTTTGGACTTAATTCTCTGTAGCCAAAGGCTGTTCCTGGGAGAGTTCTTCTCCAGCCAGAAGGTAACCAGGACATTGGGGGCAAAGTTGGAGCTAATCAAGGGACTCGTATTGATTATCTGACTGTGTTGCTTTTGTGCCACACCCCTTTGGGTCATCACATCTACTCTACTCTACCAAGCAAAACCAATGGGGAATCCAGATTCACTTAACAACCGTGTTACTAACAGAACCATTCCAGTGATTAACTTAATAACTACATCAAGAAAGGTTGTAGTGTCCCTGTTGCAGCAATCCAGGTCATGTAATCGTCATTTGCAACTTTTCCAGGCAACTTATGACAAGCAAAGTCTGTGGGGAAAGCCAAATTCATTGGATACCATGATCTACCATATCCTCTCTTTGCATTTTGGAGTATTGCAATCGGGATCTTTCCTTCCAAGCAGAGTTGCTCTTTAATCAACACACTTGTATAAATAACACTGGAAGCCAGTTTGAGGAAGAGCTCAAAGTGCTGAATGAGAAACTAGGAGAGGTTCTACCAATCTTCCCTTAGGCTTTGAAAGTTGATTGGATGACTTTCAGCCAGTCACTCTCTCTCTCGGCCCAACTCACTTGGCAAGGTTGCTGTTGTTGTAGGGAAATAAGAATGGGTGGCTCATTAGTCATACTGCATAATGCCACCTTGAGTTGCACCAAATGAAGTGCAGGATATAAATCTTGTAAATAAAATTACGTCGTGGGACAAAATAGTGTGGGCAGTCCTTGATTTATAACTTTATTTAGTGACTGTTCGGAGTTACAACAACCACTGAAAAAAGCGACTTACGACCATTTTTCATGCTTACAAACCATTACAGCTTCCCCATGTCAGGTGATCAAAATTCAGACACTTCATATTTACGACGGTAGCAATGCCCCAGAGTCATGTGATCCTCTTTTGTGACCTTCTGACAAGCAAAGCCAATGGGGAAACCAGATTCACTTAACAACCGGGTTATTAGAGATTAACAGAGTTGGAAGGGATCTTGTTGGTCATCTAGTTCAATCCCCCACCCAAGCAGGAGACCCTACACCATTTCTGACAGATGGAAGTCTAATCTCTTCTTGAAAGTTTCAAGTGATGCTCCCACAACTTCGGAAGGCAATTTCTTTTCCATTGGTTGATTGTTCTCACTGTCAGAAAGTTTCTCCTTATTTCCAGATTAAATCTCTCCTTGTTCAGTTTTCATCCATTATTCCTTTTCTGGCCTTCAGGTGCTTTGGAAAATAGTTTGACCCCTTCCTTTCTGTGGCAGCCCCTCAAATATTGGAAGACTGCTCTCCTGTCTCCCCTGGTCCTTCTCTTTACTAGACCAGCCATGCCCAGTTCCTGTAACCGTTCTTCGTATACCTTAGTCTCCAGTCCCCTAATCCAGCGGTCATCAACTAGTGGGCCGCGGCCCACTGGTGGGCCATCAGAAAATTTTGGTGGGCCGCAGAGAAATCTCACTCCCCAGAGCACCCCCCACAAAACAATTAATACAGGCTGCACAGAAACACAAGGCTGCTCAGCCTACATGGCCCGCGGGAACCCTCCCCGCCCACTCACTCATTACCCGGCAAACTTGTCTGCTAAATTGCTATTTTTCTTTTTTCCGACATCATTTGTTCTGCTGTGCTGGGAAATTTAGATTAGCAAGGAAGCAGGAAATGGTTGGATTTCTTGCTTTCTAGCTAAGCACAGCCAAACCTCCCTTAGAACTGAAGGTTTGCTTGCAAGCAAATTCAGTGCAGACTCACGGCAAGCAAATTTGAGAGACTGAGCTAGCTGATGGCAGATAGATAGATCACTGAATGATTCTGTGAGCAACTCAATCTGCCTGCTTTGCCTGGTTTTAGATAAAAGTTGCTTTTTTATATAAAAAATTCAATATTTACATACATGGTGTGTTGTGAGTTAATTTTGTGAGTTTGCTAGCAAATTTTATGAGTTTGCTTGCAAGCAAATTTTATGTGACAGACTGAGCTAGCCAATGGCAGATAGATTTCTGAATGAATCTGTGATTCTGTGAGCAACTCAATCTGCCTGCCCGCTTTGCCTGATTTTGGGTAAAGGTTGCTCTTTTTTATAAAAAATTCAATATTTATATAAATATTTATAATATTTACATACAAGCCATGCCCAGCCAGTCACATGACCACCAAGCCACACCCAAAAATTAGGCCACACCCACAGAACCAGTTAGTGGTCCCTGGGATCTAAAATTATGAGTTTGGTGGTCCCTGAGGTCCAAAGGGTTGGCGACCCCTACCCTAGTCATCCTGGTTGCTCTTCTCTGCACTCTTTTTAGAGTCTCAACATCTTTTTTTATAGTGTGATGACCAAATTAATTTAACAAGAGTGGAGATTTACTTAACTACTGTGGCGAGAAAGTATAAAATGGGGCAAAGTTCACTTAACATAGGTCTCGCTTAGCAACAGAAATGTTGGGGTTAATTGTGATCGTTGGTTGAGGGTTACCTAGACTCTGCACTCTAAGGGGCCTCTTTGCAGAGCAAGCAATGTGAACAAAGCAGCTGTGGTCCTTGGAATACAGCTGTGTCTTCTCTGGAAGGCAGGGGCCAGCCCTTTCTGAGGACTTTCCTTGGGCGACTCTGTGTGTCCTTGTGCAACTCACACAATTTGCTGGGACTGCTGGTAATGTGAATAAAACAGGTGTGTGCAAACAGGAACATGACAATCAGACCACTTGCAAGGACCTAGCCAGCCACGTGAGGAAGGGGGTCTTTTACTTACCCTACTAGGATTTACCAAATACCATTTTTGAAATGTTGGACCAAGCACTGCCGTGTCACCCTGTGGTTGTGAACAAAGTTCAATCAGGGAATGCAGCAAGTCACAGAGTTGAAATTATTACTATTTTTTAATGAGAAATAAACTTTATTAAAGATTAAAAAGAAAAATATATACAATGTGTGAAATACAACGTTTCGTTGCAAACGAAACCAATGTACAAATACATAACAGATAAACATAAAACATATATATTTCTAATCAGCTAAGATGGTGTGATCTTTTATTGAAAACAATGTTACTAATATTCATTTTCTATTTTTGTTACATGCTCTTAATCTAACCACTTCATTTTTCAAACCTTATCTTTTAATTCCCTGGTTTTTCTCCTTGATCCAATTGTACCATTTTTCCCAAGCTGTACTATATTTTGAGTCTACCTTATCCCTAAGTTTTTGTGTAAGTAGGTCATTTCAGTGCAGTCAAGAACTTTCTGAATTATCAAATTATTTGTTGGCATTTAGTCACCTTTCCAGCATTGTGCCAATGCAATTTTTGCTGCCATGATTATATGGAGAATTAAATATTTCATTTCCTTTACATAGTCCCCTTTTAACATTCCCAACAAAAATATTTCGGCCTTAAATTCAAATTGTATATTTGTAATTTCTTTTATCCAAATTCTAATTTTTTTTCAGTACTTTTTTACTTTTTGGGCAAAGCCACCAAGTGTGAAAGAAGATACCTCTTGTTTACATTTCCAGCAAGTCGGATTTAAGTTTGGATACATATTCGCTAACCTTGAAGGTGCCAGATACCACTAATAACACATTTTATATTGGTTTTCTTTATAAACAACTGATTTTATTATTTTATAATTTTGTTTCCAGACTTTTTCCCAATCTTCCAAATTGATGTTGTGCCCTACGTTCCTTGCGGAGTTGAAATTAATGCAGAAGTTGGCAAGGCCACTCTCGTTTCATTTATCCTTTTTTTAAAAAATAGAATCTAAATGCATATTAAGCGTGTGAATGTTCACAGTTGTTTAGATACATGTTAAAAGGAGCCTCTGGGGGGTAAAAAACAAAACAAAAAGCAACTATGGTGGATTTCTTGCCTGCCACAAATCCCTCTCCTTACTCACCAGGCCTCCAGCTCTGATGTCAGGGGAGAAGTTTTGCAAAGGAAAAGCTGCTCAACAGGTTCTCCAACATTAAGCCACTTCCACGACTGAGAGTTTGTAGGTGACGTATGTTAAACTGGGATAGTAAAAATGGGAAGGAATCTGGTAGCATGAGTTGTTTTCAAAGGCAGGAGCCGTAGCCACTACGTGCATCTGAAGAAATAAACTCCTGCATCACTCAACAGCTTTTGCCTGTTAATAAAATGTACTAGCCAAAGAAGATGCCAGCAGGTACCTGACTTTTCACTACCAAGAGTTATAACTCTGCCCAATCTGCATATATATTAAATCAGCAATGGCTGGGAATTTTCCCTGAATAAAATGTGACAAAGAGTTGGAGTATATCAGTAAAAAAGACTCAAAGATGCAGCAAATGCTCATGATTGGTATGGATAATGCAGGGGCTAAATAAAATGCATTTGATACCTCAAGCATTACAGGTAGAGATATGGGTTTAATCATTTTATAAGTGCTTCTTGGCATAAACTAAGGAAAAAGCAGATTGGCTTTAGAAGCAAGATTTAAATTTTTTCTCCAAGCCTTTTTTTACATTAAACCCTAAAATAAAATTTTCTGGTTTCATTTGGAACTTTGATCTTATATATGTTGATGGCAGCAAGACTACTGTATGCCCAGAATGGAAGGACATATGATCCTCACCATGGATGAATGCTGCAGACGCTGATGGAGTTGGCAGAAATGGCTAAATTGACTGTTTTGATTAAAAGAAAAAAAAAAACACAAATACCTTTATTTCTACTTGGAAACCACTTCTGGACTTTGTGGTTGATGTGGGAAAAAACAAAGAAACTTTGATTTGGGGTTTTACCGATTAGATATATTTGTTGTTATAGAAATAGCTAGTTTCTATTATTATGAAAAAGTAAAAAGTTGAGGGTAGATGTTAAATGTCTTATTTTACTGCACCAAAGGAGTTGGAAGTCAATGCCTTTATTTTTTTTCTTTTTCCCTTGTTTCCCCCCCCCCCCATCTACTTCCCTTTTTCCTTCCCTAATTTCCCCAATATTTACTTTTGTATTCTCTTTGTATGTCATATTATAAATTAATAAAATTATATTATTAAAAAATCAATTTAATTATTTAAAATAATTTTAAAAATATTTTAATTTGTGTCATTCACATTTTATTTTGTCCCTCCTTTGGCATTTTTTCCTTTAATGATTCTGTTCCACCATTTCTTCAATATTAGTGTAACTCTTGTCTCCTGACGAGTTGGCCGTAGCAAGTTGCCCTAGACTGTTTTGAAAGCTTGGACCAAACTTTCAAAAGTCAACATGGTGCCCAGAATGGTGTAACCAAACGTCTGCCTTTTTAAAAATTAGATTTATGTACAGACATTTCTGCAAGGAGGGATTGGTGTGCTTTGAACCAATAATGAAGAAATGCCCTACATTTTTAAAATTCCTTTGTAATTGCTCTACAATAGCTCCACAGAGTACCCACACTTAGGAAAACAAGAACCTACTAAGGATTCTCCAGAACTGTTACTATGATTCTGTTTTATTCTGTTTAGAATATTTTTAGAATTTTGGGTTTTAAATTTTGGGCTTTTAATATTCGAGGTTTTATTAATTTATTAGGGGTGGGTATAATTTGAATTTTTAAGGCAGCCTAGGATGTTTAATTTTCTTTTAACTTTTATATATTTGTAGAATGTTTTATGGTTGGCTGTACACCGTCCTGAGTCCTCCGGGAGAAGGGCGGTATATAAATGTGTTAATAAATAAAATAAATAAATAAATTATTAGTAAGGATCTGTAAAATCTGCTTCTGTTTTCTGAGTAACTGGAACTTTTTAAGTTCTAAAGATAAATAGATCTGAGGTTTCATTTAACTGAAAGCTTTACCCACTTCCCACTCAATTTAAGAAGCATGTTTGAAATATATGTGCATGCATTGTATGTACTTATACTGGTCTTATTCTAGGACATAATTGCTTCTATATCAGTGGTGGGATTCAAAACATTTTACTACCAGTTCTGTGGGCATGGCTTGGTGGGCGTGGCAGGGGAAGGATACTGAAAAATCCCATTCCCTCTCCACCCCTCTAACCTGCTTTCCAGCTCCGTTCTCCTGTGCAGGGCAACAAAAGAAAACTCAGCCAATTCGCTGGGACTCGGGAGGCAGAGAATAGATGGGGTTGGCAGAGCCAATCAGAAGTGGGATTTGCTAGTTCTCTGAACTACTCAAAATTTCCTCTACCGGTTCTCCAGAACTGGTCAGAATCTGCTGAATACCACCTCTGTTCTATACCAACTAGAAAGCAGGGATTACTCTGTCTAAAAACTGATACGTAAAGAGTTGAAAATGAACGAAGCATCAGCTTGTGACCAACAATCCATAGAGAAACAACTAGGCAATTCTGAGGTCCCTTTGTGGACACATTTTCATACTGCAAAAAGGAGAAGAAAAGGGAGACCAGGAAGAAGGAGAAGGAAGAGAAGGAGGAAAAGGACAAGGAAGATGGAGAAGGAGGACAGGAAGGAGAAGGAAGAGAAAGAGGAGAAGAAGGAGGAGAGGGAGAAGGAGAAGGAAGAGAAGGAGGAGGAGAAGAAGGAAGACAGGGAGAAGGAGAACATGGAGAAGGAGATTGCAAAAGGCAGCTTCACTTGGAACCTGCAATGACAGCTTCCATACCATCAAACAACAATATCTGTCTATGCCAACTCTTGGAAAGGACTTGATAGATGGATAAAAATACCAAATCCAGTCTCATCATTTAGCTGCCTGTGACCAACCATAATAATAATTTCAAAACATCTGGGGCACCACTTGAACTCTATTGGCATTGACAAATAAAATATCAAGTCCTAGGAAAGGTCTGGATAGGTGGATAAAATGCCAAATCCAGTCTGAACATCTAATTGATTAAGCGATGAACCATGATAGTACCAATAGTCAGAGGCACCTTGGTGCAATCCCAAAACAGCTGGAGCACCACTTAGAACTCCATCGGCATTAACAAAACCACCATCAGTCAATTGTAAAAGGCAGCTATATTTGGAACTGTTTATATCCCGCAATCATACCTTTAATATTATTGAACAACTTAATTGTTGCTGCTGTTGAAAGTTAATTTATGTGCTACCTTAGCTATTAATTGTAGTGGAGTATGCCTGTTGCAGCTGTGTGTGATTAATTTCACTTTTCCAGTTGACCTGGTTCCAGATAACCACCAATTTACCACCAATTTACTCCTCCTCTCCAATCCAGAGAAGCAACAGAGTTCCCATTGCTGCAATTTCTTCTTTTTTCTGAGGAACAGTGACTCAGGCATAGACAAGGTGTTGCCTCCTAAGAGGATGTAGATTTACCAATTATGCTGATAAAACTAATCCCTTTTCAAGCATCGCAACTGGAGCAATCCTCTAAATTAAACTGGGAGGGGACTGGGAAAAATCAAATGCTGGCCAATCATGCCAGAAGGAAAGGTGCACTAGTTTTATTTCAAATACCACTCCCTTTGATGAGATTTCAGGAGGAAAGCTACTTTCACCCCCTTCCAATTTGTAGTTCCATTGTGTTGAGCAAGAGTTGAGGAACATGGGCTGGGCGATTTCCTGAGCTTGGATTAAAGATTGCGGTTGCCGCTGTTGTGGCAGCAGATGGAGTCTTTGCAAAGAACAGAGAGGAAGAGAAGGCCATGCAAGATTTTCAGGAAGCTTTTGTTGACAGATTTATAGGGCAGATGCCCTTTTTACTGGAGTTCACTTTGAAAATGATCTTCAGATGTACTCGGCTGTGTCTCTTGGGAAAACTCCCAGATTTACTGGGTCCATCCCTTGGGAAGGAGATGAAAAAAACTGGAATGCCAGCTGCAGACGGGGATGGCAAGAGACAGAGTCTGCCTGCTTACATCAGAATTGGATGCTTGGAATTGGGTGGCACTGGAACATACCTTTGTTCTTGTGCTTTAGCAGCTTGCTTGTGACAGACGGGTGTATTTCCTTTGCCATGGAGTTTCCTCATACTTATTTGAGGTCTTTGTTTCTAGTGGTATCCCCATAGTTTGCTCACAAAATGGGGCAATTTACCACAGTCAACACACCAAGGCCAACTCATTGTGGGACAAATGACTGCGAAACAATTTAACAATTCAATTTAGCTATTTAAAATAAATAAAAAATATTTTAATTTTTGCCATTCACATTTCATTCTGTCTCTCTTTTTGCATCCTTTATTTAATGGCTTTTTGCACCGTTTCTTTGATATTAATGTAACTCTTGTTTTGCAGGAAGTTGTCCCATGGCGAGTTGGCCACAGTGAGTTGGCCATGATGAGTTGCCATGATGAGTTGACTGTAGTTAGTTTGCTGTGGTGAATTGACTGTGGTTAGTTGACCATGATGAGTTGATCGTGGTGAGTTGGCTGTGTGAGCTGGCCATGGTGTGTCGGCCGTGGTGAATTGGCCAGGTTGAGTTACCCATAGTGAGTTTGAGTTGGCCATGGTGAGTTGATTGTTGTTAGTTGGCCATGGTGAATTGGCCATGATGAGTTGGCTATAGTTAGTTGGCCATGGTGAGTTGACTGTGGTTAGTTGGCCATGTGAGTTGGCCATGGTGAGTTGGCCATGGTGAGCTGATTGTGGTTAGTTGGCTGTGGTGAATTGACTGTGGTGAGTTGTCCTGCAGTGAGTTGGCCATGGCGAGTTGGCTGCAGCAAATTGTCATAGACCCATCTGGCCACTAGGAGGATGTCCAGTCTGGAGGAACCAGAAATTGAACTCCATACACGGCAATAAAAAATCCAAAGAAATGGCAGTGCTTTGAAAAGGGAGGAGAATGAGGTAATGGAGAGAAGTTATACAAAAGGAAGAAGGGGATAAATGTTCAAGGAAGAAACAAAGGCACAGAAATGAAGGGTGATGTTTTCCACAATGGGGATAGAATGTCCCAATCTGAAGAAGACTTTGGGTCTTCTCAACCAGGCACACAGTTCACCAAGGCTATGCTTGCCAACAGTCCCATCCCATGTTAGCCTCACATGTTCTGTAAACAGAACCAGTGAGGCTAGTCAATGGATCAGCATCCTCCAGGCACCAGAACACTGAGTGCATCAAATGAACCAAGCCATGCAAACACAGGCTAAGCCATGAACTGACCACTGGCTTTGCTCCATCTCTCTGTGGTTTGTTGTCAATGTGATGCCCAGCACTGAAGGCTGCCAAGAGCCAACTTGAATATCTATCAAAGCTGGTCTTAGCTTTGTTTATGATTACATTCTGTGGCTTCTTCTGGTTACAAAGCATCTTGCATAAGCATAACACACTCTTCTGGAACTTTGGATGAAGAGCCAGAGGATGTGAGTGGGCCCATTGTTGAGCAACCGCTAAGGTTTAGCAGGACACACAAAGTTGGTCCATGGCCTTTACACACCAGGCTCTCTGTTGTTGTTTTCCATCTCTTTGTCCTATTTTCTTAAGTCTTTATTCAGACTGCTGTTTTGCTAAATCTTTTTTTTTTTAAACAAATCATTCAGGTTGAGAAAAACAGGACTTTTCTCAGTGACTTTGACCCTGCAGGGTTTTTGGAGGAAACATTAAAATACAGGTAGTTCTTCTCGACTTAGGACCACAAGGGAGCCCTAAATTTTCATGGCTTAGCAAGACAGCAGTTAGATGACTTGTGCCTCATTTTATGACCTTTCTTGCCACAGTTGTTGTGAATCATTGCAGTTATTAAATTAGTAACGTGGTTGTTAAGTGACTCTGTTTTCTCCATTGACTTTGTTTGTCAGAAGATTGTAAAAGGGGATTACTGCAACCATCATAAACATAACCAGTTGCTAAGCATTTGAATTTTGATCACATGACCACAGGGATGCTCTAACGGTCCTAAGTGTGAAAAATAGACACAAGTCACTTTTTCCAGTGCCACTGTAACTTTGAACAGTCACTAAACAAATGTCTGTAAGTCAAGGATTACCTGTATTGTATTCAAGAATTCAACCATTGCTCTTCTGAGTTCCCTATCCTTCAGAAATTTTGCCTTGGACAATGTCCCTGATTCCTATCCTGTTTCCCCCAAAATACGACCTACCCTGAAAGTGAGTCCTAGCTTGATTTTTACACCCAAAATAAGCCCTAATTAAGATCCCACCCACTCCAGAGTGCACGGGTAAAAATTAAGGTAGGGTGGGGACGGGGGATGGAGCTGCCCTACTACTTACCTTTGGACAGTTGTAACCAGGCCTCGCACACCCTGACACCTGCCTTGCCTGCCCATTTCTTCTGCAGCTGGCAAGGTTGGCAAGGCTTTCCTGAAGGCCTCTGGAGATGGTAACAAAGATCCAGATCGATCCAGAGCTCTGTCATCGGCTGCAGAGCCCTTCAGGAAAGCCTTGCTGGCCACAGAAGAAGTTCCTGAAGGCCTCGGACCCACAAAAGGAGGCCGGGGGCGACACACGCAAGTGAGGTTAGTCAGAAGATGACATCCCCCGAAAATAAGACCTGGTGCCTTTTTGGTGGCATATATATATACATACACATACACACACACATATATGTCAAGGTCTTATTTTTGGAGAAACACGATATATGTATAACAATAAGTTGTACTTGTACTTGTGTTAGTTTCTGGAATGTGTTTTTTCAATATAAAGTTTTATTAATTTTCTATTGTTTACATTTTGTTAGTGCTTAATAAACATTGTGTTGTCCGGGTTATTATATTTTCTTAGCAGTACAGATTACATTCTTATTTTCCACCCCAATTTTCAAACCACTGGTAGAATACATTCCATGTTTGATAATATTTCTGTATCTTCTTTCTGTTTAGTCTTCAATGTGAGTCTGTCTATTTCTGCACAATCCAGCATCTTCTTAATTATCTCTTTGTCTAGTGGTATTTCTTCATTTTCCTGATATTGTGCATATATAATTCTCGCTGCAGTTAATACATGCAAAATTAAATATATATTTTGTTTTATCAACTTTTTTCTGGTGCTATACCTAACAGAAAAAGTTCAGGTTTAAGTTCTATATGTTTTCCTATCATCTTTTCTAACCACTTATTTATTTTTGCCCAACATTTTCTTTGCTTTAACACAAGTCCACCATATAGGGTAAATATGTGCCTGTTTGTTGGTTACATTTCTAACATTTGTAGACCTATTTTAAAACATTTTAGCTAACCTAGCAGGTGGTAAGTGCCATCTATAAAACATTCTATATAATTTTTCTTTATAAGAAGTTGCAATTGTTGTTTTATAGTTTCTTTCCCAGTTTCTGGAATAGTTTGATGTGTGATGCAAACACAGGCTGGCAAAATGTCAGTCTTTCCTAGCTCCCAGGCTTCTCTTTGGCAGCTACCTCAAATATACTGCTGACCTTTAATACTGTATTTGCATTTATTATTAACACTAGCTCGATACCCATGCTTCGCTACAAAACTCTGTGGTCTAGCTTAGTTTTTTGGGGGAAATTCTGCCTCTGCCTACCAGCATCCATCAGTATTCATCTGGCTAGCATCCTGTCAGTGTGTGGGAGAGTTGAGGCCTGTTTGGAAACTGAAAAAATATTTGCTGTGTGAGCAAGAAGGAGACAGCAAGGAGCCTGGGTGTGGCTTAGCTCAACTGTTCTGTACTAAAGCTGCTTGGTGCTGTGAAACTGAAACTGAAATTCCTCTGCTTGTGTTTTGCCTTTGGAAGAGATTTCTTTTCAGGTGGGGAGGGGGAGTAGAACTCCTTAGCATCAGAGCGTGTTAATAATAATAATAATATAGGAAATACTAATGCTCTGATGGTCATTTTGAAAAATCCTTTCTTAGTGAGCACTTAGAAGCCAAGAGGAATATATGTGCCAAATTTCAAGTTTGTAGACTTTACCGTTCTGGAGACTTTGTGAAGATGCACGAGTGGTCTTTCGTTTTTATATATATAGATTGGTAATCTTTGGAATTCAAGAAAACCTCTAATTTAGTAGCTACTGTTTGTTATTACTGGGATCAAGGCCAAAACTTTTTAGAGGTTGCAACTGACTTGCATTTTGGCTCTGAAATCCGTTTTGTGCCTGTTCAAATGTCTGGTGCACCTTGGCTCAAAAGAGAGGCATCTGTTGCTCAGCTTCTGTCCTGACTCGGCCTCCGAGAATTAAGATGCTGGCAGAGAAGGAGAGCTTGCTGTTTTTCATTTCCTCGTCCCTTGGAGGCACTTGATACATTCTCCAGAATTCAGGGGTTAAAACATCTCATGATTTTTTTTCTAGGAAGAAAATAAACACTTAGAACAAGTTTGTCAAACTGGATTTCATTGAGGGCTGCATCAGAGGGATTCTTTTTTTTTTTACTACCGGTTCTGTGGGCGTGGCAGGGGAAGGATACTACAAAATCTCCATTCCCTCCCCACCCCACTAACCTGCTTTCCAGCTCCATTCTCCTGTGCAAGGCAATCAAAGAAGACCCAGCCAATCAGCTGGGACTCAGGAGGCGGAGAATAGAAGGGGGAAGGGCCAGTCAGAGGTGCTATTTGCTGGTTTTCTGAACTACTCAAAATTTCCACTAGTGATTCTCTAGAACTGGTCAGAACCTGCTGAATACCATCTCTGGGCTAGGGTAGGTGTGGTCATGGTGGTAAGGCAGGACTTCCCTCAGACCCTCCCTCCCTCTCATAATCTCCTTCCTTCCTTCCTTCCTTCCTTCCTTCCTTCCTTCCTTCCTTCCTTCCTTCCTTCCTTCCTTCCTTCCTTCCTTCTTTCCTTCCTTCCTTCCTTCCTTCCTTCCTTCCTTCCTTTTCCTTCCCTCTTCATTCTCCTTTCTTCTTCCTTCCCATCTTCATTTCTTTTTCCTTTGTCATTCCTCTTTCCCTTTCTCCTCTCCTCTCCTTTCTTGCATGCTTATTTCCAGGGTGGCACCGCGGGCCAGGTCTAAGTACCCTAGGAGCTGGATCCTGCCCACAGGCCTTGAGTTCAATACCCTGACTTAGAAAGTGAGCTAGTTTTCTATATACAGATAGTCCTCGACTTACAACAGTTCATTTAGTGACTGTTTCGTGTTACATACTTACAACCATTACAGCATCTCCATACTCATTCTAACCACTGTGCCACCACATAAGAACATACCGATAGAACATAGAATAACAGGATTTGAAGGGACCTTGGATATCAAGATCAGGGGAGGTATTAATACCACTCTATAAAGCCTTAGTAAGACCACACCTAGAGTACTGCATCCAGTTTTGGTCACTACACTATAAAAAAAGATGTTGAGACTCTAGAAAGAGTGCAGAGAAGAGCAACCAGGATGATTAGGGGACTGGAGACTAAAACATATGAAGAACAGTTGCAGGAACTGGGTATGGCTAGTCTAGTGGAGAGAAGGAGCAGAGGGGACAGGATAGCAGTCTTCCAATATTTGAGGGGCTGCCCCAGAGGGGAAGATGGGGTCAGGCTATTTTCTAAAGCACCTGAAGGCCAGAAAAGGAACAATAGATGGAAACTGAACAAGGAGAGATTCAACCTGGAAATAAGGAGAAACTTTCTGACCAAAAGAACAATCAATTGATAGAACCAAAGTTGCCCTCAGAAGTTATGGGAGCTTCATCACTTGAGACTTTCAAGAAGAGATTGGACTGCCATTTGTCAGAAATGGTATAGGGTCTCCCGCTAGGGTGGGGGGTTGGACTAGATGACCTACCAGGTCCCTTCCAACTCTGTTAATCTGTCTTCCAGTCCAATCCTCTGCTCAAGCAGAAGACCCTATACCAGAGGTGTCAAACACAAGACCCCTGGGCTGGATCCATCCCATGATGTGGTCGTATCTGGCCTTCAGGGATATCCTGGAAAACGTAAGGGGCCATCCCATGTTGCTTCTACCCAATGCAAAGAGGAAACATGCCAACAGTTTGGGGAGTGGTGTCAAGCTGGCCACATCCACCCAGTTGGCCACGCCCAGTGAGTAGCATCAAGTGTGGCCCACCCAGTTGGCCACACCCACCCAGTCAGGCAGGTTCAGCTGCCCCCTCCCCTGCCCCAGAGGTCAATCACAGCCCTGATGTGGCCCTCAATGAAATTGAGTTCAACACCCCCGCCCTATACGATTCCCAACAAAATGGCTGCCCAGTCTCTTCTTAAAAACTTCCCATGATGGAGCCCCCATAACTTCCCGAGGTGAACTTATTCCACCTCTCACTGTTAGGAAATTTCTCTTGGGCTCTAGGTTGGATTTTTCGGTAATGATCTTCCACCCTCATAATGTAAAGCAGTTAATGATGAAATAAGGAACAAACAATGTAGGTTGTAATGTAATAAAAATCCTCCCATTAATTAGAACCGTACAAAGCAGATCCCAATAACAAGCTGTTTCAGTCATAGAAGCAGCCCAAGGACAGACCAACTGGCTGCCAAACACTTAAACAAATAGTTATGTGGTACTAAGATATAGCAGTAAGATAAAGCTAATAAAATCTGTCAGCACTTGTGTAATTTTTTCATCTGTTCCTCCAAATGATAAGCCAGCTCCCTTTTCATCAGGCATCAAATCCTTGGGTGAAATACTGCCTGCTACCATCGTTTTAAAATTAGTTTGGCTAGTTTCATTGTGGATTTCTACTGCCGGATCAAGGATACCCACATGATAGGGTGGAACCAGTAACATAAATCAAGGTGGCAGCTACAACCATGTGATTGAACCTCTGTTCCTTTTTAAAGCATGCATTGTGATGCTTTGATCTTATTGTGGCCGATATTTTGCTTTTTTGGACTCTCAGATATTTCTTCTTTATTGCATTGTTGGATTACATAGCACAGTGTTCAAAGACCTCATGAAAACTGTCACTATGCTGTGCAGTTGTGTTTTAGAATCCATAGTATGTTGTGTGTTGTGTGAACTCAACCAATTGCACTTTGGTCAATAAATCAGTCTACCCAATCTGGTACCTTCCCAATGGCTGGCGATCACAAGTCCCAGAATCCCCCTGTTGGCCTGATTGGGGAATTCTGGGAGTTTCAGTCCCATCCCATCTGGAGTGGCCAGACAGGAATAGGCTGCAATAAACCATGTGTCAACTCATAAAATATTTCTATAATCTTTTTAGAATTGCCAACAGAAAGGGAGGGAGGAGCAGTGCGCCAGCTTGCAAACCAAAAGTATATTCCATAAATGTTTTCAAAGATAGTAACTAGGTGACTGAAGTTTCTGCCATGCAAAATTCTAACTGGAGAGCATGACTGATGACTCTTGGCTATGGATGTGTCCCACTGGAGAATATGGATTATGATATGCCCAGGGGGTGGAGGGGAAAACCAGGATCAAGGGTGACAATGAATGATATGCCTCAGAGTCGGCTACATCCAGGCAGTGCCAGACATTTTAACTCTCAATAAATCCTTTCGAAGTTTTGGAAGTTTGGCTCGAAACTCATGATTTAAATGGGGATGACTGCTGGAATCCTGACACTATGATTAAACCAACTTTGCTCAACACAATATGTGAACCAAGCCTATCAAAGCTTACCTAAAGGTAGCGACCTAAGTCTGGCTTCCTTTTTTTCCCAATAGTTATTCTGGAGAGTGTGAACCAAGTAACTTCCTCCTGAACATGCGCAAAGTGCCATTGCTCTGAGAACAGAAGGATTCTTAAAACAAAAGGATACTCACAAGTCCACCTCTTTTTTTTTTCCTTCTGCAAAGCAAATAACTAATTAAAATATTTGGCCATCTGTCTGTATCCTTCCTGAGCTTTGCATCTTTATCATAACTGGCTTAGAATTTTAAATTCACTCCAACCCAGTGCAATTTTAGCTTCTTGGCACCAAAAACAACTTTTTCCTCCCACCTCAGGCAGGGCCCCAGTGATTTTAAGGGCAGCTTGTTGACAGAAAGATGATTTCAAGACTGCTGGAAGAATAATATTTGCTTGCTTGGTGGACAGAAGCTACCAAGACTGGTGGTGGAATTAAAATTTTTTTACTACCAGTTCTGTGGGCATGGCTTAGTGGGTGTGGTGTGGTGTGGTGGGCATGGCTTGGTGAGCATGGCAGTGGAAGGTTACTGCAAAATCCCATTGCCTCCCTACCCCATTAACCTGCTTTCCAGCTCTGTTCTTCTGTGCAGGGCTACAAAAGAAGACCCAGCCAATTAGCTGGGACTTGGGAGGCAGAGAGTAGATGGGGTTGGTGGGGCCAGTCAGAGGCGGCATTTGCCGGTTTTCTGAACCAGAGGTCGCCAACCGGTGGGCCGCAGCCCACTGGTGGTCTGTGAGAAAATTTTGGTGGGCCGCAGAGAAATCTCACCCTCAGACAACCCCCCCACAAAGCAATTAATCCAGGTTGCACAGAAACACAAGGCTGCGCAGCCCACATGGTCCGTGGGAGATTCACTCCTTACCTAGCAAACTTGTCTGCTAAGTTGCAATTTTTCCTCTTTCCGACCATCATCTGTTCTGTTGTGCCGGGAGATTTAGATTAGCTAAGAAGCAGGAAATGGTTGGATTTCTTGCTTTCTAGCTAAGCACAGCCGAACCTCCCTTAGGACTGAAGGTTTGCTTGCAAACAAATTCAGTGCAGATTCACGGCAAGCAGATTTGAGAGACTGAGCTAGCCGATGGCTGATAGATAGATCACTGAATGATTCTGTGAGCAACTCAATCTGCCTGCTTTGCCTGGTTTTGGATAAAAGTTGTTTTTTTATATAAAAAATTCAATATTTACATACATGGTGTGTTGTGAGTTAATTTCGTGAGTTTGCTTGCTAGCAAATTTTATGAGTTTGCTTGCAAGCAAATTTTATGTGACAGACTGAACTAGCCAATGGCAGATAGATAGATTTCTGAATGAATCTGTGATTCTGTGAGCAACTCAATCTGCCTGCCTGCTTTGCCTGATTTTGGGTAAAAGTTGCTCTTTTTAATAAAAAATTCAATATTTATGTAAATATTTATAATATTTACATACAAGCCATGCCCAGTCAGTCACATGACCACCAAGCCACACCCACAGTTAGTGATCCCTGGAATCTAAAATTATGAGTTTGGTGGTCCCTGAGATCCAAAAGGTTGGCGACCCCTGCTCTGAACTACTCAAATTTTCTGTTACTGGTTCTCCAGAACTGGTCAGAACCTGCTGAATACCACTTCTAACCAAGATCCTTTGGCTGTCTGAAACTAGCATTCCAGAAAGTCACTTGCTGTAATCCAGAAGAATCAAGAAATTTAGGATTTCATTCCAATGGTGGTGCTGGCATGTCATTTCCCCAGACTGCACGAATCAGACATTTTTTGGTCTCACTATTCTTCAAGAATCTGGAACTTGCAATCACAACATATTTATAACTCATGGAAGGCAAACTTAAGTCTGCTTCTGATTTTAAGCATATTACTGGATCAGCTGATTTGGGGGGAGGTCTTTGGTTCTAGAAAAAGAGGTTTATACTATTCCTTAATTCACATTTAATGACACCCTTGGAAAAGATCCTCAATTCACAACTGTATTTTGCTTGTTTTTTTTCAAAGACCCTTCTATGGGTTTCTTGGCTATCCAGTCCTTCCTAGGTTGTCCAGCAGCTGAGGCAGAAGTGAAGGTGTAGGAAAGAATTTGAATAGAATCAAGCTGGAAGGAACCTTGTAGGTCTTCTAGTCCAGCCCCCTTCTCAAGCAGGAAACCCTATACCATCTCAGACAAATGACTGTCCAATCTCTTCTTAAAAACCTCCAGTGATCGAGTGCCCAGGATTTCTGAAGGCAGGTATTCCACTTGTTAATTGTCCTCACTGTTAGCAACTTTCTCCTTAATTCCAGGTTGCTTCTCTCCTTGATTAGTTTCCATCTGTTGTTTCTTGTCTGCTTTCCAGTGCTAATTTGACCCGCTCTTCTTTGGGGCAGCCCCTCGAGTACTGGAATACTGCTTATTATGTCGTCCCTAATTCTTCTTTTCTTTTGATTAGCCAAACCCAAATCCTGCAGCCATTCTTCATATGGTTCAGTCTCCAGGCCTTTGATCATCTTAGTTGCTCTTCTTTGAACTTTTCCCAAAGTCTCAACATCTTTTTGGTAGTATGGTGACCAAAATTGGTGGCAGCATTCCAGGTGTGGCCTTACTAGGGTTTTTAAAAAACGACACTAATATTTCACGCGATCTTGATTCTATGCCTCTGTTTATACAACCTAGGATTGTATTAACTTTCAAAGGAAGCAAGTGAAACATCACAGGAAATGCTGATGCCACAATTCAGGATTACAGATGAGAAAAAAACAAAACCCAACAACCTTTCTTGGATGACACAAATTGTAAGTGGGAATTGTCTGGGGAGGAGGGCCCATCAGGCTCTAGCAGTCACTGACATTGTGGTTTGGAGTGGGGTTTGAAAGCAGCTCTGGAGAATTTGACACAAAGCCAGAAATTTATAATCTTCTTCATCTCGACTCCTAGATGTCCTTTGAAATCCTGGCCTGGAAACTTTGAGCGCAGATATCCTCACAAGTTACTTATTAATCCCTTTCACAAACACTGTTCTGCTTGCCACATGCCCATATCAGCAGGAAGTCTTGAACGTGTGTATGTTAATTCTACAATCACTGGAGGACCACTTACACTTAACATTTTGCTAGCATTAAACTGATTTATTCCCCTTCTTTCTCCTCTCTGCGAATGTGCTAAATAGGTTTGGGCTTTGGAGGGATCCTTCTTCCTGTCTGGCATTCAAAACTGGGCACTCCTTCAAGTAAAATAATATCTGTGCAGTAGCCTTAAACTAATTTCAGCATCCTCTGAGAAGGCTACTGAGGAATTAAGGTATTCAGTACGGGCCAGGGCAGTAATGGAGTAATTGTGTTCTGTTTATAAGCAACTTCCTTTGCCAAGCTCAATTAATTTTCCCTGGGTTGAGCTGCATATTGCAAGCTCCATGGAAATACTGCTTTTCTGCAATATTGGGATGAGCTATGTTTGCAACGCCTTGATGCTGGGCTTGTCAGCTGGAAAGCTGCCCAGGTTTGAGACCCAAGCACCACACAACAGGGTGGGCTTCCCATCCCTCACCCCAACTCCTGCCAACCTAGCAGTTCAAAAGCAGGCAAATGTGAATAGATAAATAGATACCATTTCCGTGGGAAGGTAACAGTGCTCCATGATGTCCTGCTGGACTATCTTTAGATAGCACTGGCTCAGTGGCCTTGAGACAAAGATGAGCACTGCCTGCTATAGTCAGCAACAACTAGTAGTGTAAGACTCACAAGGACTTCTCCTGTACTCTGAGGTTTGCATGGCTGGGTCTCCCCTTAACATCCTTTTGAAATTGGGACTCTAGAAAAAGTGCAGAGAAGAACCAAGATAATTAGGGGACTGGGGGCTAAAACATACAATGAATGGTTACAAGCAGTGGTGGGATTCAATTTGTTTTACTACCGGTTCTGTGGGTGTGGCTTGGTGGGCATGGCTTGATGGGCATGGCAGGGGAAGGATACTGTAAAATCCCCATTCCCTCCCCATCCCATTAACCTGCTTTCCAGCTCCCTTCTCCTGTGCAGGGCAACCAAAGAAGACCCAGTCAATCAGCTGAGACTCGGGAGGCAGAGAGTAGATGGGGGTGGGGCCAGTCAGAGGTGGTATTGGCCGGTTCTCCAAACTACTCAAAATCTCTGCTACCAGTTCTCCAGAACTGTCAGAACCTGTTGAATACCATTTCTGGTTACAAGTATTCGGAATGGCTAGGACCAGGGGAAAGAGTGTTCCAATATTTGAGAGGCTGCCACAGAGAAGAGGTGGATAATCTATTTTTCAAGGCACCCGAAGGCCAGACAAGGAATAATGGATGGAAACTGAACAAGGAGAGATTCAACCTGGAGATAAGGAGAAATTTTCTGACAGTGAGAACAATCAACCAATGGAACAGAAGTTGCCTTCGGAAGTTGTGGGAGCTTCATCACTTGAGACTTTCAAGAAGAGACTGGACTGCCGTTTGTCAGAAATGGGGTAGGGACTTCTGCTTGAGGCGGGGGGGGGGGGGGGCTGTTGGACCAGATGACCTACAAGGTCCCTTCCAACTCTGTTAATCTGTTATCTTTTAGGGGAGGGAATGGATACAATTTGGTAAGTACAATAAAACATTCTTGGGGTACATTGGTGGGATTACATCGCCCATCCAGGCTGGACCAGAAATTTCCAACACCCTCTTTTTAAAGTAGATATCAGTCTATTTTTGGTTGACACTACTTCCTTTCAATTTCTTTCTGAGCCTAAAATGTACATAACCAAGACTATCAATTTTGGATAATTATAATCAGAGATGTGGGTTTTTTTGGGGTGGGGGGAGGAAGGTTTGAGATCTCCTTGGTCCCCATCTTGCCATAAAGCATCCTATGCAGTGGTGGGATTCAGCCAGTTCACACCATTTCAGAAGAAGGTTATTAATTTTCTGCACAGTTTGGTGAACTGGTTGTTGGAAGAAATCATTAGGGCCGAGAACTGGTTGTTAAGTTATTGGAATCCCACCACTGATCCTATGCATTAATGTACTTTCTGTGCAAGGATATGCACAATTAAGAGCCTGTCCTGCAATTCATGGGTCTGGAAAGCAAACAGAGGAATTGACCAAAGACCCACCAAACATACAATAGCAAACAGAAGTTGTGTGGTTGTTGATGTGATGATTGTGTCACAGAAGCTGTGTGCTGTCCAGCCAGCGTATGGGAATTGGATAGTTAGTTAGGCTTTGTGAGCTGTTCCCTTAAGAGAATGCATTATGGTAAATGTAGTTAAGTTATCCTGGGAAATGTAGTCCATGTCACATGACCACATCTGTAATCCTGATTGGTCACCAAATTGATCCTTGATGGGTTGGGGGAAGTTTCTTGACTCTTGGGTGAACTCACTAACTCGTGGTAGCTGCTTTTTCTACTGCTACGAGATGGGAGGAAGGAGATAACCATCTTTTTACCTACAAAGAAAGATGTGCAAAGGATTGGACATTAAGAAGAACCTCATCATAAATGTGAGTTATGAAGATGCCTAATGAACCAATAATAAAGACTTTGTATAAATGCTTTGTTGAGTTTATCTATCTGCATCTGCACAGAAGACAAGATCTACCTCTGTATAGAAGACAGAACAGTAAAAAGATGGTTATCTCCTTCCTCCCATCTCGTAGCGGTAGAAAGAGCAGCTACCACGAGTCAGTGAGTTCAGGCAAGAGTCAAGAAACCTCCCCCAATCCATCAAGGGTCAATTTAGTGACCAATCAGGATTACAGATGTGGTCACGTGACATGGACTACATTTCCCAGGATATCTTAACTACATTTACCATGATGCATTCCCTTAAGGGAACAGCTCACAAATCCTAACTAACTATCCAATTCCCATATGCTGGCTGGACAGTACAAGCTGGATTGTGATTCCGAAAACAGACCTTATGTCTCTGCAACCAGAAGCTCCCACTGGAATGCAACAGGTTGCCCTTTCCCTGCTTGGTGAGTTTTGTTTGATTCCTGCTCCACATCTGTCAGAGGAGATCCATTTCTTGGTTTGTTTATTACCATTGTATCTATTTCATTTTTCACGATACAAATTTTGTATTTACACATTTACGCAGAGCAGAAAGATTGGAGAGGAAGGGATGACAAAAGAGCCCAGATATGGAGAAATGTGTCACTGAAAGGACTGAGATTTACTTTATGTTATAATTTAAAAGATATATACATACACAACCAGAGGTGTCGACAACAGGAGAGCAATAATCAGAAAGATCAATTCCAAATGGAAAACCGGTTCCTTTTTTACATGTGTTGTATGCACCACTGCAGAACTATGGGGATGCCAAGAGAACCCAGCCAGGCCCATTAAGGCAGAAGAGTGACACTCTGAGGGAATTGTATCCTTCCCACAATAACAATCAGAAAAGAGACTGACTCAGCCAAGAGTGTGCACTGTTGTCTTCTGGATTGGCCAAAGTCACTCTGACAGAAGATTTTATTTTGTCTGGTGGCAATTGTCTCATTCATAAAACCTATGAAGAGCACTCCCACTGATTCAGCTGGTCCTTCTGCACTCAGCTATTTGTGTGGTTGTTTTCCCTGACTGCTTGTCAAAAGTGGGGAAATCAAGAGATTCAGGCAGTTCAAATGAGTATAAAGTATTTGTTGCAAGCTTAAGCTCTCTATAAAAATCTGAGCTACTAACAGTCAAGGGAAATGCGCTGGAGATAAGAGGGACATTCAAGGTAAGCAGGACTTAAATCTCTTGCGGGCATGCAGGGGACTTGTGACTTATGACGCATTTGGGCTCAGCCTGGTCATCTTCTACACTGCTTGAGTGATCGGTGTTTCTATGTATGCAAGCACAACACATTCCTGCATTGTGGTACAAACATGTTCACTCGAGAGATATGGCAGAAGAGAGAAGATGCATGTAAGGAAGAAAAAAAGTAGGCTGGGGAGTTTTCTATCTGCAATTTTCAAATGGACTACCTCCTGTTGAGAAGACTGGTTTGGGAAGTTTGACTTGAAAAAGAGCAACATGCCAAAGAAAACCAGTAAGAAGATATCCTGTGTTCCCCGAATCACCAAAAAAAATTGGTCTGCCAGAAGGGAGTTGTTTCATAAAACAAAAACAAAAGCTATGTGAAATGGGTAGGAATGAAGAAATTGACACTTTAGACTATACTACTTTGCAGGCTAAACATTGGCTTAAAGGCATAAACAAACCAATGCCGGCAACAGAGAACTGAAGGCCTGCGTAATGATGTGGTCTTTCCAGTATCCTTATTTCTCTTGCAACCAGGAAGAATATTCATCATGCTCAAATTTTAAAGTTAGCAGATTCCAGACTGTATTGTTCATCCTATACTTCCCAAATCGTAGCTTATTTTGCAAAATTGTCTCCATCTTTAAAAAAAAAAAAAAAAGACACGAATCCAGGACCTGCAAAAGCTGCTTCAACCAGGGAGAGTTCCAGTGGTGAGGACTGTATTTTAAGATACTGTATTTCCCTGGACCAAAGAATGAATCCAGGAAAGAGGATAAAGTTGTCCTTTTCCATGGTTTATTTGGTTGTTATCCTGGTGAGTTAACCTGCATTTGATTAGACCATCGATGGGCAAATGCTTGATTGCTGAGGTCTTGACTTGAAACTTTTCTGGGTGCCCCAAAAAAGGGAGTATCAGATTTTTTAAAAAATTATTTTAACTGCATTGGGTCCATAAGACCTCAGGACCAAGTGTTCATTGCTCCAGAGATCGTGGGAAAGAGCCAGAAAAGCTCAAGCAAATTAATACATATCTTGTTTATCATCATAATTTCTTTAATAGGTGCATATGAGTTTCAAATGGAGCAATATCTCACCTACAGGATTCTCAGGCTGCTTCACTACCAGCTGTCCTCTGAGTTCCCTTTTCTGGTTGGCAAAGCTATGAAGGAGCATACACAGCTCATAAAATTGGCCTTTAGACTAAATATGAAGGCCATATATGCAATAAGGAGTGGTATATGTGACAGTGTGACACCAGACAACATAATAATATATTACACACCTGTCATCTTTCTGGGTACGGCAGAGTGTTTCAATACAGGATATTGTTCGTCACACAATGGCTTCTTTGTGTGGAAAATGCAGGAAAAAATATTTTTTTTAAAAATATGAACATGGAACAACCCAAACTGCAAATGAAAAGGTATGAAAGGGGAATTTCTGGTACACTTCAGTGTAGACACTCCTTAAACATTCTTAAATGTTCCCAGGAGTGAGAAAAGTTTTGGAGAAGTCATTCATCTCCTCTACTTTTTAAAGCTGAATCACTAAGCAATAATTTTTCTTTCTTTCTTTCTTTCTTTCTTTCTTTCTTTCTTTCTTTCTTTCTTTCTTTCTTTCTTTCTTTCTTTCTTTCTTCCTTCCTTCCTTCCTTCCTTCCTTCCTTCCTTCCTTTCTTTCTTTCTTTCTTTCTTTCTTTCTTTCTTTCTTTCTTTCTTTCTTTCTTTCTTTCTATTCTTTCTGAAAGTTCTTTCTTTTTTTTCTTTCTTTCTCTTTCTCTTTCTGCATACTCACATGCAATTCTTCTCTATTTATTGTGATACAGTAGTTAATACACTGCATTAAGCGGTCTTAACTTAACCAACTATTCATTTGTGGGTCTATATTAACAATTTCAAACTGGACTCATTCTATCCTAAAACCGGGGTCACCAACCTTTTGGACCTCAGGGACCACCAAACCCATAATTTTAAATCCCGCGGACCAAAGACCCTGGGAAAATCCCAAAAAAAGTCTGCAGGAAAATTCCCCACCCCGTTTTCCTACCGATCGATCATTCTTTATTTGGAATCATAGGATACCACCTCCAGCTTCGTTCTCAGGGGTAGAGAGAGAGAGACTTTTGGCTTCATGCAAGGAAAGCAGCAAAAGCAGCAGAAGTCTTTCTTTCTCTCCCCTAAACTCCGCCAGAAATGAGCCTTTGGGAGACTTGTAGCGCCGGCACAGCATCTTGGAGCAGGATGCCTTGCAGGGTCCCAAAGACTCATTTCTAGCGGAGTTTGGGGGAGAGAAAGAAAGATTTTTGCTGCTTTCCTTACGTGCAGCCAAAAGCAGCAGAAGAAAGAAGCAGCCCGGTGGCCAGGCAAGGCCGTTTGGCTAGTGGGGCAAGTTCCTCCCTCCTCCCTTTCCCCCCTCCCCTCGCTACCTCATGTTGTTCACAATGCAAGCAATGCAAGCCTTGTGTTCCCGCAGGCCATGTGGGTGGTGCAGCCTCATGTTCCCGCACAACCTGGATTAATTGCTTTGTGGGGAGTGCTTTGGGGGTGACATTTCTTTGAGGACCACCAAAATTTTCTTGTGGACTACCAGTGGTCCCCAGCCCACTGGTTGGGGACCACTGTCCTAGATATGACAATCAGAATAATTATTTTATGGGTTTCTAGAATTCTTGCTTCTTTCTCAAGCTCTCTGCTGATATCTGGTCTCTGTGCTGCAGGTCTGTCTGTCTATCTGTCTCTCTGTCTGTCTGTCTGTCTCTCTCTCTCTGCTTGCTCCTGCTGATCTTGCTCCTGCTCATCAAAAGGGGCGAATAAAAAATTGACAGAAATGAGAGATTGAAAGAAAGTAAAATATTGCCTTTCATTCCCAAATTATAATTTAGTTAAATTCATATTGCTGCCCCATGGAAAGTATATTGACACGGATCCTTCCCTCTCTGTCCCATGTATATCACTATATATAGAATATACACAAGATGAGCCCAACTGGACTAACATTGATCTTGGTTATTTATTTTTTTTGTGGTTCGTGAGGTTCATTTATGGATCATTGTATTTTACATACCTCAGAACATGGAACATTGAGTCATGGGGCTGGAATTGACCTTGGGGATCTGCTAGTCCAATTCCCTGCTCAAGGTGGGAAAATTTATACCATTCCAGATGAATGATTGTCCAATCTCTTCTTTAAGGCTGTCAATGCAGCACCTACTCCACTCTGCCAAGCTATTCCATATTCCATTGATTAATTCTTCTTACCATCAGGAAATTTCTCCTTACTTCTAAGCTGGACCACGCTTTAACAAGCTTCCACCCATTACTTCTTGTTCTGCCCCAGTTAATTTGGAAAATAAGTCAATCCCCTCTTCTCTGTGATAGCCCCTCAAGTACCAGAAGACAGTGATCATGTCCACCTGGATCCTTCTCTTTGATAGGCTAGACCAGGGCTGTTAAACTCGATGTCAACTCATAAAATATTTCTGTGGTCTTTTTAGAGTTGCCAGCAGAAAGGGAGGGGGAAGCAGTGGGCAGCTTGCATTCCATAAATGTTTTCAAAAATAGTTTCTAGGTGACCAAAGTTTCTGCCGCGCAAAATTCTAATTGGAGAGCATGATTGATGATTCTTGGCTATGGATGTGTCCCATTGGAGAATATGATACAACCAGGGGATGGGGGAAAACCAGGGTCAAGGGTAACAATGAATTATGTGTTGGCTACACCCAGGCAATGTCGCATCTTTTAACTCCCAGTAAATCCTTTTGGAGTTTGGCTAGAGACTCATGATTTAAATGAGGTTAAGTGTCAGAATCCTGATACTTGATTTCATTGACGGATGCATCAGGGTTGTGTTTGACATCAGGGGTGGGGACCAGGATGGGCGTGGCCAGTTTGACATCACTCATGTCAGTGGCGCCTATGGTGGCCCAAGCCCTCTGCCAGCAAAAACAGGCTCCCGAACTCCATTTTCTGTTGCAACGGTTTCCTGCAACCCTCTGCTAGTGAAAACGAAGCTCAAGAGGGCCATGTGCGGTCCTCACGAGTTCCATTTTGGCTGCTAGGGCAACCCTCTGCTAGTGAAAACAGCTTGGGAGGGCCATACACAGCCCTCCCAAACTCTGTTTTCCCTGGCAGAAGCATTGTGGGCTGGTCCTTTGCTGTTTCCATGGCGGCTGTATGGGCCAGATCTAAGCACCCCTTGGGCCTTGAGTTTGACACTCCTGCGCTAGACATACCCAGCTCTTTCAACCATCCATCATACAATTTAACTTCCAAGGCCCTTTCTCTTCTTCGTTGCCCACTGTTCTGACCCAAGCTTTGTTCAAATCAAGCAAACACAAAGTAAGTATAAAAGCAAACCTTTTTAATGCAGTGCTGTGAATTCTGTGCATTCATAACCAAGAGTCACTCCAAATTAATTGTCCCAGATAAGAGCAAGCCCTCTCAAGATTGCACAAGGCTGCCAAGAACAAAAGACTAATTGCAGATAAATATCCCAAACCAGAAGTTTCAAAAACTAATCAGAGCAAGCAGGGCTTCAACAAGGACTCTGAGCATAAAGAACTTCTTTGCTTCCTGCAAAGAAGCCAACCCCGAAGGCTGGCTTTTATTCCTTATGGGAGGGTCCGCCACTTTCCAGCCTTACTCCTGAGTTGCCCGTGCTGCTTCAGTTGCTCTTTCCTCGAGCAGCCCTGCATGCACACGCACTGAATACAAGCTCCCTGGGGTCCTCTTCATCACTGCTGCCAGACTCCATGACCTCTGAAGGCAGCACCCCACTGTCTGTTAGTCCTGGCCCCATCCCTGCATCACACGCAGGCCCCTCATCTGAGTCCTTGCTGTCAGAAACCTCAGCCGTCCGCACTTGCTGCCAGAGAACTGCAACACCCACTGTCTAGGATCTCAGCATCTTGTTGGTATCATGGTGACCAGAACAGTACATAGTATTCCAAGCATGGCCTCATTAGTGTAATATCAAGTGGTATTACCACTTCTGTGATAAATGGAATTAAATGGGTTCACACATGATGGCACAAATTATAGGAATTCAATTTGGCAGAGTAATAGTTGAATCACACATCATTGCCGGAGTCTGGATGAAGACAATGTTCATTAATCCACCCAGGCACATTGTGTACTGCTAGGACACTTACATTAATTTATTGACAAAGCCTGCAATGTTTCCCCATTTAGTAGAAGCAGGTTTTGAGTCATTCAGAATCCTTCTTTGTTAGCCCTGGATCTTCCGGAGATATTTATTTACTCTATGGGTTTAAAATAACTCTCAGGTAATCTAGGTCAACCTTTCACAAGCTGGCTACAGCATGACCTGCAGGATGTGGACCATGGAATTTGGATTCTTCACCTTCACAAAATTGGAGATTTAAATGACTAAATTGGAGGGGGTTGGTTTTTTTTTTAAATCATGAACAAAAGCTGGAAGACAAGAAATGATGTCCCTGTAACTGATAAAAGACTGATTTACTCCCCTTTGTTTGTTTCATTGAACTGGAAGAATATAGCCCAAGTATGTCTCCTTCTCTGTTTGCTGTGCTCTGCAAAAGCAAATATTATATCTTTCTCACCTGGGTCTCATTTTTGGAGTCAGACTTCTTCTTGATTAAATTCTCCTGCCTGCAACTCAGCAGTATTTCAGACGGCAGATTCTTTAAAAAATACCCGCAGGTATTTTATAGACTCCTGTATATGTGAAACATACGTGTGGTGGCTCAGTGGCTAAGACGCTGAGCTTGTTGATCAGAAAGATTGGCAGTTCGGTGGTTCGAATCCCTAGCGCTGTGTAATGGAGTGAGCTCCCATTACTGGTCCCAGCTTCTGCCACCCTAGCAGTTCAAAAGCATGTAAAAAATGCAAGTAGAAAAATAGGGACCACTTTGGTGGGAAGGTAACAGCGTTCCATGCACTTTCGGAGTTTAGTCCTGCCGGCCACATGATCATGGAGACATCTTCGGACAGCGCTGGCTCTTCGGCTTTGTAACGGAGATGAGCACTGTCCCTAGAGCTGGAAACGACTAGCACGGATGTGTGAAGGGAACCTTTACCTTATATGTGAAACAAAGCAAGGACTACGGCTGAGAACATAGCCACTCTTCCAGTTCTTGAGGGCCTGTCATAGAGAAGAGAGGGGGTGAACCTATTCTTCAAAACACCTGAGGGCAGGACAAGAAGTAATGGGTGGAAAATCATTAAGGAGAGATCCAATTTAGAACCAAGGAGAAATTTCCTGACAGTGAGAAGAATTGATCAGTGGAATAGCTTGCCTCTGGGAGTTGAGAATTTCAAGGAAGAGATTGGACAGCCATTTGTCTGGACTAGTATAGGGTCTTCTGCTGAAGCAGGGGTTTGGAGTCCAACTTTGGACCAGAAGACCTCCAAGGTCCCTTCCAATAACACTATTATTCTATGTCCTACATATTGGGTTAGAGCAAGGGTGTCAAACTCGATTTCATTGAGGGCCATATTAGGGTTGTGTTTGACCTGGGTCTGGCTAGTCTAGTGAAGAGAAGGACCAGGGGAGACATGATAGCAGGCTTCCAATATTTGGGGAGCTGCCACGGAGAGGAGGGGGTCAAACTATTTTCCAAGGCACCCATAGGCCAGAAAAGTAATAATGGATGGAAACTGAACAAGGAGAGATTTGACCTGGAAATAAGGAGAAGTTTTCTGACAGTGAGAACAATCAACCCATGGAACAAAAGTTGCCCTCGGAAGTTGTGGGAGCACCATCACTTGAGACTTTCAAGAAGAGATTGGACTACCATTTGTCAGAAATGGTGTAGGGTCTCCCGCTTGGGCAGGGGTTTGGACTAGATGATCTACAAGGTCCCTTCCAAATCTGATTATCTGTTATCTGACCTCGGGGGGCAGGGAGGCATGGCTGGGGGGGGGGGGCATGGCCACCTTGATGTTACTAATGTCAGGGGTGCCTATGGCGACCCGAGTGTTCTACCAGTGAAAACAGGCTCCCAATCTCCGTTTTCAGCTGGAACGGCCTCCTGCAACCCTCTTCAGTGAAAACTCTGCTCGGGAGGGCCTCCAAGATACGTTTTCACTGGAGAGGGTTGCAGGAAGCCATCCCGGCCGAAAACCGAGATTGGGAGCCCATTTTGGCTGGCAGAGGTACCGCAGGTCGGTCCTTCACTGTTTCCAGGACAGCCTCATGGGCCACATCTTCGCTCCCCGCAGGCCAAATCCGACCCATGGGCCTTGAGTTTGATACTCCTGGGTTAGAGAGCTGAGATTAGGCAACAAAAGAAAAATATTCAAAGCTATTAAAGGGCAGATTCCTCAGATTCCTTTGAGTGTGGGAATCGATCACATGAGGGAGGAGAGATGTTGCCTCTATTAATCTGAGTTCTAGGCAAGCATCCTAATGGAAAGGTGATCTGATTGGATCAGTGACTCATACAAGGAAGCAGCAATTAGCCTTCAAATAGGTTTAATAAATTTGTCATGGTTTTATAGGCCTGGACCACGCTCTGCCACAGGAGCCTTAAGTTTAATCAAGAATGAGAGATGAGAAACGAGAATGAGAAAATGACAAGTGTTTGTCTTGCTTCTTTGTTGTAAACTCTATTTACTTTTTTCTTAGGTATCAACATAGCTACGGTTAGGCACATTTTTAAATAGTTTTGTTGTTCCAGTTATATGCATCAGATGTCTTTATTTCATGCCTTAGCTTTGTAGACCTTGGCCAAGTATAATGTGGACAAAAAAGAAAAGAAAGGGAAAGGAAAAGAAAGGAAGGAAGGAAGGAAGGAAGGAAGGAAGGAAGGAAGGAAGGAAGGAAGGAAGGAAGGAAGGAAGGAAGGAAGGAAGGAAGGAAGAAAAAGAGAAGAAAATAAAAGAAGGAAAGGAAAGGAAAAGAAAGGAAGGAAGGAAGGGAGGAAGGAAGGAAGGAAGAAAAAGAGAAGAAAATAAAAGAAGGAAAGGAAAGGAAAAGAAAGGAAGGAAGGAAGAAAAAGAAGAAAATAAAAGAAGAAAAGGAAAAGGAAGAAAGGAAGGAAGGAAGGAAGGAAGGAAAAAGAAGAAAATAAAAGAAGAAAAGGAAAGGAAAAGGAAAGGAAAGAAAGAAAGAAAGAAAAAAGAAAGAAAGAAAGAAAGAAAGGAAAGAAAGAAAGAAAGAAAGGAAGAAAGAAAGAAAGAAAGAAAGAAAGAAAGGAGAAAAGAAAAGAAGAAAAGGAAAGAAAGGGAAGGAAACAAAAAGAAAAGAAAAGAAAAGAAAGGAAAGGAAAGAAAGAAAGGAAAGGAAAAAAGAAAAGGAAAGAAAAGAAAAGAAAAAAAGAGCTTGACTTCTTGTGAGTCCATGGGCAATTCCATGTTATTGCCTTAGAAACAAAGCAGAATTGTAGGTTTTTGCCTACAGCTGTTGGGTTTTTTAATAGCTTCCCGTACTGTTTAGCCTTTTGAGATCAGCCGAAAGCAACTTTATTAAGTGCTAAAGATATGTGTCCTCCCTCATGCAACCTCCCAGTCATGACTGCATTCTTGTTGGGTCACTGACAGGTTTCATGCCTCCTAGTCTTCTTGTATAATGTAACAGCCTTTCAGCCATTCTATAGTCATCATAAATCCTAGAAGAACATCTCAAACTGGGGCCCATTGGTAACTCAGCAGCATCTTCAGAGGGGATCTGATTTCCATCATCAGACCTGGAGTGTTTCAGATATCTAGCTTGTGAATCACACTTTCTCCTTTGTGATTCCAACTGAAGGTAGAGCAGCCATGAAGACCTTTGAAAAGATCTTCAAATGCTGTGATGTGTCTATACCTACCAATCAGAGGTGGTGTTCAGCAGGTTCTGACCAGTTCTGGAGAATTGGTAGCGGAAATGTTGAGTAGTTCGGGGAACTGGCAAATCCCACCTCTGACTAGCCCCGCCCCCATCTATTCTCTGCCTCCCTAGTCCCAGCTGATCGGCTGGGTCTTCTTTGGTTGCCCTGCATGGGAGAACAGAGCTGGAAAGCAGGTTAGTGGGATGGGGAGGGAATGGGGATTTTGCAGAATCCTTTCCCTGCCACGCCCGCCAAGTCACACCACAACCACCAAGCCATGCCCACAGAACCAGTAGTAAAAAATGAATCCCACCCCTATGTCTAAGAGTGGACAATGACTTGATGGCACATCAGTAATCATTTTTGGAGTATATCATTGGACTATTCAACACCACTGACAATGCTACTATCCTTCAAAGTGACCTTGATTATGTGTCAGAATGGTCAAACATCTGGCAACTCCAATTCTTGACCAACAAATGCTCTGTCCTACACATTGGTAAAAAAAATCAGTACACCAAATACTAACTAGGCGGATATGACCTCGTTGATGACCCTCACTCTGTCAAGGACCTTGGAGTTCTCATATCAAATGACTAAGCACCAGAGTTCACTGTAACAGCATTGCCAAAAAGGCATTAAGAGTTGTAAATCTAATCTTATAAAGCTTCTCCTCCGGAAATATCAAATTGCTAACTAGAGCATACAAAACTTTTGCTAGACCAATACTCGAATACAGCTCATCAGTCTGGAATCCGCACTGCATATCAGACATTAATACAATCGAGTGAATCCAGAAGTATTTCATGAGAAGAATACTACAATCCTCTGCTCGCAACAGAATACCCTATATCACCAGGTTTGAGATTTTGGGCTTGGACAATCTTGAACTACATCGCCTGTGGTTAGACTTAAGCGTAGCACACAAAATTATCTGCTACAATGTCCTACCAGTCAATGACTACTTCAGCTTCAACTACAACAGTACAAGAGCACATAACAGATACAAACTCAATGTAAACCGCTTAAAACTTGATTACAGAAAGTACGACTTCAGCAACAGAGTGGTCAATGCCTGGAATGCACTACCTGGCTCTGTTGTTACATCCTCTAACCCCCACGCCTTTAACCTCAAACTAACCACTATTGATCTCACTCCATTCCTAAGAGGTCTGTAAGGGGTGTGCATAGCAATCTAATAAACTGGCTTTGCCAATCAATGAACCCAGAGCTTGATTAAAAACTTCCAGTCAAAGTCAAACAAACATTCTGAATTGATAAACACTCTGTCTTCCTATAAAGGTTGTCTTTTGGTTCCCTCTATTTACAGAGGCCCAACCAGTAGCCTCTTTTGAGACCTCTATTCCTCCTTCACTACCACCTCAATCTGCTTGCTTTCCAACCCATTAACAAGATGATGCTCTTTATTGTTGGATCGAACACTATCTGGCAATTTTTCAGGTTTCATTCTGTGACCAGTCAAAAATAACAACAGCAATTGCACTTAGACTTACTGCTTCATGGTGTTTTAAAGGCCCGCTCTAAGCGGTTTACAGAGCCAGCCCATTGGCCCCAACAATCTGGGTCCTCATTTGACCCACCTTGGAAGGATGGAAGGCTGAGTCAACCTTAAGCTACTAAGGATTGAACTCCAGACAGTGGGCAAAGTTGGCCTGCAGTACTGCTTTCTGACCACTATGCCACCACAGCAAGGAAAGAAGGGATGGAGGGAGGGCAATAGCAATAGCCCTTAGACTTATATACCGCTTCACAGTGCTTTACAGTCTTCTCTGTCTAAGCAATTTATAGAGTCAGTCTTTTGCCCCTAACAATCTGGGCCCTCATTTTACCCACCTCAGAAAGACAGAAAGCTGAATCAACCTTGAGCCAGTCAGGATTGAACTGCTGGCGGTGGGCAGAGCTAGCTGCAATACTGCATTCTAACCCCTGCGCCACCATGGCTATCAAAGTTTTGATTGTAAAACTTGCAGCATATTTCATCTTTCATTTGTTAAGAAATCTTGTGGATTTGCAAAGGAGGTGACTAATGGTTTCTGGTGTCCCCCCCGATCCTTCCTCGGGATCCTTACAGCATGGATTAAGGAGAGGTGAACAATTAAAAAAAAAACACACACTGGATTTTAGGGTTCAAACCCAATCCTTTCGAATAAAAATTCTTTCTCGTACATTAGCAAAGCAGGCAATAACTATGCCATGTGTGTGCTTGGTTGTCGACTATCTATGGAAGCCCCCATTGCTTCTTTCAATTAAAAGGGTTTTGTCAGTTGCAGGTAAGCCCCATCTGTGCCTGCAAAGCACACATTCCCCATGACAGCAAGAATTATATTTTGGCCTTTCTGACCCCACAGAGTCTTGGGATGAGACAGTTCTTTTTCTTTTCCTCCCTCCCTCCCTCTCTCTATTCCTTCCCTCCCCTCAGCTTTGGGATCCATCCAGACTGGGTTGTTCTTTATGATTGATTCTAATTTGGCCAGATGTTTCCTTGGCTTGAATCCAGCAGTTTGAGCTTAACCAAGCATCCTGTCTCTGCTGCTAGAGAAGGTTAGCATGTGTGCTTCAGTGCCAGCTGGAAGCTCTGGTGGCTGCCCCTGAGACCATCATCCTGCGCCCATTTTAGAGTGCCTAAGGAAGTCAGCCCAAAACATCAGGAATTTTATGGACTTGGCCTATAATCTGGAGAGCTCCATGATTTCTGGGGTTCCTCTGTGGTTGATCTGTTAGATATCAGTTGTAACGTAGTAGTTTTCTAGCTTGGAAGGTTTTATAAATCCTGGTTTGAGGCCCTTAGTGGGTTGGTTCTTTTTTCTTGTAATGGACTATCCTCCATAATTACCCCTTGGACCACTACTGCAGTTGCTTCTAGTCTCCATTAGACTTCAATCAATCAATCAGAATAGAGCTGGAAGGGACCTTGGAGGTCTTCTAGTCCAACCCCCTGTTCAAGCAGGAGACTCTATTTCAGACATGTGGCTGTCCAGTCTCTTCTTAAAAACTTCCAGTGATGAAGCCCCTACAACAGAGGTGGTATTCAGCAGATTCTGACCAATTCTGGAGAACCAGTGATGAAAATTTTGAATAGTTCAGAGAACCAGCAAATCCCACCTCTGACTGGGGATTTTACAGTACCCTTCCCCTGCCATGCCCACCAAGCCACGTCCACAGAACTGGTAGTAAAAAAAATTGAATCCCACCACTGCCCTGCAACTTCCCCTTACTCCACTGGGCGAGCATGAGGAAGCTTCTACAGTTTTCATTTTTGGCATGCTGAGTCAACTTTGGACTAGGACAGTGAGGATCTGAAAAAAATTAATTAGGATGTTCAGAATGATATGAAAGAATTTGCTCAGATTAAGAAAGTGAAGTTCTAGTAAAATCCCCTCAAGGTGACTAATACCGCATCTTGGTTGCTCAAGAGAAGGCTGAATAGAATAGAATAAAGAACCTTTAGGCAGTGGTGGTATTCTGCCAGTTCAGACCGGTTCTAGCAAACTGATTGTTCCGACCATCAGCTGGCCCCACCCACCCACCCTTGACCTATCCTTTTCCTATATTTCCTTCTTTCTGGCTCAGCTGATTCGTGCAACACAACTGATTTCCCGTGCCTCAGCTGTTCTACTTACTTGGGCTGTTCAAGAAAGTAAGCAGTTGAGTTTCAAATTGCTGTTTTTTGAACGCTGAGCGTATATACTCAGATCATGACTCATGGTCCAGAGATGGTATTCAGCAGGTTCTGACTAGTTCCGGAGAACCGGTAGAGGAAATTTTGAGTAGTTCAGAGAACCAGCAAATGCCACTTCTGACTGGCCCCGCCCCCATCTATTCTCTGCTTCCTGAGTCCCAGCTGATCGGCTGGGTCTTCTTTCGTTGCCCTGCACAGGAGAACAGAGCTGGAAGGCAGGTTAGTGGGGTGGGGAGGGAAGGGGGGTTTTACAGTATCCTTCCCCTGTCACACCCACCAAGTCCCGCCCACAGAACCAGTAGTAAAAATGTTTGAATCCCACCACTGTCATGGTCCATCGGGCTTGATAGATGAAGAGATGATATGGATTAAGGGCAGTCTTCCTTCTCATCTCAAATCTATCCCTACCAATATAAATCCGTGAGGACCACTGGTGGTCTGTGTAGGTACTACAGGAGATATCCCTCACTTGCCTTCATAGTTATTATTGCATTTAATAAGAAATCATTTTCTAAAAAATGGCCCTGAAGTTCAAAAGGTTATGAAATCTTACAAAATGTTGGTTTTTTTCACCTGCACCATTTCAATTTTTTTTTTTGCAAGATTTAACAATTAAACAAAATATCTTTAACTGAGATGTCCATAACTGGGAGAGCAACGTGTTAATGGTGTCTACAGATGACAACTTCTGACTGCTGAAATGATCCACAAAAGCTTCCCATGAGATCACACTGAACAGTCTGCACAGCAAACTGGGAGTCAAAATACCGTACCACCAATCCCATGTTATTACCTTTCTATCCATAGCCTGCAACTGTGTATAGCACTGATGGGTTAATTAATTAATTAAAATTAGATGCCTCCTGATTCCCAACAAATACGGGCAGCTCATAACTATCAAAAGGGAAAAAAATAGAATAAAATTATTAAAAGGAAGGAAAACAAAGATAAAAGGCAAGAAACAACAGACTGGACCAGAAAGAACAGATGGAAACCTATCAAGGAGAGATCCAACTTAGAACTAAGGAGAAATTTCTTGATAGTGAGAATAATTAATCAGTGGAATTGAGCAGGAGACCCTAAATCATTTTTCCTTAATTCTGCATGCCTCTCCATCTGTTACTTCTTGTCCTGCCCTCAGATGTTTTGGAAAATAGGTCGATCCCCTTTTCTCTCTGACAGCCCCTCAAATATTGAAAAACTGCTGTGATGTCACCCCTAGTCTTTCATCACATGTTTTAGCCCCCAGTCTCCAAATCATCTTTGTTGCTCTTCTCTGCACTCTTTCAATGCATAGGATTTTTAAAAAACATGCTTTAAAACATCCTCATCTTTCTTTGTTTAAAATATTTTTTATTTGCTTGCTCTTTACATACAATATATACTTAATGAACAATGTACTGTCTGGGTCAGTTCGTTTACATAGTAACACTTCTTAAGTTCCTAATTTCTACCCCTTTTATCCCAACCATTAATAAAACAAGTCCCAAGTTTGAAAATATGATGTGTCTTCTTTTTCTTTTATCTTCAGTGTTCATTTATCCATTTCTGCACAGTCTAATATTTTTTTTAAAATTGTATCTTCTTCTGTAGGTGTTTCCTCGCTTTTCCAATGTTGTGCAAATACAATTCTTGCTGCTGTTAAAACATGCAATATCAAATATACATTCCTTTATCGTATTTTTCTGGTATCATGCCTAACAAAACTAGTCTCACGTTTTTTAATAAACTTGCTGTGAATAGACAAGTCACCTGTTCTCCAATAGATAGAAGCATCCTTTCTTAAGTTGATGCCCTCCAAGGGTGCTGAGATTTCTGCTTCCAGAATTTCCACCCTAGAAGGGCATTTAGATGGAAAGGGCATTTGGAGGGCATTTAGATGGAAAGCTTTGTCAAGACTCTGACTTATTGCTTTCTGGTTTTATTCTGTTTACTAGTGTAGAAAGTTAGCACACACACCCCTCCTCCTAGAAGAAGGAAATATTTTGAGGAATATTAAAAAAGGATAAAATATTTCCCCTAAAAGAGAAATACAAAATCTTAAGGGAGACAGAAACTCAGATCCCCATTCCCTGCCCCCAAGCAGATACTCAGCTGGGGCAGCTTTTAGAAATGCAGATTTGGAAATCTATTACTCCCTGCAGCAAAGTCTGAACAAAGGCAGATTAGCCCTCACCCAAGAGCCAAAACAGGACAAAGCCATTAAACTACAATAGGAGTTATTGCGTGATCTCAGAAATTTCCACCAAACTTAGCTCAGACAAACACCTAGGATTTGTACAGCCAGTATGACCCCTACATGGCACCATGGGAGTCTGACAACAGCCAATAGAATACATGTTTTTGCACAGGAACAGGAAGCTCAAGTGCAAAGCCCAAGAGAGAATACTAAAAAAAAAAACCCACTCTCAAGTCCATGTAGTCAGCTGCCCAGAACCCAGTGGTTCTACTTCATCATTAAACCATCTTTCCAATCAGCCTCCAGCCTCCATTTTGTCTCCAGTGTCTTTCTCCTGGCTTGGATCTGGACCTGGATGTTTCTTCCAACACTAGTAAAAGGATGAACCAGGATTATGGATGCCTTCCTGTAAGGAAAGAAAGCACCCTCCGCTGATATTTCCTAATGAGACAGCAGTACTTTTGACCTCTGCCTGGTATTTGACCCTGCTTCTATTTTCACCCATCCTGGACCAACTTCATCCTCAAACACAGACCAGAAGGTAGAGAACCATCTCAAAGGTTATTGGCTGCACCTTTCCCTAGACTATGTTTGTCCCTGCTAAAGAGCAGTTTGTATTTGGCAAGGCTTTAAATAGCTTTGTTCATGGGCCATAAATACTAACACACCTAAATTACAACCTGCAACCAGGCCACAGGAAAATGCAGGAAGTATTTTTGTATGGCTAAAGATATCCTTCAAGCTGAAGAATTCCAAAACAGCCCAGGAGTTACAACCCTAGAATCCAGAATAAGTAGCCGTTGATCGTGATGGATAAAATTCTTAGGAAACTCGTTTAGTTTATTAGAACCCTCCCCATAAATGTTGGGTAAGGAGTATTTCCTATATGGGGTTGTAGGAAGTAGTTGTAGGAAGTAGTTGAAGGAAGTAGTTGTAAGAAGTGGTTAAAGGGGATGGTTGTAGGAAGTGGTTACTAGGTCATCACATGGGACTATGGCTAGGTACAACCAGAAGTGAACCAAATGTTTGAGACCGAGAACTTCACCTTTGAGTTGTGTGCTATGAGAATGCAAAATGTGGACAGGACCAGGAGAAGGAAAACAGCAGGATAATTTAAGATCAAATTTAATTCCCATTACATTACATTACATCTCTAAAATCCAATTAAGATTATGACACATATTTTATTATTTCCTCCTTTCGTCACAAAAATTATTATAATTTTCCAGCAATTTAGAATTATCTGGCCTGTGTTTGAGGATTTGAGGTGGCACATGTATTTCTGGAACCATAGGTTGAGACAGGTTATTCAACTTCCACCCCAGCCCTCAATCATTTTTTCTATGTAACTTAGTGACAGAGTTTCTTTAGTAAGCTTTATTGAGAAGAAAGGAACACAGTTTTAAGAACTCCAGCAACTGAACTATTTCCCATCAAAAAGTCAATTATTTCTCAAAGTTTGTTAGGGCAGATTCCTCTTTGTCTTCCTATTGGCCTTTCTGTGAAGTGCTAGGACTCTTCAACTGATAACACAAGAGCTTGCAATTAGTGATTTACAAAACTGTCTTCTAAATTGTTTTGGATTGAGAAATAACCAACCTAGATTGTACACTCTAGTGTTTAAGGATTGCTAGAAATCCATCATCTGCTATCTTTTCGGTATGATGCATTTTAATCAAGAATCTGGCTCATTGGTCACAGTGTTTAAGGTTACAAGAAGTAGCATTTTTGAAACGTACATCAGCTCAGTGTCTGATTTTTTTCAACCCTATCTCCCGCTTGGATTATTGCAACGCTCTCTACATGGGGCTCCCCTTGAAGAGTCTCCGGAGGTTGCAGTTAGTTCAGAATGCAGCCGCGCGGGTGATCGTGGGCGCCCCTCGAGGCGCACACGTTACACCGCTTCTCCACAGGCTGCACTGGCTTCCTGTGGCCTATCGGATTCGATTCAAGGTGGTACTGATGGTATTTAAAGTGCTCCATGGCTCGGGACCTGGGTACTTACGGGACCGCCTGCTGCCATCAACAACCTCCCGCCGCCCAGTACGCTCCCACAGGGTTGCCCTCCTTGGGGTACCGCCGCCCGGCCGTTGTCGGTTGACGGCCCCGAGAGTTCGGGCTTTCTCTGTGGGAGCTCCCTCCCTATGGAATGATCTCCCCCCAGAGATACGGGCTATGACGGATATTCTGACCTTCCGGCGCGCAGTAAAAACCCTGCTTTTCGAACAGGCCGGCCTGGCCCAGTAACTATGTTTTTTGGTTTTAATTAATTAAATTAGGGTTTTATTAGTTTTAATTTTTAACTTAAATTTTAATAGACAGCCGATTTGATTATTTAATTTATTTTTAATCGTATTTATTATGTATTTATTGTATGCTTTTAGTGGGCTGTACACCGCCCCGAGTCCCTTTTTGGGAGAGGGAGCGGTATAAAAGTGCGATTAATAAATAAATAAATAAATCTAAACCACCCTGTGCTTGAATGGCTGGGTGGATTGGACATTAACATTTGAACCACTATAAGTCCACGTATTTTTCATATGCCAAACAAATAAATGTCTGAAACATCTGAAGGGCTAGGCACGGTCAACTTGGGCAATGTGTCAAAGATCCAGGAAGCTGGGATTAAAATCCTCACTCATTGCTGAACCTTAGCAGCCTATGTCCGCATCATGCGCTTAATGGTCACTCAATCTCCCCCAGCCTTCTCTGTGGAAGCTAGGAAGAATAAAACCAAAGCAGCCAGCCAGACAACTTGGTCATCCCAAATCATGTAGTGCCAGCCCAGGAAAGTCTCTGGATTGACAAGGAGAGGAATACACTAAGCTATATTATTGAAGAACAACCCCTGAATGACATTCAACTTCCAACTCAGTACTTATTCTTAGGATAGGATTGGGATGGGGAGAGATCTCTGCAGATCTCTTAGGGGAAAAGATGGAGTTGTAGGAGAGGAAGAGGCAAAGCCTAGGGCAGAGTTAAAAGAGCTATCAGTCTGGAGTCATTAAGTTGCCACAAGCGATCCAAGTCTACCTCTCCCCCCCAAATTCCATTGATTCTTATCTAGTGCTAAATTATTGTTACTATTGGTTGACTTGATTCTTGTGTATGGGCTTGAGCAATAAATCTTCTGAACTAGAATTTAACATGCGATTCTGAATATTTGTGCCTGACAGGAGTATCACCATAGAAATCCAATGAATAATATAATTTATTGATTTATAATAAATGAAAAGAATAATTGAAAGGACAGCCAAGTGGTGTTTATTTTGTTAAAAGCAACAATGTGGGCAGTTTTCCTATCTTTCATGTCTTAATCAAGGCTTCTTCAACATTAGATTGAATGGGGAGACAGGAGAGCAGTCTTCCAATATTTGAGGGGCTGCCACAGAGAGGAGGAAGGGGTCAAGCTATTTTCCAAAGCACCCAAAGGCCAGACAAGGAATAATGGATGGAAACTGAACGAGGAGAGATTCAACCTGGAAATAAGGAGAAATTTTCTAATGGTGAGAACAATCAACCCATGGAAGAGAAGTTGTGGGAGCGCCATCAATTGAGACTTTCAAGAAGAGATTGGACTGCCATTTGTTAGAAATGTTGTAGGATCTCCCGCTTGGGCGTGGGGTTTGACTAGATGACCTACAAGGTCCCTTCCAACTCTGATTATCTGTTATCATCTGAATGCTGGGCATCCCTCGGTTACAGTATCTGAAGGATTTCACCTGGCAAAAGGTCTTTTGTCTTTAGTCAACAGTCATCTCTCTGTGATATTGGAATCGTTTTCCAGATGGCCCGCAAAAAAAGAAGAGATTATGAACATCGATGCAGAAGAAACCAAGTCTCTCTAACTCTTAACTTTCTGTTGTTCTTGGCCTTGGTGATTTCTGAATATGCCGTTTCTGAACATAAATGGTGGTGGCTAACCATGCTGGATTCTGATGAATCCTGTCCTTGGTAAACGTTTTATTTCTGGGGCATGAAATGACTTTCACAGGCAGCTCACACTGTTTCAAACAAGCGTACCCTCTTCTCTGACAACTTCAGCTGCCCCTGCAAGAGAAGTGGGTTTTGTGATTCATGAAAAGGAAATGGGCAGTGAGTGAAAGAGAAATGGTTGTTGTTTTTTTTTCTGCTGAACTGAACCACAAAGAGCCAGAAGCTTTAATACAGTTTGCTTTCCTCCACCTTTTCCACCCTCCAATCCAAGAGGGCAAAGGAGCTGCTATTTCTGTAACACAGGGAAGAAGAATATTTTCTTTAGCTTGTCGTGGACAACAAAGTATTTACTGACATTCCTTTCTTCTCTCCAGGCCTCCACATTTCCTCTTTTGCCTCTGCAGGGTTTCAAGATGAGGTGCTCTCAGCCCCAGTAGATTCTATGGGGGACATGGGAGAAGCATCTGCAACGTTCTGCACAGTTCTGATAGTTTTCCATAACACGCTTGCTGTTCCATAGGCACCCAGTTTTGTTTATTTACTAGCTCGATACCCTACGAAACTACATGATTGAGCTTAGCTTTTGAGGAGGAAAATAAGGGGGGAAAAATTCTGCCTCTGCCTACCAGCATCCATCGGTATTCATCTGGCTAGCATCCTGTCAGTGTGTGAGAGAGTTGAGGTCTGTTTGGAAACTGAAAGAGTATTTGCTGTGTGAGCAAGAAGGAGACAGCAAGGAGCCTGGGCATGGCTTAGCTCAACTGTTCTGTACTAAAGCTGCTTGCTGCTCTGAAACTAAAACTGAAACTCCCCTGCTTGTGTTTTGCATTTGGAACAGATTTCTTTTCAGGTGGGGAGGGGGAGTAGAACTCCTTAGCATCAGAGCGTGTTAATAATAATAATATACGAAATACTAATGCTCTGATGGTCATTTTGAAAAACCCTTTCTTAGTGAGCACCTAGAAGCCAAGAGGAACATAAGTGCCAAATTTCAAGTTTGTAGGCTTTATGGTTCTGGAGATCTTGTGATGATGCGTGAGTGGTATTTTGCTTTTATATATATAGATTGAGCATATGGCAAATACATGGACTTACACAGAGGTGGTATTCAGCAGGTTCTGACCAGTTCTGGAGAACCAGTAGTGGAAATTTTGAGTAGTTTGGAGGACCAGCAAATACCACCTCTGACTGGAGATTTTACAGTATCTTTCCCCTGCCACGCCCACCAAGCCACGCGCACAGAACCGGTAGTAAAAAAAATTGAATCCCACCACTGGACTTACAGTGGTTCAAATGTTAATGCCCAGTCCACTCAGCCATTCAAGAACAGGGTGGTCTATGTTGAAAACAAATCAGACATTGGGCCGATGTAAGCTCTTGACAGGCATTCAGACAACTATGTAATAGATATTTTGTCAAAGAGTACCACAGTCACACGGAAGTGTAGAGACAAGACCCCACTTCCTGGCAGACACCACGTTGGGTACAGATCCTGCTCAGAGTTGACCAGTGCTGGAAAGCAGATCCTCCTTCCACATGGCATCGTATGCTGCAGTAAGGTCGAGGAACACAGCTGTGGTTTCTAAGCCTCTTTGGAAACTGGCCTCAATATGTCCTGTTAGGCTAAGAACTCGATATCCATTGCCATGTATTTAGAGAGCCAGGAGTTCTACAAAGATATGTGGCTGCCAGCTGTCGTTAACTGCCAATGTAGTCTGGCTGCCAATTGTTGCTAGTAATTTGGTTCACACTACTGTGCTATCCAGGGTGCACCATGAGGAGGTGAACTACCATGTTTCTCCAAAAATAAGACCTTGTATTATATATTTTTTGCCATCAAAAGGTTATCAGGTCTTATTTTCAGGGGATGTCATCCACTGACTAACTTCACTTGTGCCTGTCCCTCTCAGCCACCTTTTCGCTGTCAGAGGCCTTCAGGAACTTCTTCTGCAGCTGGCAAGGCATATCTGAAGGTCTCTACAGCCGATAACTGAGCTCTGGATCGATCTGGAGTTTTGTTATCAGCTCCAGAGGCCTTCAGGAAAGCCTTGCCAGCCTTGCTGGCTGCAGAGGAAATGGGCTGGTCAGGCAGGTGTCGGGGTGTGCGAGGCCTGGCTACAACTGTCCAAAAGTAAATAGTAGGGCAGCTCCACCCCCCATCCTCACCGTAGCTTAATTTTTACCCATCCACTCTGGAAGGGGCGGGATCTTAATTAGTTTTTATTTTGGGGATAGGGCTTATAATTGGAAGCATGTGTAAAAATCAACCTAAGACTTACTTTCAGGTTAGGTCATATTTTGGGGGAAACAGGGTAGCACCACACTCAGTAATTGATACAAAGCAAGTTCCACCATTCTTAGACCAAGAACATAAGACCAAGGTTATATCTTGCACAATAGCAGCATAAGATGAACCACATATGGTTTTGACAATCCATCGCCGTATAATTCCATATTTTTAATCCGGTTTTGTTATGTAAATATGCACCTGCCTGAACCTTCTGACAAAAAATGGGAACAAAGAGATGTCTTATGGTCCATAAATGAATCAATAATACTTATGGACCATAATGCCCATGGAGATTTGTCCCAGAACCTTCAGTACTGATCCCCCAGCCCCTAGGATCCAGGTAAGTAACTTCGATAAAACATCTTGATATCCCAGCTTCCATCCTTGCTATTTTCAGATAATATTGGAAAAAGCTCGCTGCTAAGAACTCCAGGAAATCATTGCCAATCACTGCTAGATGATGTTATTCCATAATGACAGTTTCCTAAAGTTCTGCTTAAATTATAAGCATATATACAACTTCAGATGTAACTGAATATTTTTGATACAGACCTTCCCAACTTTGTTTTCCAAAGACTGAATCTGAAAGCATTTACAATGGCAAATGTGTGTCCTGCTGAGCCACTACCTGGTCTATCATGCTTTTTATCCTCCCAAAATATGCTAAAGGATAATCTTTCCCAATGTCATGCCCTCCAGATGAGTTGTATTACACACACACACATACCTGATCCTCAGCAGCATGCTAGGTGGTGCAAAGTATCTACTGAAGTGAAGTTCTGATTATTGTGCTGAAGGAAACTGCTTTGACCCTCTATTTTTCTTGGTTGTTTTAATATATAAAGCAAATTATTAATGACTAGATAAGGGGATGGAAAGGATGCTTATCAGATTTGGATGGAACAGTGAAACAGGCAGATATTTTAAAAGACGAAAATAAAATCCATTGCAATAGTTGGAAAGAAGGGCTGCTTAAAAGTCACCTAACAGAAATCAAATGTTCTCCCTTGGTAACAGCTTTTGTGAAGATGATCTGGATTGCAAACTGAATATGAGGCATCCAATGATTTATTTATTTATTTGATTTGATTTGTCAATCGCTTACAAGATAATAGGTATAAGTATAAACATGAGTAAGAATACAGGAAATAGGTACGAATAAATGGGGACAATAGGACAGGGACGGGAGGCATGATGGTGCACTTATGCACGCCCCCTTACAGACCTCTGAGGATGTGGTTGCGCATCTTATCTATCTAAACATGTTTTTCCAATCCTGGGATATTTGATTCTGCTTTGTTCAGATCTGTCTTGGAATGTATATTTAGTTCTGGGAATCAAAAGAGTTCACAAACCGAAACGCATTCATGGAAAGTTCCCCAGGATGATTAGGGAATTAGGCAGGGGTGGGCTTCAAAAATTTCAGCAACAGGTTCTCTGCCTGGTTGCTGGGTGGGCGTGGCCATGGTGGGTGTGGCCTATTCGGCCTCCTCCACCACGATCGGGGGGGGGGGGGTTCGCCTTCCCCAGGCCCCAGAGACTTTCCTCGAGCCTCTGGAAGGGTGAAAACTGCCTCCCCCCGGGCTCCGGAGGCCCTCTGGAGGCCCGTTTCCCCCCCTCCCTGAGTCTCTGCATGGGCCCTGCACTTACCTCACATTCAAAAGTTATTTATTTATTTATTTATCTATTTATTTATTTATTTATTTATTTATTAGTTTTATATACCGCCCCTCTCCCTGCAGGGACTCGGGGTGATGTACAGCCAAAGTTAAAACACAATGCAAATACAATATTTAAAAAACAATTTAAAAAAAAGATTAAATAAAGTGGCTAAAAGTTAAAAACTCAATCGAGGATATAAAAGACTAAAACCAATTAAAACCAATTTAAAACCCTATAAAAACCCTAGGCCAGATGGGCTGCATGGAGACTCGTGGGAGGGAGGGGCAGGGTGGGGTGGGCGAGGCAGGGCAAGGTGGGAGGGGCCAACCAGGGGTGGGATTTGGCAGTTCTCCGAACTGGCCATAACGTTAGCTATGGGGTTCTCCCGAACCTGTAGTGTCATACCCCTGGTGGAGACTGACTCTGAGCAGTCAGAGGAGGACCCCAGGCCCATCCCCTATCCATCCTAGGGCACGCAGGGAGGTGAGGATCAGGGTAAAACGTGGTCTACTCGGGAGGAGAGGGCCATGATCCTCTTCATGGGTTGCAGGTGTGAGGTCTGCATAGGAGTTTGGACCTGCGTGCTAACAGACGCTGGAGAGAAATTAGTGTTTTATTTCTAAAGAAGGTTTATCTCGGTTGGCGTTCTTCCAACGGACTGTCCCTAGTTATCTTCCTGAACCTGGCAATTATCTAACCTGGTCTGTCGAGGAGCTTTATTCAATGTGGGTTTGTTTTTGGTTTTTGCTTGGTTATCGGCTCTTTGAATATGAACTGTGTTTCTTGCCTTTGAAATGTTATTTTGAAAATAGTTTACTCCTCCACTGTGAACAACTAAATAGTGAAGCCAAGTTGAAGGCATTAAAGGACTTTTAGTTACGTTTTTGGATTTTGTTATATTTCTGATACACTCTGGGTCATCACATGTAGCAGCCCATCCCTGGAATTAGGAACTAAATCCTATGAAAGGAAAATGAAGTTACTGGAAATATTTAGCCTTCAGAAGAAGACTTGGAGATGGTAACAGTCTTCAAATATCACATAAATATGGCTGCTAGTTGTAGGAAGGACAATCCCCTCCATCTATAGTGTGAACTGGTTTGCTCCCTTCTTCTACTTCCTTGTACTCTTTCTCCATTTTCTATTGCTTTTGCAATCCGGTATCTTTTATTTCTTTTCTTGTGTCAAATCCCACATCCAATAGAGTGAAAGCGCCCAAGGAACATTTGGGAAAGGAAACACAACAAAGCCGATAAATGGCTTCCATTTCAAAGATAATAAATATCTTTATGGAGTAGCTGGCATATTTATAAAAATTCCATGCCACCACATCAATCAAACCAGGATCTGGGAAGCCTTTCATGCCACAAGTACAATACAATAGAGATAATATAAGAAGCAGACCATCTCGCTGCTGAGACAGTTGCTCTCTTTTCACTTCATCATTTTGACACAGGGTACTTTGGGATATGTACTTTTTGGAACATTATGAGAATGTGTGTGTGTGTGTTTTCCCTTGAGGATACAATTTGGAGCAAGGCATTAATTATCTAGGTCCTTTTGCACTATAATTGTAGATGATTTCACCAGACATATTTAATTTGTGGTCTGGACTAATTTAACCTGGCTGAAAATATCTACTAGTCACACCCCTGTGTATATTACATATAACCATTGGGTCAATATATTATATTCAGAAAATCCTGCTACATCATAAAATGATAAAAGATCAACTTTTATGCATACTTCCTTGCGGGATGAACACTCCCACAATGTGCCAATGATGGGGTGCATTAATTGAAGCACAGTCTTGTATTTATTTAGTTTATTTTTATTTTTTATTTGATTTGATTTGTCGATCGCTTACAAGATAATAGGTATAAGTATAAACATGAGTAAGAATACAGGAAATAGGGACAAATAAATGGGGACAATAAGACAGGGATGGGAGGCACGATGGTACACTTTTGCACGCCCCTTAAGATGTTGGAAAAAAGAACCCAGCATACAGTACTAAGAAACAACCAAGTGTTTTTATGTAGGTGGATCATTGGGAAGAGGAACGGTAAAAAGTATAGCAAAAATCAAGCTCCAATGAAGCTGGAGAAAGGAGAAATCAATACAAGGCTTCAAGTAGAGATGGCATTCATTTTTTTGCTGAGTAATGTGCTCATGGCAGTGATACCTCTAACCCTGATGGGCTGAACCAATGTGTTGACCACACAATGTCAACAGCCGGGTGACTAATGGTGTTGGAATGTTCTCAGTCTAATCTCCATGACAGATGGAAAGGGCATCCATTCAACTAGAATTAAAACATCCTCTAACTCCAAATAAGCTTTTTTAATGAAACAACCTGCTTCAAGCATCACCATGCAAACTGTTTGCTCAAGAGGAGGAATGCGGAGAAGTGGAAGTCAAAGATATTATGGCAAGGGCAGAAGAAATCATAGTTGGTGGAACAGAAATATAACATCTGCCATATTAGGGTTTTTTTCATTACAGTTCTCATGCGTTCCTTATCTTAATAAGGAAAGTTTATTACTATGGTAGGTTCTAGGCATCATGGATAAAGGGGATCTGTCAGTTTCAAAAAGGATCAGTTAGCTGAAGTCAGTTAGCTGCCGATCCCCGTTGGATATAGTTGGGCATAGGTTTGAGTTCCAACTGGGTTCTAGAACATGATGGTCAAAATGGATCTGTTGGTTTCAAAGAGGCTTGAGATTATCTGTGGCCATAAGGAGCCAGACTTGTCATTCCCTGCTGGATTTAGTTGGGAATAAGCTTGGGTGCCAGCTGGGTCCCAGGCATCATGATCAAAGAGGCTCTAAGGGTTTGAAAGAGGAGATTTGAGGTTATTCATGGTCATAAGAAGCAAAGGTTGACATTCCCTGCTGGATGGTAGATACAGCTTGGACCAGGAGAGATTATACTAAATACTCCCCCCCTCCAAAGTTGGCTTTTATGTTAGCTTTAAAGGGACAGCCAAAAAAGCCAATGTAATCCTACGTTGCATTAACAGAGGGATACAATCAAGATCAAGTGAGGTACTAATACCACTCTATAAAGCCTTAGTAAGACCACACCTAGAGTACTACATCCAGTTTTGTTCACCACGCTATAAAAAAGATGTTGAAACTCTAGAAAAAGTACAGAGAAGAGCAACCAAGATGATTAGGGGACTGGAGGCTAATACATATGAAGAATGGTTGCAGGAATTGGGCAAAGCTAGTCTAGTGAAGAAAAGGACCAGGGGAGACATGATAGCAGTCTTCCAACATTTGAGGGGCTGCCGCAGGGAGGAGGAGGGGGTCAAGCTATTTTCCAAGGCACCTGAAGGCCAGACAAGGAATAATGGAGGGAAACTGAACAAGGAGAGATTCAACCTGGAAATAAGGAAAAACTTTCTGAGAGTGAGAATAATCAACCCATGGAACAGAAGTTGCCCTTGGAAGTTGTGGGAGCGCCATCACTTGAGACTTTCAAGAAGAGATTGGACTACCATTTGTCAGAAATGGTGTAGGGTCTCCCACTTGGACAGGGGGTTGGACTAGATGACCTAAAAGGTCTCTTCCAACTCTGATTATCTGTTATCTGACAAAAGGTGGGTCATACATACTGAGTAATGAGGAAGAAGGCGGTGTATACAACCACATGTAGAGAGCAGGAATAAGGCATGGCTAGTCTAGTGGAGAGAAGGACCAGGGGAGACATGATAGTAGTCTTTCAATAATTGAGGGGCTGCCACAGAGAGGAGGGGGTCAAGCTATTTTTCAAGGCACTGAAAGGCCAGACAAGGAATAATGGAGGGAAACTGAACAGGGAGAGGTTCAACCTGGAAATAAGGAGAAATGTTCTGATAGTGAGAACAATCAACCAATGGAACAGAATTTGCCCTTGGAAGTTGTGAGAGCTTCATCACTGGAAGCTTTTAAGAAGAGACTGAACTGTCATCTATCAGAAATGGTATAGGTGTCAAGCCTGTAGTAAGTTTACAAGTCCAACCATTCAAATGATCCTGACTCACCCGGAGTTGACAGGCCCCCTTGTCTTGGCTGAAATGCCTGAGCTAAGCCCCTGCAAGGACCCAATGGCCCTCATGAATTCCCTCTAGAACTTAGCGGCGACTCGGAATTTGCTTTATGATGGATGCATTACTTGGAACCTGACAGTAGGGTCTCCCGCTTGGGTGGTAGGTTGGACTAGATGACCTACAAGGGCCCTTCCAACTCTGTTAATCTGTTAAAGTAAACTCCAAACACAGAAGCCTTACTGAAGGAGATGCTGCTTTGATGGCTCTTTCAAAGGAGAAGAAAATGACAGTGACAGTCATCACTGGAGTTTCAAATTCTCTCACTTACTATATTTAATTCTGAGATGACCAAGTGCATGAATGACGTCTTTGACTGCACAATCCCCTCTGCAGGAGAATACAGATCCCACTCACTCTCCATGCTTCCATAGAGCAAAAAACATATCGGTTGAGTAAATTACAAAATGGTGCATTATTGTACCCTATGGCTATCATTAAGTGTTGTACCTGATGATTCTTGACGAATGTATCTTTTCTTTTATGTATACTGAGAGTATTTGCACCAAGACAAATTCCTTGTGTGTCCAACCACACTTGGCCAATAAAGAATTCCATTCTATTCTATCCATTAATATGCCAAACATTTAAAATATACCATAAAGAGTTCTGAGAGTAAGGCAGAAAAAAATGGGGAAGAACATACTTCAAAAAATGTGTTTCAAAGGATGTGTTTCAACACACACTCTTCTTTGTTTTAGCTATTAACATTTTAGGGATATAAAGAAAACATTTTTCTATATCCTCCCCACTCATCCCCTGGTAGAAATTATAAACCCGAGCAAGTAGAAAAAATACAAGCAGAAAAAATTAGGATTGTGGAAAAAGAGGGGAGCCCCTCCTTTTTTTTGCACTAGGATGCATGCCAGCCCTCCGAAACTGGGGGATGCTCTGTTGTTTACAATGGAAAAGATGAAAAGATGGAAAATTTCATTTAAAATCTCTCCTCTCCTCCCCCAGCCTCAATTTCAGCTGCCGGGCAAGTGATGGTGGTGTAAACTCCGTGTGTTGCAGCATTGCTGTTTTTCCACTGGTTTAAGAGGTAGGAAAGAAGGCAGACAACAGAGGGGAGAATGTGGTTTTTTTCCTGTGTTTTCTAATTATTTCTCAGACTCCTGTCAATTTTTAGTACCACAAGGGCTTTGACATGAGCTGGGGAAGCAAACCGCAGTGAGCAAAAAAAAAAAAGAGAGAGAGAGAGAGAGAGAGAAAGGGAGAAAGGGTTACTTCACTTCCTGTCCATTTGCCAAGCTCCACTAGTTGGGTAAATAATTTATCGATGAAAAGGATTTGCATGGTTCCCTAGGAATTCTCTCTTTTAGATAGTACTACAGTCAAGGCAATAATTGCTTGCCTTCCCACATGGAATATGGTGGGGAATGGAAAGGTCTAATGGAAGGACTTGCATATAAATCCTTACATTCCCCACCATCCAGTCAGAGCTGAAGAAGCTTCTTGGATGAGAAGTGAAACATCTTCAAAGAAAAAACAAGGAAGTCCAGTTGCCTCCTGAAAAAGTACCTTTGGGACAACCATGAGCAAACACGAGAGCAAACAGTAGATACAAACTCAAGGTTAATCGCACCAAACTTGATTGCAGGAAATACGACTTCAGCAACAGAATGGTCAATGTCTAGAATAGTCTACCTGACTCTGTGGTTTCTTCCCCAAACCCCAAAAACTTTAACCTTAGACTTTCTATTATTGACCTCACCCCTTTCCTAAGAGGTCTGTAGGGGGCATGCATAAGCGCACCAACGTGCCTACTGTCCCTGTCCTATTGTTTCTTTTATATTTTATCTTTCTTATATGTATCCATGTATTCATAACTATGTTTAACTTATATCTATTATCTTGTAGATAATTGACAAATAAATAATAATAATAATAATAATAACAATAATAATAATAATAATAATAATAAGCTCAATGACTGAGAATCTCTACAGAGTTTTTAGCCATACAATTTGGGATGAACAGCCTTGGAATGGTATGGGAGTAAGAGTGGATTTCTAGAGGAAAAATATTGCAAACTACAGGAACCATTAGCACTGCTCAGATGACCTGAGGACACTGACAAATCTCCAAGTGGCCTCAACAACCTTTTTCTAAAAGCATGCAAATGACCAGCTGTCTGCAAGGAACACAACTCCTTCCATTCCCCACCATCCTAGCCAGAGCTGAAGAAGCTTCTTGGATGGGAAGCAAAACGTCTTCAAACAAAAAACAGAAAGTCCAGTTGCCTCTTGTAAAAGCACTTTTGGGATGACCATGTCCTGGATGACAGAGAATCTCCATAGACAACTTGTTCTGCTGTTCTTCTCAGTATTTCAGAACCACTACGGACTATCTTAGATATGCAATGAATGGAGGATGCCAGATACATAATGCTCCCTCTGCCTATCACCCACTCACTTTGCTTTCCAAGAATGGCCACTCAAATATTCACATGCAGGAAATTATAATCATTCTCTGGCATGGTTTGCCCAGGTTAATCTGGGTCCACAATAAATCGAGCAGCAGCAATCGTCCAACATGCAAATTTTAGCTAGAGTCACCTTTACTTCTTTTCTACCCCTTCTTTGGGTAGAAAGATATTTTGCCTTGAATAACTTTTGGGAAGATTCTATTATTGATCTAAGGTAAAGGTATAGGTTTCCTTGTCCAGTCATGTCTGACTCTAGGGCATGGTCCTCAATCTCCCTTTCTTGGCCAAGATGGCCAGTGTTGTCTGAAGACATTTTCTATGTTCATGTAGCCAGCATGGCTGTACATCAAAAGTGCATAGAATGCTATTATCTTCCCTGAAGTGGTACCTATTAATCTACTTGCATTTGCATGCTTTTGAACTGCTGGATGGGCAGGAGCTGGAGCACAGGATAAGAACTCACCCCATCTCCAGTCAACAAACTCAGCATCTTTAACTTCTCAGCTATCGCTGTAACATGGGAACAATGGTGACTAATGTTATTGGAATACTGTAGGACAGATGAAACAATCCCAGATAGGGAAAACTGTTTTAAACCATGAATACCAGTTGAATAGATTATAAAGCGGTACACAGTATATCAATGTATCCAGCCCAATTGCACCCCATTTTAGTTGTTCCTTTTGCACAAGTGTCTAAACAAGCTAGGAAAGAGAATTTCAAATGACAGCTAACATGGATATTATTGTAATTTGCAATTAGAAGCCAGGAAAAAGAAGACTGCTCGAATCAAGAGTTTGTTGTTAGCTTAGAAATCTTGGCTTCCTCTGTCTAATAAGCTGCAATTCCCAATTTGGGCATCACAGAAAATTCTTGTGGTTTGATCGTTCAGTTCTGCAAATAGAAGAGTTAATAGGAAATGATCATCACAGTACCAAAACAAACAACTTTGCCATGAATTGCTTCCTTCCTGTCTTCCTTCTACATGAAATTAGGGGAACCTATTAGCTTCAACAGAATCCATTGCCATCTGCCAGTCTTTGCTGGACTCAATTGCTTAAAATGGAATTGCATATAAAAAGAACATACATTTGTTGTGAAGTTTGCATAGGAGAGGAAGTTAGGATGGGTGACTTGCATTTCAATAAGATCCACATTTACATACCCTGCAGAAATCATTGAACGTATAAAAGAAACATAGATCCAAAATCTCTATAATAATAATTGCAAAGTGGGAGAATAAATTGGGAGAATTATTTATTTTTTAAATAAATAAGCAAACCTGATTTGCTGAAAATAGTGTCAGAAGGGGAATAATATGATATTACTGAAACAGAGTGGACTGATTCAAATCACCCCTCCTAGTGAGTCCATTATATAGGCACACACACTGAATACTCACAGTGTGGTTTATTGAACCACTTTCCATACTGCAAAGTGACTGACATACATGCCTGAAGAATGCAAGAGGACTTGGATGCTCTAAAGCAGAGATCTCCAATTTTGGCAACTTTAAGACCTGGTGGACTTCAAATCCCAGAATTCCCCAGCCAACAAAGTCATCAACAAGTTTACACAATACTTATCATAGTATTGTAGCATAGCATAGCTGGCTAGGGAATTCTGGGAATTGAAGTCCACAAGTCTTAAAGTTGCCAAGGTTGGACATCCCTGCTCTAAAGCAGGGGGTCACCAAACTCATAATTTTAAATCCTGTGGATCAGAGACCCTGGGAAAATCCCCCAAAAAGTCTGCAGGAAAATTCCCACCCTGTTTTCCTACCAATCGATCATTCTCTTTTTGGAATCGTAGGATACCGTCTTCAGCTCCGTTCTCAGGTGGAGAGAGAGACTTTTGGTGTCATGCAAGGAAAGCAGCAGAAGCAGCGGAAGTGTTTCTTTCTCTCCCCCCAACTCTGCCAGGAATGAGTTTTTGTGAGATTTGTCACACCGGCGCAGCCTCTTGGAGCAGGATGCCTTGCAGGGTCTCATTTATGATGGAGTTTGGGGGAGAGAAAGAAAGACTTTTGCTGTTTTGCTTGCAGCAAAAAGCAGAAGAGAAAAGAAACAGAAAGAAGCAGCCCGGTGGCCAGGTGAGGCCAGTGTGGCGAGTTCCCCCCTCCCCTCACTACCTCGTGTTGTTCACAATGCAAGTGATGCAAGCCTTGTGTTCCTGTGGGCCATGTGGGTGGCGCAGCTTTGTGTTCCAAGCCTAGATTAATTGCTTTGGGGGTTGCTTTGGGGGTGACATTTCTCTGTGGACCACCAAAATTTTCTCGCAGACCACCAGTGGTCCCCAGCTCACTGGTTGGAGACCACTGCTCTAAAGCAACATTGTTCAGCCTCGGAGCCTTTAAGATGCATGGACTTATAATTAGAACTCGGAACTCCTAGAATTCCCCAGGCAGCCTTTATTCTCATGACGTAGTATATAACCTGAAAGCACAGAATGAGCTCTGTGCATCAGCTGCCTTTTCTCAGCTGCAAGTCTCCCTAACAGACCAGGGAACAAACCTCTTTCTACATAGACATGAGTACAGCTTACACTTTTAAGGACACTGGTTCTCTGCTAGGTTCTATTATATCACATGACCTAAAATGGACACCTAACACAAAAACGTCATCAAAAAAGCACAACAAAGAATGTTCTTTCTGCACCAATTCAGAAAGCTCAAAGTGCCCAAGGAGCTGCTGATCCAGTTCTACAGAGGAATTATTGAGTCTATCATCTGCACCTCTATAACTGTCTGGTTTGGTTCTGCAACCCAACAGGACAGACACAGACTTCAGAGGATAATTAGGACTGCAGAAAAAACAATTACTACCCACCTGCCTTCCATCGAGGATCTGGATACTGCACGAGTCAAAAAGAGGGCTGTGAAAATATTTACAGACCCCTCACATCCGGGACATAAACTGTTTCAACTCCTTCCCTCAAAACGACGCTATAGAGCACTGCACACCAGAACAACTAGACACAAGGAGAGTTTTTCCCCAAATGCCATCACTCTGCTAAACAAATAATTCCCTCAACACTATCCAACTATTTACAAAGTCTGCACTACTATTATTGCTAATCTTCTGATCACTCCTTATCACCATCCCCTCCCACTTGTGATTTTAGGACTGTAACCTTGTATCCTTACGATTTATATTGACTATTTCCTAGTATAATTTGATTGTTGATTGTACCCCATGATTATCATTAAGTGTTGTACATTATGATTCTTGATTCTTAACAAATGTATCTTTTCTTTTATGTATACTGAGAGTATTTACACCAAGACAAATTCCTTGTGTGTCCAATCACACTTGGCCAATAAAGTATTCTATTCTATTCTATTCTATTATCTGCTATAAAAGGCCTGCTTGGATATCTTGACATATTTGAAGATGGGGCAATGCGAAAAAGAGATCTCAAGGCTCAATAATGCATTCAAGTCTCCAGAGAGAAAGAAGAACGGTTCATCAAACTACTTTGCCAAGCAAAGATGTTTCAGAGAAAGATGTCTCATGACCCAGGCACTTGAGGATTGTCAATATCTGAATAGATTCAATGACTTTGTAAGTAATATAATGGCATAAAAATGGTGTCACATCTTTAAATAGAAAACTGGATCTTCATTCAAAAGGTAGCCAGGATCTCCATCCCACCATTGGTGCCATGAAAGATATAGGGAACAAAAACAGGATGAACAAATACATAAATAAATAGCAGAATGTTCTGGCCCAGGCTTCCTAAACCATAGTTACGCACACACTTATTTTAAAAACAAAACTTGTTTTATTGCAACGCTGGGAATTGTTTTCATTCCCGGCCAGAATTAATCTCAAACAGTTTCCTGAGATAAGCACACACCTTTCAGTTCTGTGCCAAAAACAGAAGTATCAAATGAACTAGAAAAAAAACCAGCCAAAGTACAAAAAAACCAACTGAAGTACAAAGAGCTTCAAGAATGACTCTGAACCGATCGAAATACTTTGCTTCCTGCAAAGGTTTCATCATCTTGACCTGACCTTTTTACCTTAGGAGAGGGGCAATCACCTCCCAACCTTACACCTGAATTGCCCTTTTTGTTTCAGCTGCTCTTGCCTTCTAGCCGCTCTGTGCACACACGCACTGGGAACAGGCTCCCCTTGTTCCTCTGCCTCACTGCTGCCAGACTCCAGAGGCTCTGAACTCAGCACCCCACTGCCAGATGGTCCTGGCCCCATTCCTGCATTGGACACAAGACCCTCCATCCAAGTTCTCTCCAGACTCCCTGACTGGTCCCCGTTCTTCCCACTGTCCAATTCTGCTGCTGTCTGCACAGGCTTGCCGGAGAACCACAACACAAAATACAGAATAACTATTGGAAGGGACAGAAGACTATTGAAAGTATTCTTGTCCAATTGCCTGCTCAGAAGGCTCTATACCATTACAGATGAATGGATGTTCTTAAAAACCTCCAATGATGGAGAATCCACAACCTCTGGAGACAAACTGTTACACTGATTAATTATTCTCATTGTCTCATTGGATCTCTCATTGATAAGTTTCCATCTGTTACTTCTTGTTCTGTCTTCAGGTGCTTTGGAAAATAGGTTGACTTCCAGGGGTGGGATTCAAATTTTTAACAAGCAGTTCTGTGGGAGTGGCTTGGGTGGTGAGCGTGGCTTGGTGGTCATGTGACTGGGTGGACATGGCTTGGTGGTCATGTTATTGGCTGGGTGTGGCCAACTCAACATCACTCACATCGAGGCACGCATCTTCTCGCCTAGCCTCTCAAGACTGTGGGGATGCTGCAACAGTCGTAAGTGTGAAAAATGGTCATGTCACTTTTTTCAGTGCCATAGTAACTTTGAATGGTCATTCCACACAAGCTAAGTACCAGCAAAGGAGAGGGAATAAACTCCAGAGACGTTCCTGAGACAGGAAATCTAGTCCTGACAAGAATGTAATAAGGGTTAACGGAGAAGCAGTTTCTGTAAGCAACACCAGAATGTTTCCTTCCTGCCTTCCTTACAGGATTAGGCCAGTAATTTATTCTAACAACCAGTTCTCCGAACTGCTTAGAATGTTAACAACCGGTTCTAGCGAATAGGTGAGAACTGGTAGAATCCCACCCCTGTTGACCTCCTCTTCTCTGTGACAGCCCCTCAAATATTGGAAGACTGCTATAATATCACATCTGGTCCTTCTCATTGTTAGACTATACATAATCATGCCCCTCTAACCCTTCATCATATGTTTTAGCCTCCAGTCTCCTAATCATCTTTGTCGCTGTTCTTTGTACTCTTTCTAGAGTCTTAACATCTTTTTTGGATCGGGGTAACCAAAACTGGTCCCATATATTGCCCATTGCAATCCTGAATATGGACAAATAATGCAACCAGTTTTGGATGCAAGAAGAGGGGAGGGGATCAAACAAAGCCCCTGAGAGCAGGACAAGAAGCAATGGATGGAATTCAGCAACAGAGTGGTCAATGTCTGGAATACTCTACCTGACGCTGTGGTTTCTTCCCCAACCCCCAAAAACTTTAACCTTAGACTGTCTACTATAGACCTCACCCCTTTCCTAAGAGGTCTGTAGGGGGCGTGCATAAGCGCACCAACGTGCCTACCGTCCCTGTCCTATTGTTTCTTTTTTATTTTTCTTGTATGTGTCCATTTCATGTGTTCATAACTATGTATATACTTATACCTATTATCTTGTAAGCGATTGACAAATCAAATAAATTCTAAATTCTAAATTAATCAAGGAGAGATCCAATCTAGAACTAAGGAGGACTTTCCTGACAGGTAGAACCAATAATCAGTGGAACAGCTTGCCCAGAGAAGTTATGGGTGCTTCATCACTGGAGGTTTTTAAGAAACTGGACAGTCATTTGTCTGAAATGGTACAGGGTTTCCTGCTCGTGCATGGGTGGGACGAGAAGACCTCCAAGGTCCCTTCCAACTCTGTTATGCTGTTATTCAGAGGACATGTTTTGCAAATCACGTGAGGTATAGTCGCAGCCTTCTTGCGAATGCAGTTCTGGAAAACGATTACCATTCTGGAGATCGACTGGCGGCACTGTTCATTTTCTCTAATGACTCTTAGAATTAACCTGCATCACTCCACTGTGTTTTACAAGGTCTGGAGCTGAAATCCATAGACAAAAGCAGAGTACACCAGAAAATCTCTCCAAGGACGATATTTCAGTTTTATGGCTTGGAAGGGATACGATTCCATTTGCAACTGTGAAAGCAGATACAATAAATGCCCTGGTTTAAGTTTGATTGGGCTGGTCACCAAAGTAGCATTTTCTCGCAGGTAGAGCACTGGAACGATAAATCCAGCTGTGGAAAAGAAAACAGCACTATCTCAGTTTACAGATGGGCCCTGTGTAGTATTGCAGGAGAAAGGCCTGTAAATCCTGTGCCTCCTTGTCCATTGTCTGGGCAGCTAAGAGCTCTTTCCAGCTTTGAAAAGGGAGAAAGAAGAAGAAAATGCAGGGGTCCAGGGCCAATGCGATGCCCAAAGCTAATGTTAGGACTGTAAAGAGAAATGTACTTTTGCTTTTGATTTCATTTCTGTCTCTGTTTGAAGAAATCAGCCGGTGAGCAAAAGGAGAGAGAAGCCCCCTTCTGGACAGAAGACCATCTGTTATTAATTCTTTATAACAGAAGTGATAAAACCAGGATGCCGAAAGCAGCTAAGAAACAATCCAGCAATAAAATACATTAAAAAGACAGCAGTGAGAGATCAAAGCGAGCTTAAAAAAAACCCCACAATATTAACAAGCAGGCAATGGAGCTGAGATAATAATTGGGGGAATGGTGAAAAGCACATATTATATAGACCATTACAAGGCCTCTTAACCAGACACTTTGAGCATCTGGGAAAAGAAGAGGATATAAATATGATAAATACAGTGGATAATCTGATCTCACTAGGAATGCTATTATAAAAAAAAGACCCTGTTGGATATCATGAAGCGCCAAGGTTCAGAACGCTTCAGAACATATTAGCCTCTATAAAAGTATCCGCCTGATATCTTCAGAGAGATTAACAGAGTTGGAAGAGGTCATCTAGTCCAACCCTCCACCCAAGCAGGAGACCCTACGGCATTTCTGACAGATGGCAGTCCAATCTCTTCTTGAAAGCTTCCAGTGATGAAGCTCCCACAACTTCTGAAGGCAACTTCTGTTCCATGGGTTGATTGTTCTCACTGTCAGAAAATTTCTCCTTATTTCCAGGTTGAATCTCTCCTTGGTCACTTTCCATCCATTATTCCTTGTCTGGCCTTCGGGTGCTTTGGAGAATAGCTTGACCCCTTTCTCCTCTCTGTGGCAGCCCCTCAAATACTGGAAGACTGCTCTCCTGTCTCCCCTGGTCCTTCTCTTCACTAGTCTAGCCAGGCCCAGTTCCTGCAACTGCTCTTCAGATGTTTTAGCATCCAGTCCCCTGATTTTCCTCGTTGCTCTTCTCTGCACTTTTTCTAGAGTCTCAACATCTTTTTGGGGTACTTATGGGGAAATGTTTTACCAACAAGAGGAGGATGCTACAAAATTGCACTCCTTAAGTTGCTTTTAGGGTGACTTCACACTGGGGTGAGATTTCCACCAGATTTCAGATTTCCAAAAATGCAGAGATTTACCCCACTGAACCAGTCATGAAAAATGATAATATTAGCTACCGGTTCGCATGAACTGGGGCAATATGGTAACAGCCCACCCGTGAACTCAAGATTGTTGACATGCTTGATCTTGTTGGAAGAAATATCCCATCTGGTCCAGTTCCAAGTGGGGAGAAAGAGACTGGAAATATGGAAGATGATTGGGAAAGATGGTTTATTGATGGACAGGACCACATGGGTTTGATGTCCTGGGCAGCTGACCACATGGAGGGGAGAGTAAGGGTTATTTATACCCTCTCTTGGGCCTTGTCCTTGAGCTTCTTGTTCCTGTGCAAGAATATATATTCTATTGGCTGTAGTCAGACTCCCATGGGGCCATGTGGGGTCATGGCTAATTTTGTAGGTTGTCTGAGCCAAGCTTGGTTGAAGTTTGGGCTGATACAATGAAGGGACTTGTGATGTAGTTCCTATTGTGGCTGAATGGCTTTTCCCTGAAGGATAATCCCATCATCCTGGAGCTGAAAGTATTTTATTTTGTCGATAGGCTGGGTCAGTCTTTCTTAATGGGCAGCAAATATCTGCTGGTGGCAGGGAGCTGTTTTCTGTCTTTAAAACACGTTTCTTCTTTTATCATCCAGAGAAATATAATATTCTGCCTTTTTTTAAATACTTCCTAAAATATTTCACTCTTCTAGGAGAGGGGTGGGTGCTAACTTTTGTTGGAAGAAATATCCTTTTGGGTTCAGTTCCAAGTGGGGTAAAAGACATTGGAAACATGGAGGCTGTTTGGAAAGATGGTTTAATGGTGGACAGGACCATATGGCTTGGAGCTCCAGAGTGAAAAGGATGATCACATGCTTCAAGATGTTGGGTGAAGGAAAAGAAGGGCAAGCTGCTGAGAGACCTTTAAGTTTTATTCCTTCTGTTGGACCCCACCTTAATGTTTTCTGTTCCTGTGTAAGAAATGTATCCCATTGGCTGTCAGACTCCCAGGGGCGGGTATGTGTGTCTTAGCTAACTTTGCAGACTTTGTCTGGACCACATGGTTTCACCTGAGTGCTGGCTGATGCAATCTTCCCAGGCCAGGTGGTGAGATGGGTAGAGGGCTTTGTTATGTAGAATACTCAGGCCCAGGCCTTAATGGCTTTCCCATTAACAAAGGTGGGGGGGGGTGAACATCTGCTTCTGAGTTTCTACTTCTCTTTTTAGGGAAAATATTCTGCCTTTTTAGTATATCCTAAAACATTTCATTTTCCTGGGAGAGGGCTGGGTTTTAACTTCCAACACTTTGTACAACCTTAAACCCCTTCACCACTACACCGTGGGTAGAATTGTGATAGTGAAGATGTGACCACACTACAGCGCACGAAGAGAACAAGAAAAGAAGCCAGAACTGGAAGAATTTCTGGAGCCTTCCCTCCGCCATGTTTCTCTGACTGAGCCTTCAGCCTGGAAATCTTTACAAGCCACACCGAGGAGGAGGAAGGATGAACTGGACTGAAAAACCTAGCATATTGTGTATGTGTGTGTGTGTCCCCTTTTTTTCTTTTGAAAGGAGTTGTGTTTTGCAAACCCTCATTTTGGAACACAGTGTGAGGAGCTCCCTGGTGCCTGTCAGAAGAGGCTGGTAACAGCCCTCCATAAATCAAAGTGATGAACAAGCGGCTAGAAAGCAGGAAAGCAGCTGATTCAGGCTTGGGAGGAACAAGAGAAGGTAGGTGGGAGAGAGACTCCCTGGCAAAGCAGGGAGCCCTTTGCAGTCAGCCTGGAACAATCACTCCGTACATCTGCGGATGCAATGGATTATCTCTGGCTGGGAGCAAGCAACTGCCTCTAAGAAAATGGAAGTTGACGAGAAAGGCATTGTTTCCCTCCCACGATGTCTCTTAGACACAGATCCGCTTTGTCTTCGAAGGCTCCAAAATGAGTTTACACAACGGGTAGCAGCCTTTTTTTCCCTTGGGTCTCACTTCCCTCCCTCCCTGCCTAAGGAGGACTCAGGCTTTTAAGCAGGGGGAGACAACTTGTGGCAAAGGGCCAGCTGTGGTAGCCGAACCTCCTTTTGTACAAGCCCCCGAGAGTCTCCTAAGTCTGCTGTTGGAAGAAATATCCTTCTGGGTTCAGTTCCAAGTTGGAGGAAAAAGACACTGGAAACATGGAGGCTGTTTGGAAAGATGGTTTAATGGTGGACAGGACCGTATGGCCTGAAGCTCCAGAGGGAAAAGGAAGGATGATCACGTGCTTCAAGCTGAAGGAAGAGATCAAGAAGAGGGCTGAGGTGCTGAGAGCGCCTGGGTTTTATAACCTTTGTTGGGATTTGAATTGGAGCTTGTATTCTGATTGGTTGTCAGACTCCCATGAGGCCATGCAGGGGCAACTCTGTAGGCTGTCCTGAGTTCCAGGCTTGGTTGAGCCTTGCTGGATGATGGTGATGCACTGAAAAGGGCTTTTGAGCAATTGCTATAGCTTTACCTGGAGATCTTTGTTATGTAAAGTATTCTGGCCCAGGCCTTAATGGCTCACCCATTAACAAAGGTGTGGGTGAGCTTTTGCTTCTGAGGTGGGTTTCTGCTCTTGAGTTTCTACTCTTTTTAGGGGAAACATTCTGCCTTTTTAATATTTCCTAGGATATTTCAATTTTCTAGGAGAGAGGTGGGTGCTAACTTCCTACACTGCACTGCCAGATGTTGGTTTGCTGCCATGCAAAACAGTAGCAGCTTTAAAAAAAATCCCACAGCTGGTTATGTTTAAATAGTACAAGAAAAACATCCCACCTTCCTTCCCGCCCAACCTTCTCTTCCTCTCTCTGCCCTATCCACTTCGCATCCTTTCCTAACCCACTGCAGCCATCTTGCCATAATAAACACGAAGGGCCATCCTGGCCAACGAAAACGGGCTCATTCCAGGTTTAGGGAAAGAATCTGTGTCTGGCTGTGTAGAGGTCCCTGGCTTGGGCACCTGCCATGTGAGTGGGCATCGATGGCAATGCTGTTTGAAATCTGTGGCGGTGGAATTATAGGCATTGGCTGCGACCCACGGGCACGGAACGGCTAAGATAGCACGGGAGCCCCCCCAGGGTTGTGTGCTAAGCCCCTTCCTTTATTCTTTGTACACACATGACTGCACCCCATTGTATAACACCAACACAATTATTAAATTTGCGGATGACACAACAGTGGTGGGACTCATTAATAAGAAGAATGCGTCTGCTGTTTATAGAAAGGAAGTAGAAGGGCTGACACTGTGGTGTAAAGAAAATAATCTTACACTTAATACCAAAAAAACTAAAGGACTTATAATGGACTTCAGGAGGAAGAGAGGTGTACATTTACTATTGCACATAAATGGCGAGGAGGTGGAGAGGGTTGGTAGTTTTAAATTTCTGGGCATTTATACCTTGGAGGACCTCTCATGAATGCTAACATGCTTGTAAAGAAGGCACAGAAGAGGCTGTACTTCCTGAGAATGCACAAGAAGATAAATCTATCTCAGCATCTACTTTAGTCCAACTACCGCAGCCCCATTGAGAGTGTCCTGACATACGGCATTCTTGTATGGTATGAGAGCAGCTCTGTAGCGGACAAAAAACGCTCTACAGAGAATAAAACTGCAGAGAATAAAACTCATCGGGTTCCAGCTCCCAGCCCTGGACGACATCTTCGCATCTCGCTGTTTGAGGAAGTCGCACAACGTTCTCAGAGACTCTTCCCATCCTGCTCACAATCTTTGTGGAACTGTTGCCTTCTGGCACAAGATACAGAACCATTAAAACTCACACCACACATTTCCTGAACAGTTTTTATCCCAGAGCTATAATTGCGCTTAACAATGAACTTAAGGACCAGCATCAGTGAGCTGTTGGACAGTGTTACTTGGTCTGTTGTGTGGATGTTTGTGGGTTTTTAGGAGGCGGGGGATTTTGGTGGATGGGGGGGGCGGTGTTTGGGGATTGTCATGTGAGTGTGTGTGTTGGGTCTGGTCTCTGGGTGTTATGTGAATTTCGTTGTCTGTGTATACTTGTATATGCGTACAATGACAATAAAGAATTCAATTCAATTCAATTTACCTTTTGTGCATAAGAACTTGGATTCAGCGGTCAACAGAATAACCGAGTTGTAAGGGACCTTGGAGGTCTTCTACTCCAACTCTCTGCTCATGACTTCTGCCCATCATAGTCTCCTATATTAACTCACAGAAAGCATTCAAGGAGTTCCAATGGCAGAGGTTTAGAATCAAAGAAAACATCTTCCCTCCCTCCCTCTCCTCCCTCCCTTTCCTTCCTCTCTTCCTCCCTCCCTCTCCTTCCTTCTTCCTCCCTCCCTCCCTCTTTCATTCCTTTCTTTCTTTCCTTCCTTTCTCCCTCCCTCCCCTTCCTTCCTTCCTTCCTTCCTTCCTTCCTTCCCTCCCTCCCTCCCTCCCTCCCTCCCTCTCTCTCTCTCTCTCTCTCTCTTTCTTTCTTTCTTTCTTTCTTTCTTTCTTTCTTTCTTTCTTTCTTTCTTTCTTTCTTTCTTTCTTTCTTTCTTTCTTTCTTTCTTTCTTTCTCTCTCTCCTATTATACACAAACCATTTTAGCTCTTTGCACACCATTTAGCTGCTGTACTACATTCATTCGATGTTCCTTCCTGGCCCCCACCATCACCTGTGCCTAAGCCAAAGGCAGCTTCATGTTAATGGGAGGATGTGATTGTTGGCATTCAGGCCAAGTAGAAAGACCCACTTCTGTGTGTCCTGCAACTGCCATCTCTGCTGTATTGGGGGGTGGGTGGGTGGGGGTTGCATTCTGGCCCTTGGCTGCCCTTTGGCTACACAGGAGAGATGACTAAAGTTCACGGATTGTAATCCAGGATGAATGCTTCCCAAGCTGTTTGTCTTCCCTACTTCCCAGCTGGGCTGGCTGGCATACTCAAGTCTCTTCCACAGGACGCCCTGGGTTTCTGCTGAGTCGGATGGACTCAGCCTCCAAAAGAAAGTCCTAGTGGACAGTTGCTGGCATGGTCTCTCCAAGGTGATCTCTTTAACACTAACTCTGCCCCCCCCTCCCCCCAAGAGGATACGTGCTTGTGAAAGCAGATGAGTCTGCTTGGCAAAGAAGAGCAGCTCTGGGACTCAACAGCTTTGCTTTCAAAGGCTCATTAACCTTCTTCAAACTTGAGCAGATGGGAGCGCATCCTTATGGAAAAATGATGTGTTGCGCCTTTCGCAACACCTGGTGTTTGGGAAGGAATAAAAATGTTGGCTGGGCCCCCCTAACCCAGGAGAGGTTGGGGCTGTGCTCTGGTGGTGGAGGGGTGCAGAAGAAGATTCAATGGCAAGGCTGAAGGTTGAGGTTGTATCTGCCAGCCAGCCAGCCCTGCTTCGGTTTACAGAGGTGCCAGAAACTCAGCATCATGGCTGTATATATATATATATGTTCCTTCTGTTATGGTTTTATTCAATTTAATTTTCTGTTAACAGTGCTGGCCAACGGCTGCCTGTGACCAAGCCTACAAAAACTCCTACTTAAATAAATGACCAATCGATCAATTAAAAGAGGATGGGAAGAAAGAGGATGTAGCAAGAGGGAGGTTAGAGCAGTTGCTAAGAAAAAGGGATTGGGAGCATCAATCAATCCATCAGTTCATGCTGAATATGTGAACTCCTTGCTTTCTGGAAACAGAACTATTATATTTATTCTTTATTGGCTATTGTCCAACCAGCTGGTTTTTGGAAGAATAAAACTGCCACAAAGTTAATTGGTATCATCTCTCTCTGTCTCTCTGTCTCTCTCTGTGTGTGTCTCTGTTTCTGTCTCTTTGTCTCTGTGTGTGTTGTGTGTGTGTATCTGTCTCTCTGTCTCTGTCTCTCTCTCTCTCTGTTATCTGTTTTACTTATCTGGTCTATGTATTCTGTCTACTTTATCTGTTGTATCTATATCTAGCTATCTGTCAGTCTATCATCTACCTATTTTATCTATCTGTTCTATTTATCTACTGTATACTGTATCTATCTGTTGCATCTATATCTATCTATACTATCTGTCTGTCTATCATCTATCTATTATATCTATTTATCTGTTATATCTATCTGTTGTATCTATATCTAACTACCTGTCTTTCTATCTATCATCTACCTATTTTATTTATCTGTTCTATTTAACTACTGTATCTGTTGTATCTATCTGTTGCATCTATATCTAACTACCTGTCTTTCTATCTATCATCTACCTATTTTATTTATCTGTTCTATTTAACTACTGTATCTGTTGTATCTATCTGTTGCATCTATATCTGAGGGTGACGTTCAGCCAATCCTTTTCTCTCAGCCCTAGAAAAAAGGTCACAAATAAACCACTTCTGAAATCTTGCCAAGAAAGACGTAGACTACATGCCCAAGATAACTGTTCCTGTTTCCCATCTCCATGCACTGATCGCTTCTCAATAACTCTGCCTTTCGCAGCCTTCCTAAATCTCATTTCCTGTTTTATTGGCCATTTCCTCAGGCATGGATGGATGGATCCTCATAAGCAGCCATTTAACTCTCATCTATTTGTTATTTTCCTTTCATCCGATAAATAAGCTAAGGCTTCCTGGCTGCCTCCTCGCCTGGTGATACACGTTGACTGCCCCATGGCAACGGCATGTGATGTCATAGGATAAGGACCTCACGCCGGGATTTAATTACAGAACCAGGTGGAAGGCACCGATCAAGAGCTCGGAGGGGAAAAGTACTTGCTCAGGGTAGGAAAGAGACATTTACAATCTGGAAGAAGGAGAATATCCAGAGGGGAGACTTGTTCTGCTTTGCCTGACGTGTCCAGACAAAATTATAATAATTCTGAGCAGGAGTAAAAAAAAAGAAAAAGCCCTTTCCCTTGGCTTCCAGATTACAGAGGTGGAAGGGACCTTGTAGGTCATCTAGTCCAACCCCCACCCACCCAAGCAGGAGACCCTACACCATTTCTGACAAATGGCAGCCCAGTTTTTCTTGAAAGCTTCCAGAGATGAAACTCCCACAACTTCTGAAGGCAACTTCTGTTCCACTGGTTGATTGTTCTCACTTGTAGAAAATTCCTCCTTATTTCCAGGTTGAACCTCGGCATCCATTATTCCTTGTCTGGCCTTTGGGTGCGTTAGAAAATAGCTTAACCCCCTTCCTCTCTGGAGCAGTCCCTCAAATATTGGAAGACCGCTATCATGTCTCCCCTGGCCCTTCTCTTTATTAGACTAGCCAAGCCCGGTTCCTGCAACCGTTCATTGCATGTTTTATCCTCCAGTCCCCTAAGCAGACCTCCAGGCCACCTAATGAGAAGGAAGGACTCACTAGAGGAGAGCCGAATGCTGGGAACGATTGAGGGCAAAAGAAGAAGAAGGGGATGGCAGAGAAGGAGGGGGCTGGATGGAGTCACTGAAGCAGTTGGGGTGAGCTTAAATGGACTCCAGAAAATGGTAGAGGACAGGACGGCCTGGAGGAATGTTGTCCATGGGGTCGCGATGGGTTGGACACGACTTTGCAACTAACAACAACAACCCCTAATCATCTTGGTTGTTCTTCTCTGCACTCTTTCTAAACATCTTTTTTTATAGTGTGGTGACCAAAACTGGATGCAGTACTCTAGGTATGGTCTTACTAAGGCTTTATAGAGTGGTATTAGTACTTCCTTTGATCTTGATTGTATCCCTCTGTTAATGCAACTTAGGATTGCACTGGCTTTTTTGGCTGCTGCTGCACACGGCTGGCTCCTATTTAGCTGGTTGTCCACTAAGAGTCCAAGATCCCTCTCACAGTTCCTGCTATTGAGCCTGGTTTCACCCAGTCCCCACTGGATTTGTATTGGCAAAATAGAGGACTTAAAGCAGGGATCCCCAACTCCCGATCTGTGGACTGGCACTGGGCCGTGGCATGCCAGAAACCAGGCCACGCAAACAAGTGAAACCCCATCCGTGGGATGCAGGCAGCAAAGAAAACCACTTCCCCTCCAGTCAGTGGAAAAACCTTTCCCTGCAGCCCTGGTCCCTGGTGCCCAAAAAGTTGGGGTGCCACTCAGGAGGGGGCTGCTGGGGTTTCTCAGGGGTTCGGGAGAGTCCCTAGCTAAGTTTCTGTGCAGTTTGGAGAACCCCCAAATCCAGGGTTGGGATCTGACTGGTATAACTACCGGTTCTGTTGCTCTCCATTGTGCACGCATTGTGCACTTACTACTTGCTGAGCTGTCCGGACAGCTGAGCAGCGCTGCGTGCAAGTGTGCAACGGTTGGGAAAGCCCTTTTTTCCTGCTTTGTCAACCACAAAGCTATGTCGCGCAAAGCAGCTGCGGTTGAAAATGCAGGAAATAAAGGTCAGGTAAGAGCCCGGGCAGGCGGGTGGGCCAAAAGAGCAGCAGACATAGAACCGGTTCTATGTCTGCTGCTCTTCAGAGCAACCGGTTCTACAGAAATGGACAGAATTGGTAGAATCCCACCCCTGCCCAAATCCCACTCCTGGCTGGCCCCGCCCACTCCACCCCTCCCCTTCCAGGAGTCCCCAGGTGGCCTGTTTTGGATGAAGGTAAGCGCAGGGAACGTGTGGAGGCTTGGGGAGAGTGAAAAACGGGCCTCCCGGAAGTTCGGAGAGGCCAGAAATGGGCCCGTTTTTGGCTTCCAGAGAGCCTCCGGAGCCCAGAGAAGCCATTTTGGCTCTCCCGGAGGCTCAAAGAAAGCTCTGGAGCCCAGGGAAGGCAAAAACAGTCCCCCCTGCTACTGCAGGGGGCTGACTAGGCCACACCCACCCAGAAACCAGGTAAAGAACCTTTTGTTAAAATTTTGGAAAGCCCACCCCTCTTGCCATTGACTTAAAGGACTCTTTTAAGATGTCTGTCAAGGAGATCCCGGTTTTCAGTCCTGAGCAAAAATCCTCAGCTCCTGGATTGGGGGTTTTTAACCAGGGATGGGATTCTACCAGTTTGTACCTATTTGCTAGAACTGGTTGTTAACATTATAAACAGTTCAGAGAACCGGTTGTTAGAAGAAATTACTGGCCTAATCCTGTAAGGAAGGCAGGAAGGAAACATTCTGGTATTGCTTACAGAAACTGCCTCTCCGTTAACCCTTATTACATTCTTGGCAGGGGTAGATTTCCTGTCTCTGGAACTTCTCTGGAGTTTTTTTTCCCCTCCTTTGCTGGTACTTTGCTTGTGTGAAGGGACCATGCAAAGTTACAATGGCACTGAAAAAAGTGACTTATGACCGTTTTTCACATTTACTGACTGTTGCAGCATCCCCACAGTCATAAGAGGCCAGGCGAGGAGATGCATGCCTCGATGTGAGTGATATTGAGTTGGCCACGCCCAGCCAATAACATGACTACCCAGCCACGCCCATCACCTAAGCCACGCCCGTAGAACTGGTTGTTAAAAATTTTGAATCCCACCCCTGGTTTTAACCAAAAGGAGGGTCACTGGCTTAACATTTTGGATGCGGGGAAACCCCTCAGAGAAAAGGCAGAAACCAAGAGCTTGCCACAAAATTGGCCCGTTCTCTGTGCAACTCCGAGTTAAAAGGATGCGCCAGAGTTAAAAGGATGCACTGTGCCAATTCCATACATCTATGAAGCCCTTTCTCTCCCCCCCCCCCGCCCCCCACCCTTTCAGCCAAGTCTTTAAAAGCAGCAAAAGGAAAACAAGCCTTCTGCAAAGAAAGGAGGGTTTTTGAACTAATGGAAAACATTAATAATGCTTTTCGCTGCAATCAGCGCAAGGCCACAAAGAGACGGTTTTGGAGACAGTCTAATTAAGCCCGATGTGCTCTTCTCCATTTCTCCTCCTCCCTCTCTAGCATATCATCTCCTTCCGGGGGGGAGGGGGGGGATTGACTGGCTCAAAGCAACGTAAATTCCAAAGACTTTCAAAGCCTGAAGGAGGAGGAGGAGGAGGAGGAGAAGGAGGAGGAGGAGAAGAAGAAGAAGAAGAAGAAGAAGAAGAAGAAGAAGAAGAAGAAGAAGAAGAAGAAGAAGAAGAAGAAGAAGAAGAAGAAGAAGAAGAAGAAGAAGAAGAAGAAGAAGAAGAAGAAGAAGAAGAAGAAGAAGAAGAAGAAGAAGAAGAAGAAGAAGAAGAAGAAGAACCAATGACTCTTTTATGACAATAGAAACTTTGAATGGTTTTGGCATCCACAGGAGCCCAACACCTTTTGTTCCAATCTGAGTTGATGTTACAAGTAGCCCAGGTGCATTCCCCCCCTGCTTCCAAGGAGGTCTCTAATTATAGACATATGTGTGTGTGTCTCCATCCATTATCAATCCCTATCTGGCCTCAGAAACATGATCATCAAAAGGCAACATCCTTGTTTACTTTGTGCAGAGCAGCAATGGAAGGAAAGATCTCCTGGTTTTGTTTCTTCTTCATCCCATCAAATATCCACCAAGGCAAGTCACTGTGAACATGGGTAGTCTGGGATTTGATCAACATCTCTGGAAAGGTAGACAATTATTCACCCTCAGCAAAGAAAATGCTGGCTAAGTATGGGTGGTTAATTGATACTTCCACCGTCAGGAAAACATCTAACCACAGAAATGATCAACCTGCAAAGACTAGACATTGCATGCAAGGTAATTACTATTTTCTTGCAGTTAGAAAAGTCTGGTTTATCTTTCAACACAGAGTGGAAAGATAACAGGAGGAACAGTCCTGCAAGATTCCTAGACATTAGATCCCCACGGATGTATCAAAGAGTTACTGGAGAACTTTTTCTCACTTTAAACAAGAACTGAAAGGGGCAGCTTGTGGCCTTTCCAAGCTCTTGAACACAGCCTAAATCAGCATGGCCATAAAAAGGGATGGGCGAGACTATTTTTCTTCAGTGCTTTCTACCAGTCCTATCAAATGTAATAAGAAGGACATGCTCTGAATCCTAACTCTTAAAGCGTATGATGAGCCGTGGTGGTGCAGTGGTTAGAGTGCAGTACTGCAGGCTCTTTCTGCTGACTGCCGGCCTGCAATTTGGCAGTTCGAATCGCACCAGGCTCAAGGTTAACTCAGCCTTCCATCTTTCCGAGGTGGATAAAATGAGGAGCCAGACTGTTGTGGGCAATAGGCTGACTCTGTAAACTACTTAGAGAGGGCTGTAAAAACACTGTGAAGTGGTATATAAGTGCTATTGTGAAGGATGGTTGGATGGATGGATGGATGGAAGGAAGGAAGGAAGGAAGGAAGGAAGGAAGGAAGGAAGGAAGGAAGGAAGCAAGCAAGCAAGCAAGCAAGCAAGCAAGCCGTATTGGTACAGTGGTTAAAGTACTGTATTGCAGGCTAACTCTGCCTACTGCCAGCAGTTCAATCCTCACTGGCTTAAGGTTGACTCAGCCTCCCATCCTTCCGAGGTGGGTAAAATGAGGAGCCAGACTGTTGGGGGCAAGAAGCTGACTCTGTAAACTGCTTAGAGAGGGCTGTAAAAGCACTGTGAAGCAGGATATAAGTCTAAGTACTATTGCTATCTGGTGGACGCAGGAATTACCCCTTCTCTATCATGTTCACTGCCCTTTGGAGCAAAATTCCACCTAAAATTAGATTGATCCTGGTTCTGCAGCATCAGGTTGGGAGATTGTTTAGTTCAGGGGTGTCCAACTCGATTTCATTGAGGGCCACATCAGGGTTGTGTTTGACCTCGGGGGAGCAAGCATGATCAGGGGGGGTATGGTCAGCTCAATATCACTCGTGTTGGGGGCGCCTGTGTGATGGCCTGAGGCTCTGCCAGCAAAAACAGGCTCCCAAGCTCCGTTTTTGGCTGCGACGGCCTCCTGCAACCCTCTGCCATCAAAAACAGAGCTCCGGAGGGCTGCACACGGCCTTCCTGAGGTCTGTTTTCATTGGCAGAGGCACCACAGGCCAGTTCTAAGTACCCCGCAGGCTGTATCCAGCCCACGGGCCTTGAGTTGGATACCCTTGTTGTTCACGCGTTGTGTGAATTTGTGCTAATGTGTTCATCCTCAGCTGCCATTCTTCACTTTTGCTTTCTTTGATGGTGGGTTCCTGTATGTGTTTTATATTTATATGGATGTTTTGATGTCTTCATCCTTCGGAATCACTTGGCAAGACGTATCGATCTAAAGAAATAAATAAATGTGCTGCAGTTTGAGAGCATCTGGAAGGTTAGAATTTGCAGCCTTTGGACTAAAAGATTTACTACAAAGAAGAGATGAGTTTCTTATCCATATTGACATCACATACAGAGGAGTGGTGGGTTTCAAAAATATTTACTACCGTACCGGTTCTGTGGGCGTGGCTTGGTGGGTGTCGCTTGGCTTGGTGGGCGTGGCAGGAGAAGGTTACTGAAAAATCCCATTCGATCCCCACCTCACTAACCTGCTTTCCAGCTCCGTTCTCCTGTGCAGGGGAACAAAAGAAGACCCAGCCAATCAGCTGTGGGCATGGTTTGGTGGGCATAGTGTTCTGTGGGTGTGGCTTAGTGAGGGTGGCAGGGGAAGGTTACCGCAAAATCTCCATTCCCTCCCCACCTCACTAACCTGCTTTCCAGCTCCGTTCTCCTGTGCAGGGCAACACAAGAAGACCCAGCCAATCAGCTGGGACTCAGGAGGCGGGGAATAGAGGGAGGTGGGGCCAGTCAGAGGTAGTATTTGCCGGTTCTCCGAACTACTCAAAATTTCCACTACCGGTTCTCCAGAACTGGTCAGAACCTGCTGAATGTTACCTCTGATACAGAGGTGTAGATGTTTTATTGCTAAATACTGTTGGCCAATACTCTTGGAAAATAAAAAGCTGTAATTCAGGGGCACAGCTTCCAGATTGAATAATCGATGTTCCTGTTTTTATATCCTTCTTTGGTGTACACATTCAGGACATAATTCTATGTTTTAAGTTGAAACCTCAGCTTCAATACCATTCCTATTTTCCAGACCAGAAGTCCCAGTTTTCAATGAGGGAAAAATATTTAGAAGTCTGGAAAGAACACAGCTAGGCTGCAAGAACTTACATTTCAGTTATATTTGTCAGTGTATAACTGCACCAGCAGGTAAGGTGAGTGATGCAGTGCAAAAAAAAACCAGGTGTTTGTTTGCATATCTGCTGATTCATTGGATGAACAAAAAATGATGAGAAGGAATCATCCCAGGGAGAGGTCAGTGATGAGCAATTCCCTGACAATATCTTACCAAGAGCTCCTATGCGGCCCACAAACATTGACAGAATTTATTTCCTAGCTCAGAAGAGGAGGTGGATTTCCTCACACGAACCAACCATCCCTTGATTTCTCAAGGAGATCCTGGATTTCTTCCAAATCTGGAGCAGGCCCTGGCATCAGTCCATCCCAGGTTCTGCTCCTTGGGCAGATTGGAAGCATAACTGAATATTGGGAGAGTGGGAGGGAATGGTAGGAGCAACGGCTTCTAAATATAGAAGATCAAAACAATGACACATTAGAGTTTCTTGACTGACATTGCTCAGAACAAAGAATTGACTGTGGAGCCTAACTTCTCCAATACTGCTTTCAAGTCCCTGATCCCAGATGGCAGGAAGTGGTAGAAAGTCAGAACAATACTGTTTGGTTTTTTTTTTAAATTTAGCTTCAAGAGCCAGATTTTTCCATCCCTTCGCAAGATGGTGACTCAAGAAAGACCTTCTAGTGTTACGTGACATCCAGGCAGCCAGGATTCACAATTGGTGGTTCAATTTTGGAGGACCAAAATGAAAATTGTGATGCCCAAGTGATCTGATGATCGAAGAACCAGTAAGTATTATAGGAAGACAGCTGAGAAGAGAAATGAAGAAATACTGCTGTGAAGAAATTCTCGTGAGAGATTTGCCATAGTCCTCTGCTATCTCCAGCTTTAATTTAAGAAATGGACTGGACAGAGGGATATACACAAACCTCTGTCAATATAGGGTTTCCTATTACTTTGAGCTTGGAGTCTGCATCACAAAGTCTGCAGATGCCGGTCAATTTAGCAACTTACAGTAGTTCATTTAGTGACTGTTTGAACTTACAAAGTAAGTAAGATGTTCGTTTTTCCTACTGATAACCATCGTGGCATCTTCGTGGTCATGTGTGATGCCCTTGGTAGAGTTAGATTCTGAGGGAGAGGAGCAACAGCCAACAGGGAGTGTAGGTGTGGCTCCGGAGGTTGTGGAGGAGGCTGGAGAAGGGCAGAGGCTGGTTGGGCAGTCAGAGGAAGAATCAGGCTCATCCCCTCTTCATCCTAGGACACGCAGGGAGGAACAGAGAAGGAAACAACTTGGCTTGCAAGAGAGGAAGCGGCCATGAACCCCTCCTTAGTTGCAGCTGGGGAGAATAGTATATAAGAGAGATGGTTAAAACATAGCATTGCCAGAAGCAAAGTGTGTTTTATTTTGGCCTGAAGTTACCTTGGTTGGCGTCCTTCCAACAGACTGTGCCTTGTTATCTGCTTGAATTTGGTAATTACTTATCCTGGTCCGTTGTGGAAATTCCTTCATTATATTTTGTTTTGGTTTTTTATTTCACCTTTATCAGCTCATTGAGTTCGGGCTGTATTGCTTTCTTTTGAAGACTATTTTTGAGTAAGTTTTATCTCCAATTGAGAATTATTGAACAGTGAGGCCAAATTGGAGGCATTAAAGGACATTTATTTACATTTTGGAGTTTGTTACATTTGTGTTACACTCCAGGTCATCACATCACGTGATCAACATTCAGCCTCTGGGCAACAATATTTATGATGGTTGCACTGTCCTAGGGTCACATAATCACCTTTTGTAAATTAGAAAAGAAGGATGAAGTCAGATTCAGTTAACAACTATGTTACTAACTTAATTGCAGCGATTCACTTACTAACTGTGGCAAGAAAGGTCATAAGAAGGGGCCAAACTCACTTAACAACTGTCTCACTTAGTAGCAGAAGTTTTGAATCCAGTTGTGGTTGTACTCCTGCTATGAAGTTCCTGCAAGTTGATCTCCCCTCCTCTCCAGCTTGGCAGGTGAACGAAGAAGGTGAAAATGGAATGGTGGAAGCAGAAGAACCTTATCACTCCCAAGCCCTTGGCAAGGTTGAGTGTTATCCTTCAGCCCTTTTCAACAGAAGAAGCGTTCCTGCCCTATTGCAAGCCAAGGGAGGAAAGCACCAGAAAGACCCACACAACCCTTTCTAGAGCTGCAATCACTCATTCCTTCCTTGTCTCAAATCTTTGGCTGCTTTTAGACTATTCATTTATTTTAGAACATGGAGTGGGCTGCTGGTTGGCAGTACTCTTGAAGCAATTTGCAAAACCAAGTCAAACGCTTTAATTTTGTGTTAAAAACATACAACCGAGGCACCGACCAGAAAGTGATGTGAAGCGCTAGCTTAAAACCCAAAGATTTTCAAAGGGTGGAGATAAAGTTACAGATCTCAAACGAGAACCAAAAACTGCATAATCCAGTGATACCATTTAATGATGGCAGTCCAGAGTGGAGGTATTCCACTGAAAGGTCATTTTCTAATGGGATCCTCCTGGATCTCATACCCTAAACATCAATTAAGGATAGCATCAAATTGTTGGGAGAAATATCCATCTGGTTCCATTCCAAGCCAGGAGAAAGACACTGAAAACATGGAGGCTGATTGGAAAGATGGTTTAATGAGGATGCAGAACCACATGGTTGGTTCTGGGCAGCTGACCACATGGAGTTGAGAGTGAGGGGTTTTTATACCTTCTCTTGGGCTCTGCACTTGAGCTTCCTGTTCCTATGCAAGAACATGTATTCTATTGGCTGTTGCAGGGGTCATAGCTGGCTCTGTAGGTTATCTGAGCTCCCAGGTTTGGTTGAAGTTTGGACTCTGATACAATGTCCTTAGGAGATTGTACAATACAGTGAACTCTGCTGGTGGTGGGTTAATCTATTATGTCCTGGGGGGGAGGGTCATGTCTTAATCCCACCATCCTGGAGCCGAAGGTCTTTTGTTTTGTAGATAGGATGGCCCAGCCTTTCTTAATGGGCAGAAAATAACTGCTGGGGACTATTAAGGAAGGTGGCGGCTGCTTTCCAAGAGCACATTTCTCCATTTCTCATGCAGGGAAATACAATATTCTACCTTTTTAATATTTCTCAAAATATTTCATTCTTCTGGGGGTGGGGTCTGCCCTCAAAACTATATGATCCCAAGCTGAAACGAAGTTTTGTTACAAAAACATGCTCTTCAGAAATGCTTCCACAATTCCTTACTTTAACACTGAAAGGCAGTGGTGGGATTCAACATTTTTTACTACTGGTTCTGTGGGCATGGTTTGGTGGGCGTGGTGTGGCTTGGTGGGCATGGAAGGGGAAGTTATTGTAAAATCCCCATTCCCTCCCCACGGCACTAACCTGCTTTCCAGTTCCGTTCTCCTCTGCAGGGCAACAAAAGAAGATCCAGCCGATCAGCTGGGACTCGGGAGGTGGGGAATAGATGGGGGCGGGGCCAGTCAGAGGTGGTACTTGCCGGTTCTCAGAACTACTCAAAATTTCCACTACCGGTTCTCCAGAAAAGGTCAGAACCGGCTGAATCCCCCTCTGCTGAAAGGCTATTTTAGCCAACTCAGCCTGAAATGGCAAAAATGACTACTCTGATTAAAGAAAAGAACATACTGTAGGTACTTTTGTTTCCACTTGGAGACTGCTTCTGAATTTCGTGCTTGAAGTGGAAAAGAATGAAACTCCAAGTTTGGGTTTTACCAAGTAGATTGATAGATCTTTACATAAATGTTTGGCTCATGTTATTATGAAAAAGCAAAAAGTTGTGATTTGATGTTAATGCCTCATTTTACTGCAACAAAGAGAGTTGGAAATCAATGCTCCTTTTTCTTTTTTTTCTTATCCTTCCTCACTTCACTTTTTTTCTGCCTTTTCCTCCCCACTGCTTTTCTATTTACTTTTGTATTTTATCATATTTCATAATTCCATAAAAATGTTAAACCGGAAACACTGAAAGGGTATAGCTACCATTAAGAATAGCAACACTAATCTTCCCTCCTCCATTAAAAAGTCAAACCCAGTTGGCAACTGAAGTTTATTTCCCTTCTAATGCTGTAATAACATGCCCCACCAGGGATGAAGGGGAAAAAATTAAGTTGCTTTAAGTCCAAGCTGATCCCATTTCATACCGTCAAACTGAGCCAAACTGTAGTTCGCTTTTGGCATTGTGGCTTCTCTGCATTTTGCAGTGTGGCTTGCCCTCAAAAGGGAGGATGCATTTAAAAGAAAGTGCCAATGTTTAAGAGAATGATCCCTAAACTTGTTCAGGAGTAGCATGGGCTGAAAAGTGGAAAGACGCTCTTGAGCAATTTGCATTAGTGGTATGCTGCCGGTTCGCACCGGTTCTCATGATCTGGTAGCGATGGTCAGCAGTTGGGTCCTATATTTCCTTTGTTTGTAGCTCAGCTAATAGGCTGAGAAGTGATTGCCATGCCTCAGCTGTTTTACTCACCAGCGCTAATGGTAAGGCAAGTTTTCATGCTTAAAATTGCCCATTTTAGAACACTCCCCATGCGTGGAGCACGCACCCACAGAACTGGTAAAATATTTTGAATTGCACCACTGACAATTTGTAATAGCATAACAATAGTGAGAACCAGTTTAATGCAATGATTAAGACAATGATAGATTGATTGATCAAATGTACAAAAGTTCCTTCAATAAGGAGATGGGCAGCTTATAAATTGGATAGATAAATACAGCAGCATTCTAGAAACCAGGAGGCCATGAACTCTGGTCCTGCTTAGAGAGAAATCTGACAGGTGACCTCAGACCAGTCACTCTCCCTCACTTCTAGGAAGAGGGCAAAGGGAAACCACTTCTAAAATCTTGCCAATAAGACTCGAAGTGGTATTCAGCCGGTTCTGACCAGTTTTGGAGAACCGGTAGCAAAAACTTTGAGTAGTTCAAAAAAACCAGCAAATACCATCTCTGAGTGGCCATGCTCCATCTCTTCTCTGCCTCCCGAGTCTCAGATGATCAACTGGATCTTCTTTTGTTGCCTTGCACAGGAGAACGGAGCTGGAAAGCAGGTTAGTGGAGTGGAGAGGGAATGGGATTTTGCAGTAACCTTCCCCCAGGAGTGAGGAGGGAATGGGGATTTTGCAGTACCCTTCCCCTGCCACACCCACCAAGCCATGCCCACCAAGCCACACCATGCCCACCAAGCCACGTCCACAGAACCAATAGTAAAAAATTTTGAATCCCACCACTGGTAAGACTGCAGGGGGTTGTCCAGGCACAAAACAACAATACCAAGAGGTGGTAGGAATACATTGAAATGAAATTGACCAACCTGCAAGAATTAGATACTATGAGAGACCTTAATTGTTTGCCCGTTCCCATTCTCCACTATGCTATAAGGCAGTTCTGACTTAAGAAGTTTCTTGGATGAGAAGTGAAACATCTTCAAGGAAAAACAAAGCCCAGGTGCCTTTTGAAAAAGCATAATCTGGATGACTGAGAATCTCCATAGACTATAGTTGTGATATTTTATACTATTTTTGATGTTTTAATTGTAAGTGGCCATGAACCACTTGTTGCGTGGGCAGCTATGTAAATTGACTAAATAAATAAACTCTCCTAATTGCTAAAATTTGCAGAAATGCATGCTGATCTCTGCCTCTCTCTGATGAGTGTCTGTTTTCCCTTTGAAATTGTCAACTGCCTTAGGATAATAAGTTGTCTGGATCTCTAGCAAAACATGAACAAGCCAAGAACAATACCATGTTTGAAGCCACAGCCCTCCCATCAAAGCCCAGGATGGAACTAAAAGGGACTCGATTGTAAACAGTACAGATCTTCTTTTTAAAGGCATTTTGTTTGATATAAATCTTTCCAAAACCAAGTTCCCATTAGGCAAGGCGGGTTTTGATTAGGCCTCTGTTAACCAGACGGGTGGAAAGTGAACTACTTTGAACTGTTAAAGGGATCAAAGTTGGAGAGCTGGTGGGTGGGGAGAGATATTTTGGGTGGACTCACAAGCAGTGAAGGCTGCAGGGCAGGGTTGAGGTGGGGGGTGCTGCCAACAGCTGGAGGAAAAGGACACGTTTAAAGAAGATAGTTTGGCATCAGGTGTCTTGACTCACAGAAAATGTGTCCTTGCTCATATGTTTTTGAAGAGCAATTTGAACATGGTTGTCCATCTCCTCAAGAGACCAGCAGTAACATCAATTGTCCACCTTTCCTTGTTTCTGGTGATGACCACAATGCTCATCTTAGCAAGTTCTTGAGAGCAGAAGCTGACATCTTTCATCTCAGACAAGAACTCCAATTCATCATCAACTTCTTTGGGATAAACGTATGTACATCCTGCCTTTGGCAAAGAAAAGAACCAGACACATTTACATCTGACTGATATGTCTGCAATAGATACAGACCGATAAATCTAGGCTGGTCTTGGAACGGAATGAGAGAGTGCAAAAAAAAGAGACGATTGTTTGAACTGGAAGGGTTCCAAGATATATGTGAATGTCCCCAATGATGCGTGGAGAGCTTTGTATTCACACCTCCAACTTTGGATCAGTGTAGAAGCAGATTCACTGGAGAAGAGCCTAATTCTGGGAACGATTGAGGGCAAAAGAAGAAGAAGCAACGCACGGTCGCTCATGCCCTGGTCACTTCCCGCCTGGACTACTGTAACACCCTCTACATGGGGCTCCCTGCGGGGAGCACCCGAAGGCTTCAACTGGTGCAAAATGCGGCCGCGCGGGTGGTTATGGGAGCATCTAGAAACTCCCATGTGACGCCTCTCCTGCACGAGCTGCATTGGTTGCTGGTGGCCTTCCGGGTTCGCTTTAAGGTTCTGGTTTTGACCTTTAAAGCGCTGCATGGCATCGGACCAGGTTACTTGCAAGACCGCGTTCTGCCAGTAGTCTCCCACCGACCGGTGTGCTCCCACAGGATGGGTCTCCTTCGGGTCCCGACGGCATCTATGTGCTGCCTGGTGACCTTGAGGAACAAGGCCCTCTCTGTGGGGGCACCCGCCCTCTGGAATGGGTTGCCTCCTGAGTTACAGATGACCACTGACCTGAGAGCGTTTAGACATGCATTGAAAACTTGGCTCTTTGAGCAGGCTGGCCTCGGCTGATTTTAAATTGGGGTTTTTAGAAATTGGGGTTTTAGAAATTGGGGTTTTTATATCTTAACTATTGGGGTTTTTAAATATAAATTTTAGTAGCAGCCGTGTATTTAATTTCTTTTTAACGTTTGTAATTTGTATTATATTATTGTTGGCTGTACACCGCCCTGAGTCCCTCGGGAGAAGGGCGGTATATAAATTTGATATAAATAAAATAAATAAAAAATAAATAAAGGGGGAGGCAGAGAATGAACTGCATGGATGGAATCACTGAAGCAGTTGGCATGAGCTTAAATGGACTCTGGAGGATGGTAGTGTTGTGGCCCACCAAGCAGCCACAGAGCTAGTAGAAGATTCGGACAGTGAGGAGATTGGGGAGGAACATGGGCCAGTCCTAGAGTCTGGGGGAAGGCTCTGACAAGGGCTCTGCATCGGAGGCAGAGATGGGGCCAGAGCCATGAGACAGTTGTCAGCTGCCTTCAGAGTCAGACAGCAGTGGGGAAGAAGAACAGCTGGAGCCTGTTCCCAATGTGCGCATGTGCAGAGCTGCCAGAAGGGAACAGCTAAGGAACAAGGGTCGACTTGGGAGTAAAGCCACAGGTGGACGGTGAATGGCCCCTCCCATAGGGAATAAGGAGGAGCGAAAGGGGAGTGGTGTTTGCAGGAGACTATTAGGTGAAGATCTGTTCCTGACTTCTTGCCAAGTATTTTCTGCTACAGAGCGGCGTTTGGAAGATATCAGCCTGGCAGCTTTCCAAGCCTGGTAAAGATATTTAGTCATGAAACCTCTTGAAAGACTTTGCTGGAGAGGAATTCACTTTCAACTAAATAAAAGGGTTTTTATTGGGATTGAGGAGTCAGCTTCGTGCTTTTGGGAAGCCTAACTCAGAACAGACAGAGGACAGGAAGGCCTGGAGGAACATTGTCCATGGGGTCGCAATGGGTCGGACACGACTTTGTGACTAAGAACAACAAGAAGCAGATTCAGTCCCAGTTGGGTGTGAGGGCCTAACACTCTGAATTGCTAAACAGACAACCATATTTTAGCTCGATGCTTATGTACAAATCTAGCATGTATTGTTAGTGTGTGGTTCAGTGAATTATGAAATTGAGTTGAATAAACCACTATTACGTTAACCATGGGTAAATGTATGGCATGAACGTGTCCACCAGAGGCAATCTCCTTGTGTCTGGGGACCGTGCTTTCTCATTGTATGTTGCCTGGGGACCACAAGAGATGTTATCCTGTTCCTCATTTTAATACTTATTACATTTAGACTATTAGGATGGGATATTTTTTTCTTTTTTGCCCTTAGCTTCCTTTCCAAATAAGAGCACCTATTTTGATTCTTCATCTCTTCCACAATGTTCCTCAAGCCAGAAAAATAGCATCTATATCTTTGTGTCCTATCCACATTTGAAGTTTCCAGAACTACATTTATTTAGCACATTTATTGTGTCTACCCATGCTAGACACAATGAAGTCCTGACAGTCTAGATCAGAGGTCTCCAAACTTGGCAACTTTAAGACTTGTGGACTTCAACTCCCAGAATTCTCCAGCCAGCTATTCGTGGAGTTGGGGTCCATGAATCTTAAAGTTGCCAAATTTGAGGACCTCTGATCTAAATTGCTAGCTCATTCTGTTCTGAGCTTGCACACCTATCCACCTACCCAGATGCACCACCTGGAGCAAGCTAACACCAATTAGCTACTGGCGCTCAGGTTGCTGGCTCTTTCAGGCTTCTCCACCTGTCTCCCCTCACCTCATGATGAATAGATCCAGCGCTGCCTTTCACTCCCTGCACACATGAATACAGGCTAGGTACTTTCCCCCCCCACTGAAGTGGTACCCATTTATCTACTTGCAGTATGGCATAATTTTGAATTGCTGAGTGGTGTGCACATTCATGCACACTCACACGCCAGTGTGGTTTATAGAGGGTTTTATTTGTCAGTAATTCTCTTCACCTGGCTTTATAAGTGTCCCAACTGAAGCCAGCCACAAGCAAGCTCAGATTTATTCCCCAGGCAATGGCCAATTAGTCCATAACTCAAACAGTAAGTCCAATAAACAAACATAAAGACCCCCAGGCAAAACTTAAAGTACATCCACATTAGCTCATGGGCTATAGTAATTCAGAGTCTCAGGAAACACAAACAAGCACACAGCCACAGCCCACACACGTTGCTTCCAGCAACTCCACCTTCTGCCTGCTGTGCTAAATAGCTTTCCCAGTACAGCCCATCAAGAAGGGCGAGGTCTTTTTCTGGCAGACCTCTGCTTCTCTGCCCGGTGTGCTCTGAGATCCACAATGGCAGGCAGCTCCTCCACCTCTTCTTCACTGGCCTGTAAACTGTTCTGCCAGCAGTTCAGGGTCAGTAATTCCTAGGAATGCTCTCATTCCCCCTCAAGCCAGCTTCTGAGGAAGCGTCGGAGGATTCATCCAAAGGAGACATCACAACTCCCTGTTGAAGCAGAAGACCCTAAACCATTCTGGACAAATGGTTGTCTACTGTCTTCTTAAAAAACCTCCAGTGATGGAGCGTCCACAACTTCTGAAGGCAAGCTGTTCCACTGGTTAATTGCTCTCGCTGTTAGGGCATTTCTCCTTAGTTCTAGGTTGGATTTCTCTTTGATAAACTTCCATCCATTACTTCTTGTCCTGCCTTCAGGTGCTTTGGAGAATAGAACGATGCTTGAAGGCAGTGTCATGGGGACATGGCAAAAAACCAAGACAGTCAAAGCATCCTTGTGCCATAGCGTGGTGCCAGAGGGGACATGGCCAGAAGCAAACTTGGCAAGTTCTTAAGCACTACGTCTTAAACTGCAGCAACGTATTTACTAAGAAGACAAGTTATATTTATGAATTGGACTGGGTGCAAAACTTCAGAGGACCTGGGAGAACTCAAAATCTGCAAGATGGCAGGTGTGACAACAACCCTCTGTTGTGCAGATTTTTACACGTACACACCCATGAAGGTACATTTTTCTTCAAGCTGGTTTGGAATACCTGCTGGATGGTTGAAGTTGATTCTTGGCAAGCTGAAACAGGAGCTGAGAGATTTACTAAATCATCCCATACCTTGCAGAAAAAAAGAAAGAAGGAAAGAAGGAAAGAAAGAAAGAAAGAAAGAAAGAAAGAAAGAAAGAAAGAAAGAAAGAAAGAAAGAAAGAAAGAAAGAAAGAAAGAAAGAAAGAAAGAAAGAAAGAAAGAAAGAAAAGAAAGCATATGGGTTGAATTTCTACCAGCTGCACAACTTTTAAAAAGTAGTTATCTGCCCTTTGTGTGTGTTTATGATAATCTATACAGCCTAAGTATTTATAAGAAGGACTTTCTGGTTTTCATTGGGTAAAAAGGTATGCTTAGCACATGTTTTGGCTGTCATTAAAATTGTTTACAGTGGCACTCTGAAGTCTATGAGCTCAGCCTCCAAAACAGAAATAAGTTGTTTGAAGCCCAACAAATCCCCTCATCAGAAGAAATGACAGGGAACTAAAAAATGGGTATCCTAGCAGAAACCACTCAAGACAGTTACTGGCAAACTTTTCCAGCTTAGATGGATCCCCAGGTCCTTGTTTCACTGAGGAGCAATTATAGACTTGCCTAGGAAACATGTTATGCTTTCAAGGACATTATGTAAGTGTTTAATATTTCTGTGTTGTGTCTGCTTTAAAAATGGCCATTTATTCAAGAAGATAAACCATTTGATATGATATGGGATTTATTTTATCAATGGTTAGATAAAAAGACATGGTAAAGAAACAGATTAGGAAGTTTTACAATAAAAAATTAATAGATTGATATAGAATATAATATAAAATATAAAACCATTGAATGAATGTATAAAATTAAACTATAATGAAATTTAGAATGTCTCGCATAAAATGATGGAAAAATAGTTTAGCCAAATGAATGATTAATGATTGATAAATACATAAGCATATGTTAGATTGACAAGATGAGAATCTATACAACGAGTAATGGCAAAAAGAAAAAGGATAGCACAAAAGATTGTAACCAACTGACACACTGTATGTATATAATTGAAAGATGTTTTTATGTTTTGTTTGTATGTTTGTGGTAAAAAATAAAAACTTTATAAAAAATGGCCATTTATTTTCAGTAAATTTCCTCCCTCCCTTCCTGTCCAAAGTAGAAAAAAAGACCATGGTTTCATTACATGTTATGCTGAAAGAAATAAACTATCATTACATTCTTGCAGTGGTTTCTTTCTGAGAACAGCAGGCAGCGCTGGGGGATGGAGTTAAGTGAGTTATCAGCCTAAAGTTGTAATGTTCCCACAAATGGTCTAAATCAGGGGTGTCAAACTCAATTTCATTGAGGGCCGCACCAGCGTTGTGCTTGACCTCGGGAGCCGATGTGGGCGTGGCTAATTCGTCACTCATGTCAGGGGCACCTGTGGTGGCCCAAGCACACTGCCAGCGAAAACAGGCTCCTGAGCTCCATTTTCAGCTGCAACAGCCTCCTGCAGCCCTCTTCCAGAGAAAACAGATATCTATTTTTGCTGACAGAGGGTTGTAGGAGGCCATTGTGGCCGGAATCAGGGCTCGGGTGGGCCACATGTAGTCCTCTTGAGCTCCAATTTTGCTGGCAGAGGTACTGTGGGCTGGTCCTTTGCTGTTTCTAGAGCAGCTCTGCACACCAGATCTAAGTACCCCGCGAGCTAGATCTGGCCCCCGGGCCTTGAGTTTGATACCCCTGGTCTAAATCCAAAACCTCTTGAATTCTTATTTATCATCAGTTTAACATTAACATTAGTTGACTAGATTCTTGCATACAGGAATAAACTATATATCTTCTGAACTGCAAGTTAACTCATGGTCTTGATTCTTTGCACCTGACCAGTTCGGTTCATCCTGTATGTTGAGTTCCCATATTTACCTTCCGTAGCTGTTAAATATTTCAGGGAGGGAATATGTCCCACAGTAATAGCAGTCTTCCAAAATTCAGTTGATTCTAAGTACACTGAACAATGTTACTGAGTCAGAGAAATAGACAATTGAGATAGAAAATTCACATATTTTAGCAACCAAAATATGTTTGGTTTTCTACCTACTGCCACATTTATTTATTAGAGTCTAATATTTTTTGGCTCTGAATGAATACAAGTTTGATTATTACTTTTACACTCCTGTATATTTGATATACTTTCCAAAAAAACAAATAATTAAGAAGTAGATTCTTTTTTCCTTCGCAAATTCCTTGTCAGATGGAAAGTTCTGCCTTTCTCCTGTTGTCCCCATGAGAGTTCTCCTAATTGTCTAGTCAATTTTACCAACTTTTTTTGTTTAAGAAAACCTATCTCGTCAACATCTCAATCTTTTTCTGGTTGGATCTACACAATCCATTTACTTACCTCTAGGGCAAGCTTGTATGGTATAATACATAAACTGGGTTATTTTTTTTTTGTTTTCAAACTTGTGGTTGAGTGTGTAACCCATCCTGTTTGATGATCTAAAGTTTTCTTGCCTTGTACAATGAGGAACATGAAATAATTCACTCACAATTTCAATCTTTCCTGAACACAACTGGTCCCAATGCAAACTAATCATTTGCTGACTTGGTTTTCCAACTCCTTGTCCTAGCTTCTGATAGACTAACTTTATTGTCAGTTTGGATGTAAACTAATTGGCATATATTAAAATGAAATTTTGTCGCATACAGCTCTCAAAGGGTCACCACCCATGTCATAAACATGACAAAATAAACACATAAATAAATAAATAAATACAAATTTATACATATACTCACATATATTATGTGACACGGAGAAAGACACAGAGAAAGCAACACAGTTTAGTCCAGAGGTATACATGTACATGGTGAGAAAAATGAATCTTGTGAGTTTACCAGATGGATGGCATAGGGAACAAAGCTATTACAGAATCTGTTAGACCCACTAGAAATTCTTCAAAACCTCCTCCCAGAGAGGAGCAACAAAAACAGATCGTGAAGTGGGTGTGTGGGGTCTTTAACAATGCTTTGAGCTCTAAGCACATAGAGCTTATAAGCAGTTTCCTGAATAATGAGCTTCCTATAATCTTCTCTGCTGTCCTCACCACTCTCTGTAGGGACTTTCTATCTGAGGCGCTGCTGCTACCAAACCAAACAGGGATGCAGTTTGTTAAAACGCTCTCAATTGTGCCTCTGCAAAAAGTGGCCAGAAGGAGAAAGATGTGCTTTCCTCATCTGATACAGGAAATGCAGATGCTGGTTTGCACATTTCACTAAGGATGACGTGTGGAGAGACCAGTTCAGATTGTTAGTTATCTGCACCCCCAGATACTTAATACTGTTGACCACTCTACAGCTGCATCCTTGATACTGAGAGGAGTATGACCATGCCGGCTCTTTCTAAAATCTACAATTACCTCCTTTGTTTTATTAACATTTAGAACTAGGTTACTTTTATTGCACCAGTCCACCAGAGCCTTCACCTCTTTCCTAAGATATCCTAGAAATGTTCCACAGATAATTCTGTTAGCACCACAGACTTGAAACACAGTGACCTTGTTTTCATGATACACATAACTGAGTCGGGAAAGGAAAAACCGACTCAACTGAAGCTGAGATTTATTTTATTTATTTTTATTTATAACACATTTATATACCGTCCTTCTCCCGAAGGACTCAAGGCAGTGTACAGCCAACTATAACCCACTACACTTTACAAAACTTAAAAGAAAATTAAATATATTCAGGCTGCTACTAAAATTTATACCCAACCCCAATAAATTACAATATAAAACCCCAAATTTTAAAACCCCAATATCTAAAATTCCACTTTAAAACTCTCACTTAAAATCAGCCCAGGCCAGCCTGCTCAAAGAGCCAAGTTTTCAACGCATGTCTAAATGCTCTCAGGTCAGCGGTCTTCCGTAGCTCAGGAGGCAACCCATTCCAGAGGGTGGGTGCCCCCACAAAGAAGGTCCTGTTCCTCGGGGTCACCAGGCGGCACATAGATGCCGTCGGGACCTGAAGGAGGCCCTCCCAGTGGGAGCGCACCGGTCGGTGGGAGACTACCGGCAGAACGCAGTCTTGCAAATCGCCTGGTCCAATGCTATGGATCGCTTTAAAGGTCAAAACCAGAACCTTAAAGCAAACCCAGAAGGCCACCAGCAACCAATGCAGCTCGCTCAGGAGAGGCGTCACATGTTTCTTGACGCCCCCATAACCACCTGCACGGTTGCAAACATCTTAGTTGCAAACATCTCTGGTTCTGCCTGGGGTTAAAGTAGATCTCTCTAGTTAGTTAGGTCACTGGAAAGACCAAGCAGGGAGTTAATTAACCCTTACTCATTTGGGCTAGAAATGGAGTGGTGTGGTGGCCTAAAGGTGGAGCTCTCTCTCACCTCACAATCAGGAGGCTGTGAGTTTGATCCTGGGTAGAGGCAGATATTTCTCTTTCTGGGCACGGTGAGAATATAACTGCTGAACAAAATTCCACATTGGTGACAGGAAAGGCATCTGGCCATTAAAACACTCCACTAACTCCATTCAGCTACGCAGACTCTACCCCGCAGGGGATTATGGGGTTGTTAAAAGAACATGATGATTTGCGCTAGAAATAATTTCCTAGAAAGGCCCCGTAAAAGCATGGCCTCTCTAGACTCTCCATCATTTGGCTCATGTTGGTTTTATAATCTTTCTTCCCTCCTTCCCTTCAGTAGCCTTATAGGAAAGTACAAAGAGGATAGAAACAGGTAGAGATAGAAGGGCCTTTTGACCTGTTGACAAAGAATCAACCCCAAAGATGCTACTAGAGATAGATTTTAAATCATTATGTGCCTAATCTGTCCAATAACCAACATTCTTGGATACATTCCTGACTAAGATAATATGTGCTTTACCACTTTTGACCCCCTTGGATGAGTTACACAGTGTGCTAGTGTGCTTTTAGTTTGACATATTGTGTGAATTCAGCCATTGTGGGTTGCAAAACAGGTTTGTGGCTTAACAAGTTGTGCAAATTCAGGATTTATTCAAATAAATTGTGGTTAATCAAATGGCTGGGAAGTATTAGCTATGTTAACTGCCCTATGTTAACAATAAAGGCAGGATATCAATAATAAAATACACAAGGTGTGAATGTCTTCTTCTGTTGTGAGGATGATGGTGGTGGCTAGTTAGCTTTTGCACCCAATGAAAGGACATAAGATGGGAAAAAGAAAAAACAAAAGCAATTCCAGTTAGGTGAGCCCAGCTTTGAGCTCAAGCAAATTCTGCATTATTAACATTAATGTAGGTTAATCCATTATTAACTGTTGTTTAGGTTGGGCTTGTCTTTGCAATGGAGAAGTGGTTCTGCTTTAAAAAATGCCAGTATCCAAAATAGCTTTCTAAAGTAAATAGAAATCCTCGTTTCATCCTTGTCTTATTTTTGCATGATTCTAATTATCTGTATGAATATTATACTTATTATTTTTCTTCCTTATTTACTTTTGGACAAACCCCCTATTATTGCCACTTGCACTAATGTTTTTCACTTAGAAATGGGAAAAAAAACCCTTATGAAAAGTTAAAAAAAACCAGAGGTTTGCAAGGGTCAATTTGTTTGGAAATTTCGATTTCTAAGGAAGCTCCTGGCTTATGCATCCATAGATTGGGGTTTAAAATTAGGAGCCAGTTACCAAAAAGCCTCATAAGGGCGTATGTTTTAATTTTAGCTCTCCATTAAGAGCTCTGTGTCTCTTTATCCTGGACCACAAAGATCCAGAGAGAACAGTTTCTTTTTGTAACTAATTATATTATGGCAATTAGTGTCTGTAGCTGGACATTCAATCATCATCTGCGTTTGTATATAAATAGATACAGTAGAAGTATTTTCATAAGTCCTGGTCTGATGCAGGAGTTTTAGATTGCACATGAATGTACTGCTATAGTTATATTCATTCTGCAAAAATACAAAACTATTAGCAAAGTGATACAGAAAACTCTAGCTCCTGGCTGTCATCCATTGGATGTCCAAGGCTTTGCAGTCTGAATGTGGTCGACTTAATATTGTAGAGCTGAAATATTTTTCTACTGGTTTGGCTTCTACATGTTGCCATTTCTGACATCCAGATGTATTCATTTATCCATGGAAAAATACTGACTGGTGATAGCAGAGAACCAGTGGTGGGATTCAAAATTTTTTTTACTACCGGTTCTGTGGGTGTAGCTTGGTGGGTGTGGCAGGGGACGGATACTGCAAAATCCCCATTCCCTCCCACTCCTGGGGGAAGGTTCCTGCAAAATCCCATTCTCTCCCCACCCTTCTAACCTGTTTTCCAGCTCTGTTCTCTTGTGCAGGGCAACCAAAGAATCACTGATCAGCTGGGACTCAGGAGGCAGAGAAGAGGTGGAGACAGGACCAGTCAGAGGTGGGATTTGCCGGTTCTCCGAACTACTCAAAATTTCCACTACCGGTTCTCCAGAACTGGTCAGAATCTGCTGAATACCACCTCTGCAGAGAACCTTAATTATGACAAAATGACAGGTGGATGAGATAGTCCACCAGACTCAACCAGGAGGGAAAATCACAGGGTTGGGTTCTCTATAATAAAAAACAAACAAACACAAACTTCTACAGAACATTCAAAGTTTAGGCTACTTTTTAAGAGTTCTGAATATAATGACATGTATTTAAAAGTGGAAGATGTTGATCTTTCTCCTCCACTATAATTCCAGGTGTTTTGGTCTCACAACAGGTTCAACCACCTCTTGTGATAATGGACGAAGTCCTCCAGAATCCTTTTCCTTTTGTGTCCCATGTGGTTTTTGTCATCCTCTTACATATGTTGGTAATCTGTCTCCTTGAAGCATGACAGATGAGATTATTCCCAGATGTATTTCCAGCAGCCCAGGATGGATGTGGTAAACTCCATGATGAAAACCAAACCCAAGACCAGATGGGCCGTGCCCAGTTCAACATTGTTCACCTCTGCTTCCAAGATTCTCCCAGAACAAACAACTCCTAAGCCTTTCACTATTAGTAAAAAGAAGACATTATTAAGCAAATGTCTATCTTAAAGTCTTCAAACTTGGCAAGTTTAAGATTTGTGAACTTTAACTCCCAGAATTCCTGAGCTAATATGACTGGAGAGGGAATTCTGGGAGTTGAAGTCCACAAGTCTTAAAGCTGTCAAGTTTGAAGTTCTTTATATCTTATATGCAGTTGTATCATTCCCCTCTATTGTAGTGGTTTCCTGTATCATATTGCCCGTCCAGGTTTCATCTCTATTGTTCCTGTGATGCATTTCCTGTTCTTGTATTACTCTAACACAGGGGTAGGGAACCTTGGCTCTTTTATCACTTATGGACTTCAACTCCCAGAATCCCTGAGTGAGCCATAAAAGGTTCCCCATCCCTGGCCTACTGGTTTTTCAGTTGTGGGGGAAATCAATTTTTGACTGGAATGGGATTGTTTGATATACAAATGTAGGACATATAAAGAATATGTCCTACATCTGTATATTAAACAGTCCCATTCCAGTCAAAAATTGATTTCCCCCACAACTGAAAAACCAGTAGGCCAGGGATGGGGAACCTTTTATGGCTCACTCAGGGATTCTGGGAGTTGAAGTCCATAAGTGATAAAAGAGCCAAGGTTCCCTACCCCTGCTCTAACACAAGGGTCTTCAAACTTGGCAAGTTTTAGACTTGTGGACTTCAATTCTCAGAATTCTTGAGCTAACATGACTGGAGGAGGAATTCTGGAAGTTGAAGTCCACAAAGCTGTCGAGTTTGAAGACCCCTTGTCTATCTGATGAAGACCCTCATGTCCAAATATTGGGATAGAAAACGAATTGTCTTAAGGATACCTCACAATTCCACTATTGTGAGTCTGAGGAAGATACTGAAGGAGAAGTTCAGAGATTCCCAACTGCTGTTGGTTGGGGTGGATCAAATAGGGATTGTTCTCCCTATCATGACTAATATTTTTGCTGGAGATGATGCTTGGTAAGATTTTTTTTGCTTTTCATGCTTCTGTTTGAAGGCATAGAACTTATAATAGATTTTGAATAGGGCTGCCAGTTGATCTGATAAATTAATACCGCTTATATATAATCATTAGTATCGCTTTATAAAGCCTTAGTAAGACCACACTTGGAATACTGCATCCAATTTTGGTCACTACACTATAAAAAAGACTTTGAGATTCTCGAAAAAGTGCAGAGAAGAGCAACCAAGATGATTGGAAGGATGGAGGCTAAATCATAGGAAGAATCATTGCAGGAATTGGGTATGTTTAGTTTAATAAAAAGAAGGACTATGAGTGACATAATAGCAGTGTCTGATATTTGAGGGGCTGCCCCAAAGAACAGGGGGCGCATGTCAACCTATTCTCCAAAACATCTGAAGGAAGGACAAGAAGCAACTAATCAAGGAGAAAACCAACATAGAACTTAAGGAGACATTTCCCGACAGTGAGAACAATTTATCAGTGGAATGGCTGGCCTTCAGAAACTGTGGGTACGCCATCTCTGGAGGTTTTCACAAAAAGACTGGTCAACCTTTGCACAGTCACTTCCGCCCTTGTTATCTCCTGCCTGGATTATTGCAATGCTCTCTACATGGGGCTCCCCTTGAAGAGTCTCCGGAGGTTGCAGTTGGTCCAGAATGCAGCTGCGCGGGTGATCGTGGGTGCCCCTCGGAGCTCCCACGTTACACCGCTTCTCCGCAGGCTGCACTGGCTTCCTGTGGCCTTCCGGATTCGATTCAAGGTGGTACTGATGGTATTTAAAGTGCTCCATGGCTCGGGACCTGGGTACTTACGGGACCGCCTGCTGCCATCATCAACCTCCCGCCGCCCAGTATGTTCCCACAGGGTTGCCCTCCTTGGGGTACCGCCACCCGGCCGCTGTCGGCTGATGGCCCCGAGAGTTTGGGCTTTCTCTGTGGGAGCTCCCTCCCTATGGAATGATCTCCCCCCGGAGATACGAGCTATGACGGATATCCTGACCTTCCGGCGCGCAGTTAAAACCCTACTTTTTAGGCAGGCTGGCCTGGCCGAGTAAATGGGTTCTGGTTTTAAACTAGTTCGGTTTTAGTAATTAATTTTTAATTTTTATCTAGATCCCTGATTTTATATTGTTGTATTTGGTTTTGATGGGACACAGCCGGAACAATCGCGTTTAATATATTTTTAACTGTATTTATAATGTATTTATGTGTTTTTAGTAGGCTGTACACCGCCCCGAGTCCCTTTTTTGGGAGAGGGAGCGGTATAAAAATATGATAAAATAAATAAATAAATAAATAACCTGGATGTGTGTGGAAGCCAAAAGATACTAGACTAAAATTCATACATGGCCGGAAAAAATGGACAAAACAGCATATAAGACTTGAAACCAGAGATATTTTAATTGGGTACCTTACCTGAAGGATACAACAGAGAATTGACACATTTGATTATTAACGTTTTAACTGCAGCTAGAACTGCATTTGCTCAAAACTGGAAAAATGAAAAAATTCCAGTAGAGGAGGAGGAGATGATAAAGAAAATAATGGAATTTGCAGAGATGAGTAGATTAACACTGGCAATTAGAGAGCAAGAAGAAAAAGAATATTTTAAGATATGGGATTTATTTTATCAATGGCTAAATAGAAAAACAGGAAAATGAAATATATTATAAAGGTAATACAATAGTAAATATAATACAATAGCAATGCTATGTTATAAATGTTTATTATGGAATGAATTATAATATGAGCTAGAGCTAGTAAAAACTGAGATTTGCTCTAAAAGAATAATGTGACTTTGCAATTAAAGTCTATTGATGATGTAATAATAGCATAACATGACATGGAAAGTTCAGTAATGTAATCTGAATATAAATTTAACTGTAAGAGGGAAAGACTATAGATATTATGCACAAGAAACATGTATCGACCAACACACTGTACAATTGAAAGGTTTTATTTGTTGTTTTATGTTTATGTTTGTTGTTAAAAAATAAAAATAAAAATTTACAAAAGAAAAAAAAGAAAAGACTGGGCAGCCATTTGTCTGAAATGGTATACAGGGCTGTGATGGCGAACCTTTGGCGCATATGTCACAGGTGCCACGCAAAGCTATTTGTGCTGGCACGTAAGCCGCAGGCAAACTTACCTCACTGCGCATGCACACGCCTCACAGCTGATTTTTGGTTGGTTTGAGGCTTTTTTCGGCCTTCCAGGCTTGAGGAAGGCCTCTGTAGGCTCTGCAGGCCGAATAATAGGCCCGTTTCGTCACTCTGGGAGGCCGAAAAAGGCCTCAAACCAGCTAAAAATCAGCTGTGAGGCGCAGTGCAAGTAAGGGGGCGGTGGGGGGGATTGCACGCACATTCGCAAGAGGCATGGAGGGGCACGCGCCTTGCCTTTTGGGTGCTGGCACGTGAGCATGCAAGCACAAGTGCGTGCGCTATTTTTGGCATAGGAGCCCAAAAAGGTTAGCCACCACTGGTATAAGGTTTCCTGCTTAAGCAGGGAGGTTGGACTAGAAGACCTTGAAGATCCCATAACAGATAACAGATAATCAGAGTTGGAAGGGACCTTGTAGGTCATCTAGTCCAACCCCCCGCCCAGGCGGGAGACCCTATACCATTTCTGACAAATGGCAGTCCAATCTCTTCTTGAAAGTCTCAAGTGATGACGTTCCCACAACTTCCGAGGGCAACTTCTGTTCCATTGGTTGATTGTTCTCACTGTCAGAAAGTTTCTCCTTATTTCCAGGTTGAATCTCTCCTTATTCAGTCTCCATCCATTATTCCTTGTCTGGCCTACAGGCGCTTTAGAAAATAGTTTCACCCCCTTTTCCTCCCTGTGGCAGCCCCTCAAATATTGGAAGACTGCTATCCTGTCTCCCCTGGTCCTTCTCTTCACTAGACTAGCCATGCCCAGTTCCTGCAACCGTTCATTGTATGTTTTAGCCTCCAGTCCCCTAATCATCCTGGCTGCTCTTCTCTGTACTTTTTCTAGAGTCTCAACATCTTTTTTATGATGTGGTGAACAAAACTGGATGCAGTACTCTAGGTATGGTCTTACTAAGGCTTTATAGAGTGGTATTAGTACTTCCCTTGATCTTGATTGTATCCCTTGCAATTCTTTTATTCAGTTATCCTAGGCCTGACATTTTGTGACGGCTCTTTAGCCTTTGCAGGATTGAACTAAGCAAACAGCTCCAGTCAAATATCAAAGTGTTCTTTCAGCGATCAGGTTTCTGCATTGAATCACTGATTTTCTTAGAGTGGGGGGAAAAAAACACAAATGAAAAATAAAACACATAAAGGGAAAAAAATGCATTAGCTCTTACAACTCTTACATTAGCTTTGCTACCAGCTCATCATCTATGCAACAGAGTGGAAACTCTGGAGGCTTCTAATATTTCTGTAATATGTTTGTTATAAATGAATAATACAGCCATCCTATCCATCTTCTGGTTTGAGAAACAGCAAGAGTCTGTTCTCCAGGCGCTTTTTAAATAGCAGTTAGAATAAAAGGCAAGTCCAAATTAGACACGCAAAACAGCAAGGGTACAGCTTGTAGCCACATTCATCCCGTTAGCTTCTCCAGGGGAGCAAGGGGATAGGAAGAAGCATGTAAGGAAAAAAATAGGAAATCTATAGAATACAGAATAACAGATCTGGAAGGGAACTTGGAGATCTTCCAGTCTAACCCCCTGCTTGAGCGGGAGTCTCTACACAGGTAGTCCTCGACTTATGATCACAATGAAATCCAAAATTTCCACTGCTAATTGAAACAGTTGTTAACTGAGTTTCACCCCATTTTATGACCTTTCTTGCCACAGTTGTTAAGTAAATCATTGCAGCTATTAAGTTGTGACACGGTTGTTAAGTGAATCTGGTTTCCTCATTGGCTTTGCTTGTCAGAAGGTTGCACAACGAGACCACATGGTGCTGCAGCCATCATAAATATGTGTTCTGATCTAGGCTTTCCCCAAAAGCACTAAGCAGATTCTTTGTCCTGGCAAAACAGCTTTTTTTTAAAAAAAGTTTTTATTAATTTTTAATAAACATTTATATGACATACATTTAAAACAGACAAATCAACACACACACACACACACACATATATATACATATATAAATTTTACAGCATATATTGAGCAATGGTTTCTCTTTTCTTTATCATTATCATTGACATGATCTACCTTGTTAAAGTAGTCCTTCATTCTTTTAATATTACATTTTCTCTTCATCTTTTTTAATTAAACGCACGTCTACTATCATTTCAATAATTTATCCAAATATCAGATATGACCTTTTTCTTAACCACTCATACTAAATATTCCATATTTCATAGTATTCACTATTTTGTTTGTTTTTCAGCAATTTAGTTAAGCTATCCATCTCAGCACATTCATATATTTTTTTAATTACCATATCATCTGAGGGGGTGAGGGATGTCTTCCAGTTTCTGGCAAAACCGCTTTTATTAAAGGAAGGTGAATTTCTTGCATTCACTTTAAGCCAAAGGCCTGGCCAACACTTTCAAGGGTGTCATTAGGAGCCCAGACCTTATCTAGCTTGGAGAGCTGCCAAGTAAGTATTTTCAAACGCAGTGCTGACAAGGAAGGACTCAGCACAGAGTCTCTGAGATGCACAGACAGATCTTCACTCTGCTGCAACGAACAAACTGTTTCCTGCAAAAGCCCCCTCCCCTTTGGCTCCTCTTTTAATCCCTATGGGAGGGGCCATTCATCATCCACCTGTGGCTTTAGTCCCACGTCGATCCTTAGTTCGTAATTGTTCTTTTCTTTTGGCAGCTCTGTGCATGCGCACACTGGGAACAGGCTCCAGCTGCTCCCCTGCCTCACTGCTGTTCGATTCCAAAGGCAGCTAATAACTGTCAGATGGCCCTGGCCGCATCTCTGCCTCCAATGCAGAGCCCTCGTTCAAGCCTTCCTCAGCCTCCAGGACTGGCCCATCTTCCTCCCCAACCTCCTCACTATCAAACTCTGCTGCCAGCTTCGCTAGCCACTGGCGGGCCACAACAATATGGGCCCGTTGTCAAGTGTCTGAATTTTGATCACGTAACCATGGGGATGCTGCAACGGTCATAAATGAGAAAATGCTCATAAGTCACTTTTGTTAGTGCCATTGTAACAGTCATTAAACAAGTGGTTGTGTCAGGGTTCCAAGTAACATAACCATACCAAGCAAAACTCTGAGGCAGGCAGGTTCCCCAAAGAATAAGTTTATTGGATATGTCATATTGGCACAGGCTAGTGAAAACCGACTCTGAATATTCCCACAGTTTTCACCTAATTAAATGTAAAAGTTTGTCACTTTCACAAAACAAGCAGTTACATGGGCCAATCAGGATACAGTCCAGTTGCTAGGTAACAGCAGTCCCTTCCTTCCAAACACCTGCAGGAATCCCAAGAGAATCCCAAGATTGGATCCTAAGAGATTGGATCCCAAGAGAAAGTATTATGTTTTGACTAGATTACCCCAACTATGTCTATTCCCCCCTCCCTATCCCTCAGCTCCAGTGTGTCAGCACTGAAGTCTCAAAATGGCCTCAATCAGGCCAGCTTCAGGGTTGACAGGTTGTACATTGAAGACTACCTGTACTATTCTGGACTGTAATTCTTTCCTTTCTAATCTCATCTTTTCCTCTGTTGGATCCCTGAAAGACTATCCATCTAAGGATACCTACAAGAGAGCGGGGGACAAGAGGAAACATCTAACTGATGCTAATGATACAACTTGAATTGGACCACTGTGGACTGATAACACTCTTATGGACTTACATGATCCTTTGGGATGTCTTTAGAAGCCTTCATGAATATTGAAAATGCTGGATATTAAAACCAGAGCCTTTCCATTAGTAGTTCCATATTTTTGGAGCTGTCTTCTTTAAAAAATATTGCATGGTTTTAATTCTAGCTTTGAAGGGAGACCTAAAAATAATCTGTAAAGGAGATCCTTCTGGCCCTAGATCCAGACATTAGAGTAAAACAGCAAGATGAAGTAATGTTCTGAAACACGCCCTGCAGCATCTCAGATGGCCAATGTTTCCTGCTTTGCTCCCTCTTTCACATGGAACCTGCCACTGATGTTCAAATTTCTCTTGGTGGTTTTTGAGATCACTTGGCTGTTGGTGATTGCAGAGGGATGTTGGGTCTGCTGTTGTTCTCTTGTGTTGCACAACTTTCCATCACTTGGACATCTCCCTTGCCTGCCCACACTTTTTCCTCTGAAAATGTTCCACGCAAGGAGTTCTGTTCTCATTTTTTCCCTTGGAATTGAATGAAAGAGTGGAAACCACGGAGGTGGCAGACTGCTGGAAGGATGATTGTGTACTAAAAAAAACAACAATACAGGACATGACTTTCCTTGGCCACTTCGTCATTAATTAAAAGCAACAGTGTGACCCTCCAGCTCTGAGACTTTTACTGGACCATTCCTTTTTCCTTTAAAAAAAATTGCTAAAGCAAATCCTCTCTCATTGCAGCAGATGGGAACAGGTTGGGAAGTCGTGCAAGATGAGACTTTTGCAGGAAATGATTTTGAATGCAACAGGTTTATGCTCGAAATGATGAAACAGTCAACATTATTGGCAGATTAGGCCTGCTCACTCCTTTCTTGGGCAAGACACATTTTAGGTCTCCAAGATTGATGTCAGCCCTCTTGGATAAACCAAACAAGAAACACAACTAGATGAGCTAAATTTACTTTTACTATAAGGCTACATTTACAGACTCTTGCAAGTTTGAAAGTACAGACTTCCTGCCATCACTATTAATTGTCTGATCAATTAGGGCAGGTCCTTTTAAAGTTTCTTTCTCTGAGTGTTGAACGGTGAGCCCCTCCCTCTCTTGTCTGAGTCTGATCATTCCCTAGCTAGCATCTCTTTCCCCCAAATCCATCCACACATTCCATTACAAAAGAATACTGCCTCATCCAAAGCAAAATTTTACTGTATTGTTATTGTTATTGTTGTTTTCTTCTTCTTCTTCTTCTTCTTCTTCTTCTTCTTCTTCTTCTTCTTCTTCTTCTTCTTCTTCTTCTTCTTCTTCTTCTTCTTCTTCTTCTTCTTCTTCTTCTTCTTCTTCTTCTTCTTCTTCTTCTTCCCCTCCTCCTCCTCCTTTATTTTTTTGTACCTTCAAGTCAGTTTTGACTCCTGGGCACTGCCTTGATTTGTCCCTACAATTGTCTTGGCAAGATTTTGGAATGATTTCCTATGGCTTCCTAGAGTAACTCAAGATCAGTTGGATTCATGCCTATTAAACTATACAATATCACTATCCATACCATGCTACCATCCTGCTTGTACATAAGTAAATACATTTATTACATTCTAGCTCCCTACTGGTTTGGTGCATTGTGAGTGACAGCTTTTCTTAAACTTTAATTGCAAGGCAATCCTGATGGGTACATGTGCCAAAATCTGATGGTTTTATTGATGAATGGATGTCTCAGAGCCATTGGATGTACATTTGCCATTCATCTCTTCAGCGCAGCAAGCCAGCGGTTGCATATTTGTTTAAAACCAGCATTTGTCTTTCACTTCACATCAAAACCTAGCCTGATTATGATTTATGATTTCCTTGACTGGTAAGAAAACCATCTTTCTTCTTCCCTTTGCAGCAATGATTCATTGTCCCATGGTTTTCTTTAAAAAAAAAATGTTTGGAAGGATTGATTAAAATTCAGTGGAAGTTAAAATTGCTATTTACTTTATCTGTGAGAGCAAGTGGTGGGCTGGTAGAGACTGAGGGTAGTAAGGTTTTGGTCAAGTTTCTAGGTTTTGGCCCAAGTTTCTAGGTTCTGGCTCACCTAGAAAAGAGAAGAGTATTAGATTTCCTCTCCTCTGACCAACTGCATCTGTGATGGAAAACTAGAGGACATTCTCTGGACTGAAAATCTGCAGTAGAAATATGTCCCAGGACCACTTCCAATTATTCTTCCCACCCACTTGCTTTTCTGCTAATCACATCTGTTCAGCAAAGCCAGCCGTCCATAAACCTCCGAGAAAAGTAAAGTTCTACAAAGTTTTTTTTTTTCGGTCAGTCAGCAAAGGATTTGGCTGGAATTTCTTTTTCTGATTTTCCTGCTTTGGTTTGGCCAGCGTAGCTACTTTGCTGAACTCAAAGACACTAAGCAGGGTTGAACTAGGTTTATACTTAAGACGGGAAACAGGAAATCCCAAGGCTATAGAATTGACAGGCAAGCTGAAAAAACAACTCAGCAGAAGGCCAACTACTTCCATATAGTTGCCAAGGGAACTACAAGGATGCTTCTGCAAAGTTATTGAACAAGCTTGAATCACAAGAGACATTTCTCCTTAGTTTTACTCATGGCAGGGCTAATGGTTACTGCTTTGATATATTCTGTTTTTATTTTTCTCAAAATGCTTGGCTGCTATTGAAATTCCACAGCCAGAGTTTAAAGCAAGCTATAGATTAGTATAGATTGGGATTAAGGACTGAACTCAGTCAAAGAAGAATGAAAAGCTAGACACCCAGCAAACTGGATTTTCTTTATTACATTTGTAAAATCGAAGGTATTTTCACATTACAAAATTAATTTTATAGAATACATGTGAATAGTATGATTACTTTAATTCATGCTATTGTTTATTACATACACCAAGGTATATGTAAAGTATTAACACAGTTTATTATTATTACTTGTTATAATTCTTATTTGGCATCTGAGGTCCATCTCTATTTTTATATCTTTGCCTAAACACACACAGACACATGACAAGAAGCAATGGATGGAAACTAAGGAGACAAGCAACCTAGAACTAAGGATAAATTTCCTGACAATAAAAACAATTAATCAGTGGAACAATTTGCCTACACACACATACACATACACACACACACAAACACACGCACATTTTGTGAATATACATCTACATATTATATAGATAAGATAATATATCTCATGACATGATTTTAGAAAAATCTTATCGCATGGTGAATGTATTATCTGTGAAAAAGCTACTCTATTTTTTTGAATAACACATCCAACATAAAAAAGTCATGGTACAAGAAATATATTTTCTTATAACTTGATCTGATATTCACTTGAACCCTCTGTTTTCTTCTGATGCCTTTTTGAGATGACAATGTCAGCTAAAGGCCGAGTTACACCGATATTAGATGACAGCTGTCTGTCTTCTTGATGAAATTCATCATGCATGCACAACCTGTGGTCCAGACACTATTTTATTTTTACAATTCTTCTTTTTCTTCTTTTCATTCCATGGATGTTTTCAGGCAGGGGCCTACTGCAGTTCAATGTTATGGTGCTATCAGCATAATTTGCAAGGTTCAGCTAGGCAAAATGCACATTATTTACAGAATCAGGAGAGATTTCTATGGACTTTATGAAATTGAATAAAAGCCTTGATAAAATTGATTAGATTGGTCTGGTAAATTAAGTAGTAAAGTGGATTTAAAACAGTCATTCAATAGGAAAATTTATTTTTTATTTTATTTTATTTATTTTGTCAAACAATTATTAGATAACAGGTATAAGTATAAACATGGTTATAAATACATAAAATGGATACGAATAAGAAAAAAAAGGAACAATAGGACAGGGATGGTAGGCACATTTTGGTGCGCTTATGCACGCCCCCTACAGACCTCTTAGGAAAGGGGTGAGGTCAATAGTAGACAGTCTAATGTTGAAGATTTGGGGGTTTAGGGAAGAAACCACAGAGTCAGGTAGAGTATTCCAGACATTGACTACTCTATTGCTGAAGTCGTATTTCCTGCAATCAAGTTTGGTGCGGTTTATCTTTAGTTTATATCTATTTTGTGCTCTTGTATTGTTTTGGTTAAAGCTGAAGTATTCATTGATAGGTAGGACATTGCAATATATAATTTTATGTACTATACTTAGATCAAACCGAAGGCGGCGTAGTTCTAGGTTGTCTAGGTCTAAAATTTCAAGTCTGGTGGCATAAGGTATTCTGCTATGAGTAGAGGAGTGGAGGACTCTTCTCGTAAAATATTTCTGGACTTTCTCAATTGTATTAATATCAGATATGTAATGCGGATTCCAGACTGATGAGCTATATTCAAGTATTGGTCTAGCAAATGTTTTATATGCTCTAGTTAGTAGAGTGATATTACCGGAGAAAAAGCTACACAGAATTAGGTTAACAATTCTTAATGTCTTTTTGGCTATGTAGTTACAGTGGGCTCTAGCACTTAGATAATTTGAGGTGAGTACTCCAAGGTCCTTGATAAAGTTTGTGTCATCAACAAGGTCTTGACTACTCAGCTTATATTTTATTTTTTATTTTTTTTGCCAATATGCAAGACAGAGCATTTACTTGTTGAGATCTGAAGCTGCCATTTGTTTGACCATTCTGACACATAGTCGAGGTCTTTTTGAAGGGTAGCAGTATTGTCAGTGGTGTTGAATAGCTTTACATCATCAGCGAAAAGAACGCAGTTGCTCTTAATAAAATCACAGAGGTCATTAATATAGAGTATGAAGAGAGTTGGTTCTAGAACACTGCCTTGGGGGATACCACTTTTGACAGGTACAGGATTTGATAGGACACTCCCAATTTTGACAATTTGTTGTCTGTTTGACAGGAATGCTTCTATCCAGTTATGCAGGTATCCAGAGATACCATAAGACCTTAGTTTTAGGAGTAGTTTGTTGTGTATCACTGAATCAAAGGCTTTACAGAAGTCTATGTAAATTGCATCAATTGCTTTGCCCTGATCAAGTTGTGTAGTCCATATGTTTTTACAGTGCAAGAGTTGCAGATTACAGGACAGTTTCCTTCTGAAGCCAAACTGTTTGTTAGAGAGTAGGTTGTTTGTCTCTAAGTGGAGGATAATGGATTGGTTAATAATTGATTCCATGGCTTTACAGATGATGCAGCATAAAGAGATTGGTTTATAATTTTCAACTAGGCTGGGGTCTCCCTTTTTTGAAGATGGGAATGACTGTGGCTAGTGACCATAGATTTGGCAAGGAGCTGGTCCTGAAAGATTTTTCAAAGATTATGCCTAGAGGTTCTGCTATGGCAGTGGATAGCTTTTTTAAGAAGTAGGCACAAACTCCGTCCGGTCCAATAGATAAAGATGGTTTTAGTTTGCATAGTGCTTTTTCAACATTGTCTTCTGTAAAATCGATATGTATTAGATCATTGTAGTTGTCTGTGGTTCGACTAGGAAATATTGGGCTTGATCCATTGCTGTTTACAAATACTGAGCCAAAGAATGTGTTAAAGAGGTTGGCTTTAATGGTGTCTTCGTTGCAGTCTTTACCATTTGGTTCTTTTAGGGGTGGGATGGACCTTAAGTCTTTTAGTTTGTTGTTTACAAAATTGAAGAAAGTGCGGGTGGAATTGGTGCATAAAAGGTTTTCCTCTTGTTTAGTGTGATAATTGGTACATTCAGTCTTTATCTGGTGGCATAAATTTTTGCATCGGCTTTTAAAGTTGGCAACGTGACCACCAAAGGGATTTCTTTTTGGATTGGAGCTTCCTTATTGTTATGGGTAATTTGTTTTTTCTCTTTTGGGAGTTGTTATTGGTACATATAGTTTGATTACTCTTTTGACTTCAAGTAAAAATATGTTAAAAAATTAATGGAAGGCACAGCCTCCATTTTGTGTCTGGCTGGGAGGGGAGACCAAATCTGACCATGTCTCTGCTTCCTGGCCAAAAAAAAAATTATTATTATTATTATTATTATTATTATTATTATTGTTGTTGTTGTTGTTGTTGTTATTATTATTATATATTGTTTTTATTTCCTGTAAATCACTTTGAGTCTCTGTGAACAAGTAAGCAGCAATATAAATTTTCCAAGTAAACAAATAAATAAACAAGTAATTGTAAATTTTGTTTCTCTGTACAATCACAGCCAATTTCTTTAAAATAGAAGTACTGTAAATGGGAGCATGAGCCATGGTGGCGTAGTGGTTAGAAGGCGGTATTGCAGGCTAACTCTGCCCACTGCCAGGAGTTTGATCCTGACCACCTCAAGGTTGACTCATCCTTCCATCCTTCCGAGGTGGGTAAACTGAGGACCCAGATTGTTGGGGGCAAGAGGCTGATTCTGTAAATCACTTAGAGAGTGCACAGTGAAGTGGTATATAAGTCTAAGTGCTATTGCTATTGCTCTTTCTTTCTCCCAAATGTACAGTATTCTCAGCTAGTGTCAATTGTGTGACTCTGTGTGTCAAAGAAGCAACAACTGCTTTGGGAACAAATACTGATGTCAATTGCCCACACATGAAGAAGGTATCCAAACACATCAGGATGGAGTCCAAAATAAAGCAAAGCAAAGCAAAGCAGCAACAACAACAACAACGATGTATGGGTCCAGATAAGTGGTGGGATTCAATTATTTTTACTACCGGTTCTGTGGGCGTGGCTTGGTGGGCGTGGCAGGGGAAGGATACTGTAAAATCTCCAGTCTGAGGTGGTGTTTACCGGTTCTCTGAACTACTCAAAATTTCTGCTACTGGTTCTCCAGAACTGGTCAGAACTTTCTGAGTACCACCTCTGGTCCAGATATCCTGTTAAACAAAGAATCCTGCAACCCCAATCACGTGTGAAGAACATGCTTGGTCTTCTTCCCCCACAAACCAAAGCAAATCTCAGCAAATCATTGGACAGGAGTTTTGGTTTATCTGTGTGTCATAGATCCTGGTATTTTGCCCACAGCCTGGCCTTGGAAATCAGAAGACCACTATTGGTCCACTCTAACCACTATGAGCCACGATGGCACAGTGGGTAGAGTGCAGTACTGCAGGTTCCTTCTGTTGACTGCCGGCTGCCTGCAATTTGGCAGTTCAAATCTTTCCAGGCTCAAAGTTAACTCAGCCTTCCATCTTTCCGAGGTGGGTAAAATGAGGACCCAGATTGTTGGGGGCAAGAGGCTGGCTCTGTAAACCACTTAGAGGGGGCTGGAAAGCACTGTGAAGCACTATTGTCTAAGTTCAACTGCTATTGTCTTTCCTTCCTTCCTCCCTCCCTCCCTCCCTTCTTTGCTCCCTCCCTTCCTTCCCTCTACCCACTGCCGGCAGTTCGATCCTGACTGACTCCAGGTTGACTCAGCCTTCCATCCTTCCGAGGTGGGTAAAATGAGGAGCCAGAGGCAATAGGCTGACTCTGTAAACTGCTTAGAGAGGGCTGGAAAGAGGCATATAAGTCTAAGTACTATTGCTATTGGCTCCAATCTTGACCCCACATTCATTGATGCTGAGATGTGGCTATTCCATGAAACTGGTCGGTGATAGCACATCTGCATGCACAGTGTCATTTCCGCACCCTCCCCCAAGGATGCTCACCCAAATAGTTTGGGTGGAACCAATTAAAGTGCTTTCCAGACATAACCTATTTTTATGTAGCCAGACTAATAGAAAAAAAGGGCGAGGGAAGGAAAAACTGAAGACATGCAAGTCATGTCTCCATGGTTCTTCCTCTCAACTCCTTGAGAAATATATTGGCAAGAACTTGCAAAATCCTACATTTTTGGTCAACTGATCTAGCCAAATTTCTATTAAGATAACTCTATATCGGCATCTATGTACTCTTATATCCAATCTGGAAACTCTCCTTATAGCTTTAATATTTATTCCAATTTGAATTTACAACGGCACTGAAAAAAGTGACTTATGACCATTTTTCACACTTACGACCATTGCAGTATCCCCCTGGTCATGTGATAAAAATTTGGACACTTGGCAATTGACTCATATTTATGACAGTTGCAATGTCTTGTGGTTATGGGATCACTAACGTCTCAATTAACACTAGAAATTGTGGGCTCAATTGTGGTCATAAGTTGGGGACCACTTGTATTCTCGGTCATGCTGGCTGAGAAATTCTGGGAAGCCATTCAATATGGAGACCATCCAAGTTGGGGACGGTTGATCTGAAGATGTTGGTTACAGCCTGTTTAGAGCAGCACATCTCAACCATGGCATTTTAAACATGTGTGCACTTCCACTCCAGAGGTGGTATTCAGCTGGTTCTGACCAGTTCTGGAGAACCAGTAGCGGAAATTATGAGTAGTTTGGAGAACTGGCAAATGCCCCCTCTGACTGGCCCCACCCTCATCTATTCTCTGCCTCCCGAGTTCCAGCTGATTGGCTGGGTCTTCTTTGGTTGCTCTGCACAGGAGAACGGAGCTGGAAAGCAGGTTAGTGGAGTGGGAAGGGAATGGGGATTTTGCAGTATATCCTTCCCCTGTCATGCCCATCAAGCCACACCCACCGAGCCACACCCACGGACCCAGTAGTAAAACATTTTTTAAATCCCACCACGGGTAAGAAGCACAAGGAAAATGTAATGGAAGATCTCAGTTGGATGCCCCATCATCTGATAAGACATTGGTCACCTCACCTGAGATCTTTAACCCCCACTCATTGTTAAAATGTTGTAAAACCTGTCCTCATTACTGTTGTGGTCACCCAATGTTTGGGTGACTTCAGGAGCTGCTAGAATTTATTAGTTAGTAGAGCTTGGCATGGGGATTTTGGAGAATGGAGCTGGAAAGCAGGTTAGCGGGGTGGGGAGGGAAAGGAGATTTTGCAGTAACCTTCCCCCAGGAGTGGGGAGAGAATGGGGATTTTAGAGTATCCTTCTCCTGGAGTAGAGTAGGAATGGAGATTTTGCAGTAACCTTCCCCTGCCACGCCCACCAAGCCTCGCCCACCAAGCCACGCCCACAGAACCAATAGTAAAAATTTTGAATCCCACCACTGTTCCACTCCCAGAATCCAATGGTTTAGAGTGTGCACAAGCTAGATTGGTCCCTAGCTCTATGCCATTAATCATAGTTTTCAAACCACAATGGATGGCTTCACTCAAGTCAAAACTAAACATTGTATATTATGGCTAGAGGAAATGGGGGGGTACATGACTTATCGTAGTCTGGGGTTTTTCTCTCAGACAAATAACACGTTGAGCTTGTCATCAACTCTTTTTGTTGACATATCCCGATGCACGTTTCCCTGACAGAATTTCAAATTCAGCAAACCAGACACAACAGACCTGCAAAATCACTTACTGGGTGTTATTGAACACATCAACCTGCCTGCCCTTTAATTGAGTCTTAGAAGCTAGCAGCACCTTCACAAGAGTGGGTGTAGGGAGTGTGTTTGTCATTTTTAATACAAGGAGGAAAACAGGCTTGTCTGATCCTCTTTCTTTCTGGGTGCTTAGATATCAGCTCTTCTTCACCTTTCAGATATGGGTCCTTCCTAGAGGTGGTATTTAGCAGGTTCTGGCTAGTTCTGGAGAACCGGTAGCAGAAATGTTGAGTAGAATGGAGAACCAGCAAATCTCACCTCTGACTGGCCCCGTCCCAATCTCTTCTCTGCCTCCTGAGTCCCAGCTGATCGGCTGGGTCTCCTTTGGTTGCCCTGCACAGAAAAACGGAGATGGAAAGCAGGTTAGAGGGGTGGAGAGGGAATGGGAATTTTGCAGTAACCTTCCCCTGCCACGCCCACCAACTCACGCCCACCAAGCCACACCCAGTGAACTGGTAGTAAAAAAATTTGAATCTCATCACTGCTCCTTCCACTGTTTCTCTTTTTTAAATATATATTTTATTAGAAGGTTTTTTTCTTAACATAAAATAGGAATAGAAATAAAGACAATAGGAAAAGATGTTTTTTTCCAGTGCAGTAAGGTACATAATAAAGTTATAGTATCAACTTTTTTACTTACACCAAATTAGCCATTATTATATTATTATTATAATATTATTTTTATATTATTTATATTTATATTACATTATAATTATATTATTATTATTATTATTATTATTAGCCATTTCTACAGCAGTAACCCACCTAAGCCCAAGATTAAATTTTATGTTCTCTCTTCCTCTTTTATACAGAAACTCCAGAAGCGACTTCCAAACAACCACAAAACTATTTACAACTCCTTAACTATGAGCCAACAGTGCACTGCAGCTGCCAAAAAAGCCAATGCAATCCTAGGCCGCATTAACAGTGGGATAGAATCAAGATTGCATGAAATGTTCTTATTACTTTACAAAATCCTGGTAAGACAAGACTTTTTTTTTTTTTTATTAAATTTCTATACCGCCCTTCTCCCTAGGGACTCAGGGCGGTGTACAGCCAATCTAGACCCCAACAGTAATACAAAAGTTAAAAGGAATTAAATTAAATATTGGCCGAATAAGAAAAACCCACCCCACACCCTTAAAACCCCAATTTAAAATTACAGAACAAATGGAGACAAATTAAAACCATCTCAGCCCAGGCTGGCCTGCTCAAAAAGCCAGGTCTTCAGCGCGCGCCTGAAGGCCCTCAGGTCCGTGCCGGTACGCAGTTCCGGCGGCAGAGTATTCCAGAGGGCAGGGGCCGCCACAGAGAAGGCCCTACCCCTCGGGGCCGCCAGGCGACACATGGCGGCCGACGGGACCCAGAGAAGGCCCTCCCTGTGTGAACGCACCGGCCTGCTGGAGATCACCGGTAGGATGCGGTCCTGCAGGTAACCTGGCCCAATGCCATGGATCGCCCTAAAGGTCAAAACTAGAACCTTGAAGCGAACCCGGAGAGCCACCGGCAACCAATGCAGCTCGCGCAGGAGAGGCGTCACGTGGGCGCTACGCGACACCCCCATGATCACCCGCGCGGCCGCATTTTGCACCAGTTGGAGTCTCCGGGTGCTCCCCGCAGGGAGCCCCATGTAGAGGGCATTACAATAGTCCAGGCGAGAGGTGACAAGGGCCTGAGTGACCGTGTGCAGGGCGTCCCGATCCAGAAAGGGCCGCAACCGGTAGATCCGACTTGTAATACTGCATCCAGTTTTGGTCACTACAATATAAAAAAGATGTTGAGACTCTGGAAAGAGTGCAGAGAAAAGCAATAAGAATGATTAGGAACTGGGTAGGGCTAGTCTGGAGAAAAGAACTAGGGGTGATATGATAGCAGTATTCCAATATTTGAGGGGCTGCCACAAACAAGAGGGTTTCAACTTATTTCCCAAAGCGCCTGAGGGCAGGACAAGAAGCAACAGGTGGAAACTAATCAAGGAGAGAAGCAACCTAGAACTAAGGAGGAATTTCCTGACAGTGAGAACAATCAACCAATGGAAGAGGTTGCCTTCAGAAGTTGTGGGTCTCCATCACTGGAGGCTTTTAAGAAGAAGAAACTGCATAGTCACTTGTCTGGAATGGTATACGGTATACGGGGTTTGGACTAGAAGACCTCCAAATTCCCTTCCAACTCTGTTATTCTGTTATCTTGACCACTGAATCCAAGTTCTTGTGCATAAAAATTCTTGGGCAAAAACGTTCTTGTGCAGAAATGTTCTTGTGCAGAAACGTTCTTGTGCAGAAATGTTCTTGTGCATAAAAGTTCTTGTGCAGAAATGTTCTTGTGCATAAAAGTTCTTGTGCAGAAATGTTCTTGTGCATAAAAGTTCTTGTGCAGAAATGTTCTTGTGCAGAAACGTTCTTGTGCATCCAACTCCGATGTTCCGTTCTACATTCTTGTCCCTAATTAGCGTGGTCAGCTAGCTCTGGCAGTTCCACCATCTTCTCAACCCTTTCCTCCATTGTGGGAATCAACCTCCTTCCCTTGTTTCTAACAGCTCTGAGTTTAGACCCGTTTTGAAAGAACAGATGGGAAACTGTGTCTCAAGAAGGTGAGGCACAATTGCATTTTTCTTTCCATGTGTATGAAAAGGAAAAGGAGGGGGGAAAATCTCCAGAGACACTCTGCTAAATTCTTACTCAATGTTGCCGAGGAGACAAAAAAAAGGGAGACCTTCTTCCAGGAACCCTGATTTCTCCCCCTTACAGCGGAAAGTATCTTCCTCACTTTTTTTTTTTTTACAAACCTCATCAGTCCAGGCAATGTGGAAAAACCACTGGAAAAAATTCCACTTTGTCATTTTAAGGCAGAACCATCACTTCCTGGCCAAGTCTGGGGAGCTGTATATATTTGCAAGTGTCTCTGTGTGTGCATGCTGTGTGGGTTTGTGTACTAATGCAGATGTGCAAATACTTGCTCCAAGCCTTGGCACTTAAATGACTCACACAGGCTCTAAGACTTAAGAAATCTTCACGGCACTTCTATGGCTATAGAATAACTGCAGATAGTTCATCATCCTCTGAAATGGAATCAAGATTACACGGTCTAATGCACAGTCTAGTGCAGGGGTGTCAACTTGATTTTCATTGAGGGCCACATCAGAGTTGTGTTTGACCTCGGGCGGGACTGGGGTGGGCATGGCCAGCTTGACGTCCCTCGTGTTGGGGGCACAAGTGCTCAGCCAGCAAAAACGGACTCCTGAGCTCCATTTTCGGCAATGCCCTCCTGCAGCCCTCTGCCAGCAAAATGGAGCTCAGATGGGCCGCATGGCTCCCTCCCCCAGGACCCATTTGTTAGGGCTCCGGCAGTCACCCCCATTTAAATCATGAGTCTCTAGCTGAACTTCCAAAACTTAAAGAAGATCTATTAGGAGTAAATATGCCGGTACTGTCTGGATGTAGCCAAACTTTGCTGGCATGTTTACTCCTAATAGATCTTAGCTACAACTAGCTGACTCTGAGATATATCATTGTTTGTCACTCTTGACCCTGGTTTTCCCCCACCCCCTGGGGTGTATCATAATCCTTATTCTCCAATGGGACACATCCATAGCCCAGAGTCATCAATCATGCTCTCCAATTAGAATTTTGCGCAGCAGAAACTTTGGTCAGCTAGAAACTATCTTTGAAAACATTTATGGAATGCAAGCTGCCCACTGCTCCCCCCTCCTTTTCTGCTGGCAACTCTAAAAAGGCCATACAAATACAGTATTTTATGAGTTGACACTATTTTCAACCATGACAGCCCTCTGCTAGCAAAAACGGAACTCTATTTTCGCTGGGAAAGGGCTGCAGGAGGCCGTCATGGCCAAAAACAGAGCCTGGGAGGGCTGTGTGCAACTCTCCTGAGTTCCATTTTTGCTGGCAGAGGCACCATGGGCCAGTCCTTTGCTGTTTCCAGGGCAGCCCTGTGGGCCAGATCTAAGCACCCCGTGGGCCAGATTCAGGCCCTGGGCCTTGAGTTTGACACCACTGGTTAGTGATGGGCTGCTGCCTGGTCAGACTGGTTTGGGTGAACCAGTAGTTGTGATCATGACTGGGCCTGCCCACCCACTCCTGCAGTATCCTTTCCATATATAACTAGCTTTCTGGCTTGTTCCCCCCATCCACGCTGCCCAGCTGAGTTCTGCACCATACCAGCTGTACTCACTGTAGCTGCCTGAGTAGATTAGCTGCATGTTTGAAGCTGCGTTACAACCCCAAAGAGGGATGAATGCACAGGCTCACAACCAGTGAACTGGTTGTTAATGTAAGTGCAGCCCACTCTGCCCCTGGTCTAATGCATCATGAAAAGAAGTGAGGAAAATAAATGTTAGGAAAAACTTACTAACAATCGAAGTATCTTGTTAGTAGAGCAAGTGCTAGAGATGTAATGAGCTCAACAACCATCTCTTAGGAATTAAACGTAATTAAATTCCTACCACGCAGAACAGCATTAGGGTTTGATAGCCTACATATCTCCATTCAAATCTGGAATTCTATGAGATGACAGAAGACTTTTCTTTCTAGTTTTTTAAATAGCCTTCTTGCTGGTGGCCATATCTGAAGTTCTGTACATCATAAAAAAAGCCAGATGATGGGGCAGAGAAAAAAATGGAGACTTTTTGAAGGAAATTGTGGCAAAGAGAGAGATGTGAAAGCCCAATGTCTCGACCACACATTTGACCTCCAATTGGAGTATGTCTGGAAGCCAAAATGTTGGTTCTTCTAGAATTGGAGTGATCTAAGACAGGGGTCTCCAACCTTGGCAACTTTAAGATTTGTGGACTTCAACTCCCAGAGTTCCTCAGCCAGGGAGTTGAAGTCCACAAGTCTTAAAGTTGCCAAGATTGGAGACCCCGGATCTAAGAAACCCACAGATTTCTCCCTTGGCATCCATCAAGCTCCATGCCCAACTGTCTGTAAAAGCAAGCAAGCTGATAAATTTGGTATTCTCTCAAGTTTTAACTTGATTTCCAAGAATGCCCCGGCTAAAGGACAGGGCGTTGTGAGGTCACAAAAGGGGCAGGAATAAATTGTTTGCTCTCCATTTTTCAGTTGTTGGCATGGAGTTAAAAGAAAAATACCGGTGTGAAGTTTATGGGAGACTTATTCACTTAAAATGTTTTAAGGAAGAAACTACTTGTGCTCCTACCAGAGGTGGTATTCAGACGGTTCGGACCAGTTCTGGAGAACTATTAATGGAAATTTCAAGTAGTTTGGAGAACTGGCAAATACCACCTCTGACTGGCTCCACCCCCATCTATTCTCTGCCTCCCGAGTCCCAGCTGATTGGCTGGGTCTTCTTTTGTTGCCCTATACAGGAGAACGGAGCTGGAAAGCAGGTTAGTGGGGTGGGGAGGGAATGGGAGTTTGCACTAATCTTCCCCCAGGAGTTGGGAGAGAATGGGAAATGTACAGTATCTTTCCCCTGCCACACCCACCAAGCCATGCCCACAGATCCGGTAGTAAAAAATTTGAATCCCACCATTGGCTCCTATAATGCAGTGAGTTTGAGCAGGATGAGCTTCAACCCTTACGACCAGCAGGCTGTTTAGTGACCATGCCTGCTCCAGTATCAGAGAACATGCCCAGCACCCAACTACCTCTTTAAAGTAATGCATCATTTGGCTCCAAGGAAGACCTTTTGCTAGCCTGCTGTTCACAATATGCTCCCCAACTGTACAACATGTGGCCTGGGGCTTTGCCAAAGAAATGCTGAAGAGAGTGTGAAATCTTTGGGTTTCACAGCTGACCAAATTCCTCAACCAGTCCAGCTGTCATTCTTTTCCATTCAGAGGGAAAGTTACTGTTTTCCTGTCCCAGAGCCGGAACGAATTTAGTGCTATTCCAAAAATCTGCTGGCCTGCTAAGTGCAGCACAGCACCCTGAGCAAATGCCAAAAGCCCCAAAGTTCATGAGATCTTCATGAGCAGGAAAATCTGTGGACTAACAAAGGATGACAGCTTAGGAGTGCAGTGATTCTCAAGGAATGGAGACCGGAGTGTAGGAACGATTGGACAAAATAATGTATCCAGGGCTAGACCAGAAGTTTACAACCTGAGTTCCACAAGAACCTTTCGTGTTTCCTCCAGAGACCTTCCAAAGTTTGCTGCTGCTGAACTGTAGGTTTTTGGTAAAGTAGAAGGGATTAATGTTGAAAGTCAATCTTACCAATTACATTCAATTGATTTGGTTTGATTTTAATTTGAATGAAATTGAACCAAATTTAGATTTTGCATTGACCTCATCTATTTATTGAGGTCTTTCTGGATCATGGTTATCATCACAAGGCTCAAAAGCCCCGACAGCTTTCTGGTAGGAAAATATTGGATACTTTGATCAAGAATGCAACTTATTCAGCATCCTCCCTCCATCCCTCTTTTTGCCCAATATTGTTTAGTCGATAGATACTTTTGTGGAATATGTTACAGGCACTCTGACAAATAGTCATCATAATAATTTAGACAACAAACCGCCATTTGCACAACAAAACTAGTGAGGTTCCTTCCCTATATCCAGCGATGGGCTGCTACCGGTTCGCACTGGTTCAGGTGAACTGGTTGTTAATTTTATGGCCAGTTAGGTGAACCAGCAAATTCCACTCCTGGCTGGCCCCCACCACCACACCCCACCCCCCCAGGAGTCCTTACAAGGCCTGTTTTGGATTCAGACAAGTGCAGGGTACGCACAGAGGCTCAGGGACAGCAAAAAACAGGCCTCCCGGAAGTTCCAGAAAGTCAAAAATGGGCCCGTTTCCAGCCTCCAAAGAGCCTCCAAAGCCCGGGGAAGCTGTTTTTGCCCTCCCGGAGGCCTGAGGAAAGCCTCCAGAACCAAGGGAGGGTGAAAACGTCCCCCCATGGATCATTTTCACAACTAAGATGGTTGCAGGAGGCTGACTAGGCCATGCCCACCATAGCCATGCACATCCAGCAACTGGGCAGAGTACTGGTTGTTAAATCGTTTGAAGCCCACCCCTGCCTACATCCCAGGATGTCCTCTACAAAATCTGACCTTTCTTTGTTTTTGGAGATTGTGGTGTAACACACTTCCACACAGAGCACTTTATTACAGTCACCTGAGCCTACCTACCAAAAACAATCTTTAGGGTCTAAATATCCTGTCAGGATATTTGCGGGACTGCCTCCTGCCATTATTGGCCTCCCGTCGGCCAATACGTTCCCATAGAGTCAGCCTCCTTGGGGTGCCGCCGACTGGACGGCTGGCGACCCCAAGGGTGCGGGCCTTCTCATTGGGGGCACCCTCCCTCTGGAATGAATTACCCCTGGAGATGAGAACCATCCTTGATCTCTTGACCTTCCGGCGCGCATTGAAAACCTATTTATTTCATCAAGCCGGTCTGGCCTAGGGTTTTTAGGGGGTTTTAATTCAGTCTTACTTGGTTTTAGCTTTTAACCCCTTTATATTTTTTAGCTTTTCAGCCTTTATATTTGGTTTTTTTAATTGTTTTTAATTCTGTATTGTTTTTGTATTTTAATTCGGCTGTGCACCGCCCTGAGTCCTGTCAGGGAAATAGGGCGGTATATAAGTTCAATAAACTAAACTAAATGCATCCTTCAAAATAAATATGATGCTTGTAATTGACGCTTTGCTTTGTATCTACTGTATGCAGTGATTTGTTCATGGACTTAATTCATGGAATCATAATCTTGAAAAAATTACCCAATATGGTGAGTTAATAAAGAGAGAGATGAGTGATCACAAGTTGGCATTTAGATCTATTTTGGCTGATGGAAGCCTGCTCACTTCTCATAGCTCTTTCCCTGCCTACCTTGAGTTGGATGCCAAGGATTAAACTGATGTCCTGATGCGTACAGAGGAAGGCCTGGAACCCTAAAGAACATAAAACCATTCAATTTGCTATTTCAGTTTTGACAAGGAACAGTTGGTAAAAACAACAACAGGCAAATGGTTCTGGAAACTGTCGGGATGAAGCAGCAGATTGCAAGCAGTTGGAACATGTCCCCAGTGTTAGATTTGTTAGCACAACACCGAAAATAAATATAAATGATCTACTCATTACAGTCTACTCACAGTAACACAATGGAATACAGTACAATTTAGAACACGGGAGGCTCTCTGGAGAAATTAACAAGAGTCAGGTCCAGCCAAGGAGACAAATGTGTGGGAAGGGATTATTCTTGTGCCAGAGTGCGCGATAGCAAAAACAATGGCATTCTTTTACATCCATATGGACTCCTTGCTCAGTTGGAATGGAATCTCGGTCCAGTGTTGATCTCTTTCTCCCCAAGGCCAGGCCTTGGAGTGCAGCAAGCAGTGGACACAACTCCAAGGCCCAGCTGAGTTTTGGTTAGGTCCAGCACACATCAGGCCTTCCTGTTTGTGGATTGTGCTTTGCGAGAAGTACTCTTCCTTTGTGGATCATGGAATTTGAAGTTTACAAAGAGAACAAGCCTAGAACTTAGCATTCCAGAACCAAATGGAATATGAAGCTGGGTGGTAGACCCATTCAAATAAGTGGACTATTCAACTATTATTTGCATCTATGTAGCAGTATGAAACTTATTATAATTTATATTCCATCCTTCTTCCAGTTCAGGGTAGCTGTCAGGCATGAAAGGGTCACATATGAAGTTCCAATTAAACTGATTAATTACCATTCGTGCTTATGCACAGGAATCTTCTCAACATTATTTTGGTGCCAGATAAGGGTCAATGGAATTCAATTGGACTTAGTCTGTGGCTACTTAAAGTCTCTAGGCTGATTCCCCTTTTGACTCCGCTCCAAGTTCTCCTATATCAGCATATATAAATATCTTTTTTTTCCCGTTTTTTTTCTTCACAACAAATCTGTGACCTAAGTTAGGCTGAGAACAGTGGATGGTCCATGGTCATCCTTAAAATTTTGTGGATTCCAAGTCCGGCATTTTAAATGTTATATCACACTGCTGGAAACGTATTGTTCATTCATTCTCTTTTTTTCCCTATAATAATAGAGATGTTCCTTTGCATATGAAAGTGTTAAAAGTATCTCTTTAAACTTATTTTAGATCTTCTTAAAAATCCTTGCATCCAAGCTTCACTATTTATGCTTTGGGAAATATTTTATTCTTATTGTTAATGGCCAAGTTGAAGATGTCAGGGCATTAGAAATTAATAACAAGCTATACTACAGAAGGCTGGCTAGCTAAAGTTTAGAAAATACCTACCACTGATAAGTACTGAGTGAAAGCCTGAGAGTCTCCTTTTTCTTCTCCCAGATATTCTCTGAGTCTTCCTAACACTCCTGAGGCTACCTCCTGCTTTAAGGTAACAGGTTGGTCTTTCCTGCTGCTTTGCTTGCATCCATCTCTAATTCCAATGTGTGAAAAAGATAAGATTCTCTCAAGCTATCCTTCATTTCTGATAATGAAAAGATCAAACAGTAAAAAAGGAAATGATTGAAATAATGCTACTTTCTGAGCCAAGTAACATAGAGCAAGGGTCTCCAGCCTTGGCCACTTTAAGACTTGTGGACTTCAACTCCTAGAAAAGCTGACAGAGGAATTCTGGGAGTTGAAGTCCACAAGTCTTAAAGTTGCCAAGGTTGGACAGCCCTGACATAGAGGCTTGTGGCTAGAAGTTTCAGAGTTTCTTTACACCCTCGAGAGATTTGTTTCTCTTTACCTCCTCCATTTGTCCAGAATATTATAAAGTCTCCTGCTTGAGCAAGGGTAAGAGAAAAACAGGTAAGAGAAAAACAGTATCTGCAGTCCACTATTTCCAGCAATAATCTTAGAAACATCCCCAAAAGGGATTCAAAATAAATACTCAAATCTTCTGAGAAAAAAAAAAAAAAACGGGGGGAAAATAGATATTTCTTGGAGATAGAAAAACAGAAAAACAGAATTGGAAGGAACCTTGGAGGTCTTCTAGTCTAACCCCCCGCTTTAGAAAGAAATCCTATACCATTTCAGACAGGTGACTGTCCAGTCTCTGCTGAGACTAAGAATCTGAAAGACAGCTTTTCATAGGGCCACCATTTTTTTCCAGCATGATTTTTTTTTAAAAGAAAAGAAAAGCCTTTTTACTCTCTTTCTCCCAAGGGGGCAATTATATTTTGCATTGGCAAGAGCAGCTCTCATAAATAAATAAAGCAAAATTGATTCAGAGCACTCCCCGAGGGAACACCCAGGCTGATCGACGGCTGGTGGCATCCCCTCTTAGCGTCTACTTTGCAAGAGAAATACGATGCCACATGCATTCGCCCCTTGTTAAAGTCCAAAAAAAAAATCCAAGCCGTGGAGTTAAGCCAAAGGGACAGTGACTTAATCGCCACCTGCCAGCATGAACTACGCAAACCTTTCCCTGGCTGAACTCTTCATCCATCTGCAAAATAAAATAAAAAATAAAAACTGACTAAGGGGAGGTAGAAGTTGGCAGCCAACTGACTTCTTTCCCACTGCAAGCTCCATACCTGACTTTTACCAGATGCTGTTTGTCAGCCCACCCTCTACTCCATGTGTCAGTGACAGAAGGGATACAAGCCATGAATGTTCTGCTCCAAAAATTCTGTCCTCCTCCTCCTCTTTTCCTAACCTCAGACCGGATACACCAGTTCCAGGACAGGAATATGGATCCCCTGAGTCCAGAGTCAAATCTGGAATTCATATATTCTGTAAATACACTTTATGAAATGCAGGAATCAAGAAAGGGCTTGGAATGGTTCTATCAGAGAGCTCGATAATCACAACGTTGGGATCAGAAGGATCAAGTTCTGTGGGTAAGGCTGGCCATGAAATATCGGGGAGTTCCATACTTTGGAATGGATGAAAACTGGTTGCAGTAATTAATCCAAGTGTGATCTTAACCAAAGGATTATAAAGTAGCGCTAATATTTCATGTGATCTTGATTCTATCCCTCTGTTTAGGCAGCCAGAGTTTCTCAAGCTTCTTGAGTTGTCTTCCCCTTTAAGATTTTCACCCATGGAATCCTTCACAAGCTCTTGGATTGTCTTTAACAATCTCTTGGATTGTTAAAATCAACTGTTTTAAAGGCAGAGGTCCCTAAACTTGGCAACTTTAAGACTTGTGGAGTTGAAGTCCACAAGTCTTAAAGTTGCCAAATTTGGAGACCTATGGTCTAAGACATTAGTTCGATTTTGCTCTATAGCTTGTTTCTGCATTATATTGAATTCCAGTATGACATGGTCACTCTCCCCCCAAATTACCTATAATTACAACCCCTCCCCTCTGTAATTTCATCTCTGCTAGTAAGAATTTAGATTCACTATAGGAGACCCCTAGTTTTCTACCTTTTGGATGACAAAGTTGTCACCTAGATTCATTAGAAATCTAATGGAATTTAAGGAGGGAATTTAAGACAGGGGTGTCAAATGGCAGCCCGTGAGCCACATTCATCACATGTAGGCCACGCCCACCCCAGCTCTGCGAAGGAGGAAAATATCATTAAATATCATGTGACAGCAATGTGACATGGTAAGTTTGACACCTGTACTTTAAGACAAGATTGGCCAGCCATTTGTCTGGAATGATATAGGGTATATGAGAAGGAGATTGGACTAGAACTCATAACTTATTCTTCCTCCTGGTGACTTCTGATCACTAAAAGTTTAGCTGGAGCAGGAGATGGTTTATGTACACACAAGCACACAACCTTCTTTTCCCTAGCTGGCTTTCTGAAAAGCTGTCTCTCTTGCTAGGACCATTGAGATCCAACTTGCAAGTCGATAAAAAACATGAAGAGACAAGGAAATGTTTTTTCCCCCATGCCCTGGGCCACTTATGACACCTTCCAAACGAATCCCAATTTCACAGTTCCTTGCTTCAATGCACTTTAGGATTTTCATTTCCAGAATCTGCTAAACTCGTAGGAAATTATCTTATCCTGAGATGTTTGATCCATCCAGTTCGCAAGGCTCACACAATATGCTAACCTCTCAATCAGAGAGAACCAGATAAAACTGATACATTCAGATAGCATACTATGCTTAAGTCACACTCCTCCCATCTTTTGGCTTATTGTAGTTTGTTCACACAACATGCTAAAACAATAAGTGGGCTTTTCATAGCATGATGGAACTGCCAACAATCCAACTTCCTTTTAATTTAATGTATTGTACAAATTCAGGTTCTTGGTATTATCTGTGCCTGTAGGTCCTCAACATTTTCTTCACCAAGAAAATACCTTTGGTGGCCTTGAGTCATAACCATGGACCACCAAGACTTAACTCAAGATTTAAATCATAACATTTCTTCTAGTCTTCAGAGACCTCTGTGATGGCATCATGGTTCCAGGTTGAGAACCACTGATCTATGCCAATGGCAAGTTAATAGAATAGAATAGAATAGAATAGAATAGAATAGAATAGAATAGAATTCTTTATTGGCCAAGCGTGATTGGACACACAAGGAGTTTGTCTTAGTGCAAATGCTTTCAGTGTACATAAAAGAAAAGATACATTAGTCAAGAATCATCAGGTACAACACTTAATGATAGCCATAAGGTTATATAGGCATAGGGTACAATAAGCAATCAAATCATACTAGGAAACAATCAATAAAAATCGTAAGGATACAAGCAACAAACTTACAGTCATACAGTCACAAGTGGGAGGGAATGGGTGATAAGGAGTGATGAGAAGATTAATAGTAGTAGTAGTGCAAATTTTGTAAATAGTTGTACAGTGTTGAGGGAATTACTTGTTTAGCAGAGTGATGGCGTTCAGGAAAAAATGGTCCTTGTGTCTAGTTGTTCTGGTGTGCGGTGCTCTATAGTGTCATTTTGAGGGTAGGAGTTGAAACAGTTTATGTCTAGGATGTGAAGGGTCTGTAAATATTTTCACAGACCTCTTTTTGAGTCCTGCAGTATACAGTCTTCGATGGAAGGCTGGTTGGTAGCCATTGTTTTTTCTGCAGTTCTAATTACTCTCTGAAGTCTGTGTCTGTCTAGCTGGGTTGCAGAACCAATGATTGTTTGTGAACTACTCACAGACGTCTAGATGATTTGAAATAGATTGGCAACACCAATCTATTTCACCAATCCTACCACAATGATGGCATCTACTAATACTCTTGGAAGAATATTAACCTGATGTAGGTTTCTCTTTCCATATGAACTCTATCCTGGTGTCAAACATATAAGATTCAAGAATATGTTTACTTCTGAGCCACTCGTAACTATTTGGATTGTCAACTGCAGTTGGACCAGTGGTGGTATTCAGCCGGTTCGCAACGGACGAACCGGTAGTAAGTTCTGGCTGGCCACGCCCCCCACCGGGTCGCCCTCCCGCCCGATGCTCACTCACCCCATTCCCCGCCTGCCTGTCTGACATTCGCCTAAAGTATTTCTTTCTTTTTTTCCCCTCCCGACAATGAGCTGTAGATAAAATCAGCTGTGCCAGGATTCCCCTTGCTGAGGCCCAGGAAGGCAGAAAATGGAGAGAGGAGCTCAGCCACCCCCTCCATTTTTTTCCTTCCTGAGCCCCAGAGGAGCCTTAGGGAAGCAAAAATGCCCCCCCCCCCCCCCCAGGGACTTCTCTGAGGCTAGGAAGCTCCCAAAATGGAGCTTGGAGGAGTGTTGCATGCTCCTCCCATGCTCTGTTTTTTTCTTCCTGAGCCTCAGGGGAGCAAAAACGCCCCCCCCCCCCAGAGGCTCCTCTTGGCTAAGAAGCCCCCAAAAATGGGTGGGGATTGCAAAAAAGAAAAGCCACGCCCACACAGTCACATAGCCACACTCACCAAGCCACGCCCACAGAACCGGTAGTAAAAGTTTTTGAATACCACCACTGAGTTGGACCCATACTTGGTGAACCTCTAGACCACAAGGCTGCCTATACTTGGGCTACAGATTTAGGCAGGAAATCAACAGCACTTACAGACAGAACAAAAGACAATAATACACTACTTTAATTTCTAGAACTGGGAGAAGCATACAGCAGAATAACAGAAAAGCAAGGGACTTAGAGTTATTCTAGTCTAAGACCCTGCTCGGGCAGGAAACCCTATACCATTTCAGAGAAATGATTGTGCAATCTCTTCTTAAAAACCTCGGAGAGTCCCCAATAACCTCAGAAAGACAAGCAGCAAGGGAAAGCTCTTAATAAGCTTAATTGAACTTCTGGGCATTCAGCCAAGAGCATTTCACACCTTGTCAAAGTGTTGCAAGCTAGATAAACTCAGCGCTTGTGAGGGAGAGGCATTGAGAAAATCAGATAACATAGCCACTACCTCCGAGGGGATTAATTCCCAAATAATAAGAATCACTTAACTCATCAGAAACTCCAGTAAGATTCCAAGATCCCTCTCACAGTCACTGCTATTAAGCCTGGATTCACCCAGTCTTTTATTTAAGTATTAAATGCACAAAATAATAAGCAACTTTTTGGTATATATCTTTTTTAGGTAATTAGGGCAAAGAAGCGACATTAAGTTGGCCACACCCACCCAGCCATGCCCACCCAGCAAGTCATTAGGGCAGAGAGCCCCTTGCTAAAAAATTTGAAGCCCACCCCCTGGAACACCCACAACTTCTGAAGGCAAGTCATTCCACTGAATGCAGTAGACATTTCTCTTTGCTTTGCTATATTCTATTTTCTTACAACATTTTATATATTATTTATAGGTTAGCTTAAAGTCAACAGGATAATACAAAGGGAATTGTAGAAGCAATGGTAGAAGGATTATTCTGAGGAGCTTTGCAATCAACAGGTTATCAACAGCAATGAAGAACAATACTAGGTGGAATTGCAGGCATTTTAAAAAGCCTTGAAGGGTGTAAACAGGAGGGATTTTTAAACTGTCTATGCCTGTGATCATGGAAAGATCAACCTTAGTTCAGCACCAGATGAGGAACTTCATCCTTACCAGTGAGGAATAGATCCAGTCATGCTGAAGAAGCATTGGAATAACAGTTGGAAGAGCAAGAAGGGAAATTCACCAGTAGGGGAAGAATGAAGAAAATATGAAGATGGATTGGGCATGTCTTTTCTTAACCTGCAAGATATACCTGAGAAAAATGAGAAACAAGTTTTTTTTCCCTTAAAGTTCCAGTAGTATGAAAGTAGCAAAATAGACCCCAGGAAAATAATATAGGAGTATAAAATCCCCATGCCAAGTTCTACTAACTAATGAATTCTACCAACTCCTGAAGTCACCCAACCATTGTGTGGCCACAAGAATAAAGAGGACAGGTTTTACAACATTTTAACGATGGATGGGGGTTAAAGATCTCAGGTGGGGTGACCAATGTCTTATCAGATGGTGGGACATCCAACTGAGATCTTCCATTACATTTTCCTTGTGCTTCTTACCAGTGGTGGGGTTCAAATTTTTTTAGTACCAGTTCTGTGGGCGTGGCTTGGTGGGCGTGGCAGGGGAAGGATACTGCAAAATCTCCATTCCCTCCCCACCCCACTAACCTACTTTCCAACTCCGTTCGCCTGTGCAGGGCAACGAAAGAAGACCCAGCCAATCCGCTGGGACTCAGGAGGCGGAGAATAGATGGGGCGGGGCCAGTCAGAGGTGGCATTTGCTGGTTCTCAGAACTATTCAAAATTTCCGCTACCGGTTCTCCAGAACTGGCCAGAACCTACCGAATACCACCTCTGCTTCTTACCTAAAAGTGTCCTATTGTTTATCTACTATTGTGGTCCGAAGAAACCCCTGAGAGCTACAAAATGGAGATTGTGTGTGTGTGTGGCGGGGGGTGGGAACAACTGCATCCTAGAGATTGTGTATCTGATTATCTATCCACTCCCTACAGAATCACACTTTCTTCTAGAGCTTTCCAGGCTGAATGCTAACCTCCTTTCCTTTCAGGAGCCCTTCTCCACGCATTTGTCCTTGGTTTATAAAGACGCCATTCCATCTTGCTCTCCCGACCCTCCTCCCTTTCCTTTACTGTTGCCAAGTTAGCAGTTGCCTTAATTAATTTTGCACAGTGCAGCCTGAGACTTTAGGGAAGGGGGAAGGGAGAGCCAAGCTTTTTGGAAAACATATAGGCAGGGAAACCAATCTAATTAGGCAGAAACAGAGCCAAAGGTTCCTTTAGTGGCTTGTAATGAGATCCAGGCATTCCTATACCAATAGCAGCTTTCCATGTCTGAAATTGATGGGTAGGAGGTTAGAGAAAGAGGATAAGCCAATGTGGGGAAGGTATCTATGCCCTTTCTAAAAGGAGGGAAGAAAATTAAATCCTCTTGGCTGGTTTATCTGCTCCAAAAATTGGTTGGCTCCATATTTGTACGTAAACTCATCTAATCCATAGAATCAGGAGGACTCTAAATTGTTTGGAGATTGCTTGCAACATCAATGTTACCAAGAGTTAGTGATCCTTTTCTGTCCCTGTGAATGGAGGAAAGGGTAGCATTCTCCATACCATCCATCATTTTCCAAGGAATTTCCTCCTCCCTGATTTTGAGATGAACGGGAGCATTTTCTACTTCCCTCAAAGGCATCATCATCATCATCATCATCATCATCACCATCATCTTTTAATGACCCCATAATCCCTTGCAGGGTGAAGTCTGGGCAACTGAATGAAACCAGCAGAGTGTTTTAATGGCCGATGCCTTTCCTGTCACCAGTGCAGAGTTCTGTTCAGCAGATATATTCTCAGTCTGCCCAGAGAGAGGAATATCAGCCTCTACCTAGGATTGAATTCACAGCCTCTTGATTGTGAGGAGAGAGCTCCACTTCTAGGTCAATGAATCACTCCCCTCAAAGGGTTTATGTGGTTAGGAAATATTGAGAGAGAGAGAGAGAAACTTTCATATCACCTTCTTACATCATGATAAATTCTTTGGAAGAAGTTTGTGCCTCACTGCTGAAGCAGGCCAGGACCAGTTCAGGTAGAATAGCAAGTGAAAGTGACCTAACTATTAATCAGACTAAGCTCTCTAGGGTTGACTCCAACCTTCTCCCACATAAGGATCTCTGGGGGATCCTTGATTTCTTTCTGACCAACTAGCAATGTTAACTAGTTTGGGTAATGAAACATCTGCAAGAAAACCAAGCTGAGGGACCACCAAGGACTCCTCATTTCAACCCTGAGCTACAAATATTCTCTTTTTTTGATATAAGCATCTCCAGATACCTGGACTTCAACTTCCAGAATTCTTATATAGGTAGAGAATTGGGTAAGGGAAGGCTGACCTATCCCCTGAAGGCTGGAATATTCTTCTGAGTGCAACAAGAAACTTTTTCCAGCGATGTAAAGTCTTTTTTGGAATCTTAACACAGATCAAAGGTGTTCAACACGAAGTTTCTGGATCAGTACAATCCTTGACCCCTTCTTAACTGCTCCACATAAATCTCCGAATCAAATGAAGGTTTTTTTGTTCCCTGCTTTTTTTGAGGAAAAGTAAAACAGTATAAAATGACCTTAGCATGAAAAAAACCTCCCTCCCCAAATCCTAACTCTGTCCACTCATAGAATGTAGCTTTGCTAACTTTGCAGACTATATACATTAATATATTACCCCAAAACTCAACTAAGTATGACTACTTGGCCCCAAGGAACACAGTGGCTCAGTGGCTAAAACACTAAGCTTGTCAATGAGTAAGATCGGCAGTTCAGCGGTTCGAATCCCTAGCGCCCGTAACAGAGTGAGCTCTAGTTACTTGTCCCAGCTTCTGCCAACCTAGCAGTTCAAAAGCATGTGAAGAATGCAAGTAGAAAAATAGGGACCACCTTTGGTGGGAAGGTTAAAGCGTTCTGTGCGCCTTCGAAGGGATTTAGTCATGCTGGCCACATGACCACGGAGACGTCTTCGGACAGTGCTGGCTCTTCGGCTTTGTAACGGAGATGAGCAGCGCCCCCTAGAGCTGGAAATGACTGGCACTTATGTGCAAGGGGAACTTTTACCCCTGGCCCCAAACAATTATCCACACTAGAGGGGAGTCATAATGGCTTTCAAACTTCATCCCAAAATACATTAATTCTAGAAGATCGTTGTTTTTGTTGGCTGATGTCGAATCCAACCCAAACTGAGCTAAATCGATCCGTGGGTCTAATGTCCCCATAATTTTCAATAGGGGCTGACAAAAAAAATCAAGATGAATCTTGCTAGGAACACATTTGGACAATGCTCTTGATAGACCCATCAACATCTATCTTCATTCCTGCTGCAAGTAAGGGGAAAGGCAGACTTTCTGCTACCTTCTCATGAACTTCAGAAGAGAATACAAAAAGGGAACAGGGAAGATTAGGTCCAAAGCAGCTGGTAAAATTGCTAATAGTTAGCTTAAAAAACTGGAATAATGAGTTTGTTCCCTTTGGAAATTTTCAGCATCATCTGAATTGCCTGACAGCCCCAATTTTACCTCTTGACCTCTGTCACAGCTGGAGGTCATAAATCAAATGTAGACAACTTCTGCCATTATCCCCAAAGGTCTTTACTCTTTCCTATTGAAGCCACCACAGAAGCACGATGTGTAACCTCACTAAATTTTGTCTGCCTTTCCCAGAGGGGTGTCTACCCCTCTGGGAAATTGGACAAGACCAATTTGCTCATCCTTCGTAGATTCTCTCTGCCTAAGTGACATTAACATGGGAAAGGAGTGAGGATAGTTGTGTGGATGCATATGTGCTTGTACACACAACACAGGTGCTATGCTGGGTTTTGTCAGGCACCCGGAGTAATCCTTAAAATTACCCAGTTGGAGAGAGAGAGAGTGGGGTTATATATAAATGACCCTTGACTGCTTTCCAAAGCTGATTCTGTAATATCAGTGGTATTAGTTCCAAAGTACACTTATATTTGGGGACTGGCCAGGGGTGGAATTCAATTTTTTTATCAACCAGTTCTGTGGGCGTGGCTTAGGTAGTGGATGTGGCTTGGTGGTCATGTTATTGGCTGGGCGTGGCCAACTCAATATCACTCACATCGAGGCACACATCTCCTCTCCTGGCCTCTCATGATTGTGGGGATGCTGCAACAGTTGTTAGTGTGAAAAATGGTCATGAGTCACTTTTTTAAGTGCAATTTAAACTTTGAATGGTCCCTCCACACAAGCAAAGTACCAGCAAAGGAGGGGAAAAAAACTCCAGAGAAGTTCCAGAGACAGGAAATCTAGTCCTGCCAAGAATGTAATAAGGGTTAATAGAGAGGCAGTTTCTGTAAGCAACACCAGAATGTTTCCTTCCTGCCTTCCTTACAGGATTAGGCCAGTAATTTTTTCTAACAACCGGTTCTCCGAACTGCTTAGAAAGTTAACAACTGGTTCTAGCGAATAGGTGCGAACTGATAGAATCCCACCCTTGGGACTGGCCTTGCTAAACTAAAGGTCCTCACAGTCCATACCCAACAACATTTTCCAGGCTGTCTCTTAAACTGCTTTGTTCAGCAAATCTTGTTCTGATGTTGGGTGTATGTACTGCGTTCCAGTCTGAACATAAGGAGATTCAAGGTGGTTTGGGGACAACAGTGCCCAGTGAGCTGGGACGAAGCCCGCTGGTATTTCTGCAGTTTGCATTGATGATCCAGTACAGCCATTTTCTGAAGAATAATTAGGCTTAAGGCACAGGGGAGAACTGGGATATTGGGCAATGCATAACCCATCCTCGTGGCCCATTTGCTCATCTTGGAAGTGCTGTCATCCCCTTGGATTACCAGAGAGTTTCTTTCCTTTGCTGGACAATCCTTCAGGCCTCGAAGATGGGAGGAGTAGGTTTCAAGGACAGGAAGAAGATTCTGATTCAGCTGGTGCATTGAATGGTCTTGCTCACACACACACACTGATGTGCATGCATGCATATACAAAACCACTTCTTTCCCTATGTTTACATTTCTGAAATAAGACAAAGGGGAGCCCTTTTGTTGTCCAGTCTGAAAAGCTGCCAGAAGTACAGTACATGTAGAAAGGAAATGTGCCACAGAATATATGGGGTTAGAGTCACAAGAGCCATTAAAACAGATTGTGGAGTAGACAGCGGCAGAGGAAGGAAAGAAGGAAGGAAGGAAGGAAGGAAGGAAGGAAGGAAGGAAGGAAGGAAGGAAGGAAGGAAGGAGAGGGAAGGGATGAAAGGAAGGAAAGGGAAGGAAGGAGGGAAGGAAGGAGAGGGAAGAAAGGAAGGAAGTCAGAAAGGAAGGAGAAGGATGGGAAGGAAGGATGGATGGAAGGAAGGAAGGAAAGAAGGAAAGAAAGAAGGAAGGAAGGAAGGAAGGAAGGAGAGGGAAGGGATGAAAGGAAGGAAAGGGAAGGAAGGAGGGAAGGAAGGAGAGGGAAGAAAGGAAGGAAGTCAGAAAGGAAGGAGAAGGATGGGAAGGAAGGATGGATGGAAGGAAGGAAGGAAAGAAGGAAGGAAGGAAGGAAGGAGGGAAGGAAGGAAGGAGTGGGAGGGAAGGAGAAGGATTGGAAGGAAGGAAGGAAGGATGGGAAGGGAAGGGAAGGGAAGGAAGGATGGATGGAAAGAAGGAGAGGGAAGAAAGGATGGAAGGATGGGTGGAAGGAAGGAAGACAAAAAGAGGAGGAAGGGCAAGAAAGAAAGCATCTAAAGTGTTCCATACTCAAATGCTCTTTTTAAGTATTTACATGTAAAAATTAACAATCTAAAGTTTCATGTTAAAAGGCAAAACAGGGAGGAAAATCGTGTTTCTATGAAAATCTGCACCCAGAATTAGATAATTTAGGATGCAAAGTGACAGTTGGGGCCTTTCCCCTCCCCCCAAGCATTGTGTGGACAAGGTACCTGAGGAAGACGGCCTCGATTGTTTCAATCAATACAGTAGCCAAATGGACGGTGGGAAGGTTTCAGATTTCATCCTATTCAGAGCACAGCTGGAGGATCATTCAGGCCAAGAAGATCCTATCAGCTGTTTTACCGATACCCCAAACCTGCTGCCAAATTCACATGGCCTCTCGGGGAAAACAGCCTCTGGACTTCTTGTTCCCTACTTCCAGGCATTTCCCTTTGGCAACCTTCCTCTTTCATATGGGACAATGTTGTTGTTTTTTGGCTTTACCATTTAGCACTTGGGCACTTTAAGCCTGGTAGACTTCAACTCCCAGAATTCCCCAGCCTGAAGTTCCAATTATGTACAAAACAATCAGTGGTGGGATTAAAAAAATTTTTTTACAACTGGTTCTGTGGGCGAGGCTTGGTAGTCATGGCATGGCTTGGTGGGCGTGGCTTGGTGGGCATGGCACAGGAAGGATACTGCAAAATCTCCCCATCCCACTAGCCTGCTTTCCAGCTCTGTTCTCCTGTGCAGGGCAACAAAAAGAGACCCAAACTAGACTTGAGGGCATTCTTACTTTTTAAAGAAGGTGATCAAAGCGCATGAGAAATGGGCTTTCAACAGATGATTACCTTGCATAATATTATTTATACTTAAATGCTTGGTAATTTATCGCCCATTAAATATTTCTCCTGCCTTCCATGAAAGAAACAGAGGAACTTATCTATAATGGCTCCAAGGAAAGGGTGAGATTCAATGTTTTAAACAACCGGTTCTGTGGGCGTGGCTGGGTGGCTGTGGCCATGTGACCAGGTGGCCGTGGCTCTCTCTCTTTTTTTTTGCAGCACATCCTCCCCCTGTTTTTGGGCCTTCTGGGCCTCAGGGAATCCTCCCCCTCCTGGGGGGACGTTTTTTCTCCCAGAAGGCTTCCCTGGGGCTCAGGAAGGAAAAAAACAACACCCCCCACGGTCCATTTTGGGGTCTTCTGGGCCTCAGGGAAGCTTCCTGGGGGCCGTTTTTGCTCTCAGGAAGCTTCCCTGGAGCCCAGGAAGGCAAAAAATGGAGTGCGGGGGGCCTTAGGGAAGCCTACGGGGCAAAGCAGTAAGACAGTGAGGGGAATCTCGGCATAGCTGATCGTAGGAACAGCTGGTCATCGGGAGGAAATCCTCATCGTCTGAGTCCTCACCAGATTCCCTGCCTGGTCCCCTTTCTTCCTCACTGTCCGACTCCACTGTCCAACTACAACATTTAGCTCAGCTGATTTGAGCTCACCTCACCAGCACTGACATAGAGGGCGATTTTTGAGCACTGCGTGCACTCATAAGACCAGTAGGAAACACTTTGGAATCCCACCACTGATGTGGATCTGTCTGTGTAATGCCCTGTTGTGTCAAACAAGAAGACTCCAAGGGTGCTGAACAAAAAAACTCCTTTTAGAGAAAATAGAAAAGCCAAAAGCACAACCTATGCAAAACTGAGGACCAAAATAGATGCTTAGAGATCTGGTTTTGCTTAAGCTGGGGTCTGATCATCCTGGCTGCAAAACCCAGTGCGGTGGGCTGAGAGAACCCAATGCTGAGAGAACAGAGATGCAGAACTAACAGACTCCACCGCTGGCTACAGCTGTGTATGTCTTTTATGGTGCCAGCCATGCACTTTGTACTAAAAGGCAGCCCTGCTGCATCATCAGCTACTCCACCCTTGGCTTGGCAAAAGCTGGGACTAACAGCCAGCCAATCAGCCAATGCCTGGAGGTTTCTCCTCCTTCCATAAACCTAGTTCCAAGAATGAAGAAGGAAAAGGGGGGAAATATGGGCTGTTGGTCTGAACTCCGAGCTCGGCATTTTGGTTGCAAACATTTTGTCACCGTTCGAGGAAACATCATCAGTGAATTGACAATTCAAAAGTGCACTGACAACGTCTCCTCGAATGGTGACAAAACATTTGCAACCAGACTTGAAGGCTGTCTTTGTCCCAGGCTTGGTTGAATCTTGCTGGGTGGTGATGTAATGAAGGGGGTTGTGTTCTGAAAAGGTGTTGGGCAATTCCTATGGTGTCTTAATGGCTTTGTCCTGGTTTGGCTCTTGAGTGAGGGCTAATCCCATCGCCCTGGAGCTGAAGGCCTTTTGTCTTGTAGATAGGATGGCCCAGTCTTTCTAGGGCTATTAAGAAAGGTGGGAGCTGCTTTCCAAGAGCATGTTTCTCCTTTTCTCATCCAGGGAGGTATAATATTCTGCCTTTTAAACATTTCCTATAATATTTCATTCTTCTAAGAGAGGGGTGGATGCTAACTTTCTAGACTAGTTTTCTGTTGATTCCATGGTTCTAGCTTTAGGCTTTGCTGCATGCATTCTCAAGAGACATTTCAGCTGGAGGAGCAGATAAATATCAGGAAGAAATAAAAGGAAGAATGCACAGGTAAAAATGGACAGAAAAATCCTGAGGATTTTGGAGTGGGAGGAATCCCTACACACTGAAAGGAGCATGGAAACTGGAATGGTTCTTTTTAAAAGAGTGGAGAGCTTTGCATTTTGAAAGCCTATTTCAGAGAAATGTATGTATTATGGAAGAAAAGCAGGGAATTTTGTATTTTAAAGAATGGTTCTCAGACAATTTATACGAGTAAATAGCTAAAGAAGTTGAGACTCTAGAAAAAGTACAGAGAAGAGCAACCAGGATGATTAGAGGACTGGAGACTAAAACATACAAAGAACAGTTGCAGGAACTGGGCTTGGCTAGTCTAGTAAAGAGAAGGACCAGGGGAAACATGATAGCAGTCTTCCAATATTTGAGGGGCTGCCCCAGAGAGGAGGAGGGGGTCAAGCTGTTTTCCAAAGCACCCAAAGGCCAGGCAAGGAATAATGGATGGAAATTGAACAAGGAGAGATTCAACCTGGAAATAAGGAGAAACTTTCTGACAGTGAGAACAATCAACCCACGGAACAGAAGTTGCCTTCAGAAGTTGTGGGAGCTTCATCACTGGAAGCTTTCAAGAAGAGACTGGACTGCCATTTGTCAGAAATGGTGTAGGCTCCCCTGCTTGGGTGGGGGATTGGACTAGATGACCTACAAGGTCCCTTCCACCTCTGATTATCTGTTATCTGTTAAATCAAGAGAAGAGGGCCCTCAAATATTTCAACTTATCTCAAATATCCCTTTTCTATAGCTACCAGTCTTTTGGGCAGTTTTGGAGGCCTGCTTGGACTTCAGCCAGATGAAAATAAGATGGATGTGTCAAGAAAACGAACCTCCCTGTTATGGGGGCTCATTTTATGGAATGAAGGAAAGTCCATCCACAACTTGTTGCTCTTCTCCCAGGCATTGGTATTTAACATAGGTAATCACTTTACAGTGGGGATGACAGATTCCCATAATAAAAGAATTGGAAAGGACCTTGAAGGTCTTCAACGTCTATTCAAGCAGGAGACCCTATACCATTCCAGACAAATGACTGTCCAATCTCTTCCTAACAACCTCAAGTGATGGAGCCTCCAACACCTTCTGAAGGCAAACCATTCCACTGATTGTTAGTACGGCCAGAAAATGTCTCCTTAGTTCCAGGTTGGATCTCTCTTTGATAAACTTCTATCTGTGGCTTCTTGCTCTGCTCTTGCTCTGGTGCTTTAGAGCAGGGGTCACCAACTGATGATCCATGAGAAAATTTTGGTGGTCCACAGCTGCTCCGGGATGACCAAAGGGCTAGTCCTGTGACTACTGCAGCTCGGCAATATGGGACCGATTTCCCCACGACTGTCAATCTGCCCATCTTCCTTTTCCTTCACCCATTACACTAATAATTTTGTTACAATTAAACAACCTTTAAAGATTTTGTTATGATTAAATAAGCATTTGTGATTTTGTTATAGTTAAATAAGCATTTATAATTTTGTTATATTAAATAGGTGCATTTCATATTAATAAAATGGAAGTTCTCTGATCATTATTTTACAAATGTATTTAGCTTTTTTTTAAAAGTTCATATTAGTGGTCCGTGGGATTTTAAATTATGAATTTGGTGGTCCCTGAGGTCCAAAAGTTTGGAGACCCCCTGCTTTAGAGAATGGGTCAGCCCTTTCTTTTCTGTGACACCCCCAGGAGTAGACCGCTATCACCGTTAGTCCTTCTCTTTGTTAGATTAGACATACATAGTTCCCACAACCGTTCATCATTTGTTTTAGCCTCAAATCCCCTAATCATCTTTGTTGCTCTTCTCTGCACTCTTTCTAGAGTCTCAATATCTTTTTTGTATCATGGTGACCAAAACTGGACGCAGTATTGCTAGTGCAATAAAAAGCAATACTAACACTTCTTGGGCTTTTGATACTTATACCTCTGCTGATGCAGCCTAGGATTGCATTGACTTTTTGGGCAGCTGCAGCACACTGCTGGCTCAAACTTAAGTGATTGTCCACTAGGATTCCTAGATCCTTCTCACAATAACTGTTATTGAAGCAGATATCACCTATTCTACACCTATGCATTTTGATTTTTCTTGCCTAATGTAAAATCTTACTTGTTTTTTTTTAACCACTAAATTGTATTCTTTGGACAGGACCCAGAGTTGACGTCTGTCAAGATTCTTCTGGATCTTGAGCCTATCTTCTAAAATGTTAGCCATTTCCCCCAACTCTGTATTATCAGCAAATTTGATGAGTTCCCTTCTATCCTTTCATCTAAATCCTGTGTTACATCTTCAATGACTTTTGTATAGAGAAAATACCCATCAGTTGTACTTACGCACTTGGCTTTTCCCAATTTGCTTTCCACATAAAGTACATAAAATTATCCATTGCAATGTCCTACCCATCAATGATTACTTCAGCTTCAACCCCAACAATACACGAGCACACAATAGATACAAACTCAAGGTAAACCGCACCAAACTCAATTGCAGGAAATACGACTTCAGCAACAGAGTGGTCAATCCTTGGAATACATTACCTGACTCTGTGGTTTCTTTCCCCAAGCCCCAAAAGCTTTAAGCTTAGACTGTCTACTGTTGACCTCACTCCATTCCTAAGAGGTCTGTAAAGGAGCGTGCATAAATGCACCAATGTGCCTACCGTCCCTGTCCTAATGTTCCCTTTTATTCGCATCCATTTCATGTATTAATAATCATATTTATACTTATACCTGTTATCTAATTCATGCTCAACAAACAAATGAATTAAAAATAATGAAAATATCCATCTTCAACATTTGAGCTGTAGGCCTCCTGCTACCCGAATCTTGGAAACCAGTCTTTGAAACTATACACAACAGAACAATGGGAGGATTTCACATACAGCCTTGGGCCAACTCAAGAAAATTGGCCTATTCTGCAGTTCACTGTTACTCCAATCTTTTCCCCTCCAGCGTCTTTGATCCCAGCCCCACTGCTCAAAAAATGCATTCATCATCAGCTGAAGACAACCGAGAGGAAGGAAGAAAAGAGGGAGCCAGGAAATTAACATGTCACAAGCTGGAGCACCTCAGCTGAAGCAATACAAGAGGGGGAGGGAAAAAGAGCAGCAATTAATCCTCCAATGCCTTCCCCCCCCCCCAAAGCAAATTAAGTGCCAATTTTCTGCACTGCTGACGAGTAAAGATTAAAGTTGATAAATAACAGCAACTTTCAGAGGAGAAGAGCAGAGCAGTGAAGCTGATAGAGATATTCTCAACCTCCGGAGATTAGCCAGCAATTTAGTCCCTTCCCCCCACCTTGCAGCTACACCTTTTATCTTCTATTAGCTGCTCTCAGTTGGGTGATCTATTCGTAGCAGGTTGGTCATCTGGTGAAATGTTTCTCAACCTCGATGATTTTAAGGTGGTTGGGGAATTCTGGGAGTTGAAATCCACACATCTTAAAGTCACTGAGATTGAGAAAAGCCAATCTAATGTGTTCTATTCTGCACCTATCTATTCTGACCAAGATCATGAAGCAGACTGCTCATCCTGATAAAAAGCCCTTTTTTACTAAACAGGGAAGAAGAGTATTTTACGGTACGGAACATATGATATAAATGGTTAAGAAAAAGGAGTAAAGATGCTTGCGAAAACGACTAAAGAAATTTCAAAGAAGAATATGATATAAGATTTATGTGTATATTTGTAAAGTAACGTAGATAAATAAGTATTGTATTTTAACAGTAGTATAGTAAGTAAGGAACTAGTAAATTAGTTACAGATATGCCTATGGTAAATGAATCTAATTGTTATTAAAGGACATATACACCGCTAAGATATCGCGGTAAAATGTGAGAACTAGTTTCTCTTTTTTAAAATGTTTTTTGAAACTTTGAATAAATAAATTTATTTTAAAAAACACCCTTTTTTATTTAGGTTAAAGTGAATTCTTCTCCTGCAAAGTCCCAGCAAACAGTCTTTCGTGAGATTTCACAACTACAGACCTTTATCAGGCTTGGAGAGTTGCCAGGCCGATATCTTCCAAATGCCACACTGTAGCAGCAATTATTTGGCAAGAATGCAGGAACAGATCTTTACCCTAATGAATTGAACTAATTGTCTCCTGCAAACCCCACTCCCCTTTCGCTCCAGAGATGCTATTCAGCAGGTTCTGACCAGTTCTGGAGAACCGGTAGCAGAAATTTTGAGTAGTTCGGAGAACCGGCAAATACCACCTCTGACTGGAGATTTTACAGTATCCTTCCCCTGCCACGCCCACCAAGCCACGCCCACAGAACCGATAGTAAATTTTTTTGAATCCCACCACTATTTCGCTCTTCTTTATTCCCTATGGCAGGGGCCATTCACCTGTGCCTTTACCCCGAAGTCGACCCTTGTTTCTTAGTTGTTCCCTTCCCCTGGCAGCTCTGCACATGCGCACACTGGAAACAGGCTCCAGCTGTTCTTCTGCCTCACTGATCTCCAACTCTGAAGGCAGTTGATAATTGTCAGATGGCCCTGGCCCCATCTCTGCCTCCGATGCAGAGCCCTCGTCAGACTCCGGGATTGGCCCATATTCCTCCCCAACCTCCTCACTGTCCAAGTCTTCTGCCAGCTCCACTGGCTGCTGGCTGGCCACAACACTATGTGAGTGAAGTTACTACAGGTAGTCCTTTGACAGACAACCACAATTGAACCAAAAATTTCCCTGGCTAAATGAGTGAAGGGAGTTTTGCCCCATCTTGCGACTTTTCTTGCCACATGTGAATCAATCCAGTTGTTCAGGTAGTAAGACAGTTATTTAAGTGAATCTGGGTTCCCCATTGACTGTGCTTGTCAGGAGATGACAAAAGGAGATCATGTGTGATCACAAGATATCGCAACTGTCATAAATATGAACCAGTTGCCAAGTATTTGAATTTTGATCCCATCTCCATGGGGATGCCTCAATTGTCATTAGTGTGAAAAAAATGGCCTTAAGTCTCCTTTTTCAGTGCTGTTGTAGCTTCAAAGGGTCATTAAATGAACTGTTGCAAGTCAAGGACTACCAATATATGCTTATGCCAAGAGTGAATTGTGTATCCAGGGGTGGGATTCTACCAGTTCGCACCTATTCGCTAGAACCGGTTGTTAACATTCTAAGCAGTTCAGAGAACCGGTTGTTAGAAGAAATTACTGGCCTAATCCTGTAAGGAAGGCAGGAAGGAAACATTCTGGTGTTGCTTACAGAAACTGCCTCTCTATTAACCCTTATTACATTCTTGGCAGGACTAGACTTCCTGTCTCAGGAACTTCTCTGGAGTTTTTTTCCCTCCTTTGCTGGTACTTTGCTTGTGTGGAGTGACCATTCAAAGTTACAATGGCACTGAAAAAAGTGACTTGTGACCATTTTTCACACTTATGACTGTTGCAGCATCCCCACAGTCACGAGAGGCCAGGCGAGGAGATGCATGCCTCGATGTGAATGATGTTGAGTTGGCCACGCCCAGCCAGTAACATTATCACCAAGCCATATCCACTCAATCACATGACCACCAAGCCACACCCACCACCTAAGCCATGCCCACAGAACCAGTTGTTAAAAAATTTGAATCCCACCCCTGTGTGTATCCCATAATCTCTGGTCTGATTTTTTTTTTTTGGCAAATTTTGAGGACTTGTACGGACAGTACTTGGTGAATCCAGAATATGTGGAGAGAAGGAAGTAGGAGTGATTTCACCTCTTCCATTGTTGTTTCCTCATTACTTCCACACTATTGCAAGAATCACCATCGTTAAGAGCCATGGTGGCACAGTGGTTAGAATGAAGTACTGCAGGCTATTTCTGCTGACTGCCAGCTGGGTAAAATGAGGGCCCAGATCGTTGGGGGCCAGAGGGTGACTCTGTAAACTGCTTAGAGAGGGCTGGAAAGCACTGTGAAGTGGTATATAAGCCTAAGTGCTATTGCTAAGGAAGGAAGGAAGGAAGGAAGGAAGGAAGGAAGGAAGGAAGGAAGGAAGGAAGGAAGGAAGGAAGGACAACAATCAAGCTGTGTTGATGCAGTGGTTAAAGTGCTGTATTGCAGGCTAACTCTGCCCATAGCCAGAAAGTTCAATCCTGACCGGCTCAAGGTTGACTCAGCCTTCCGTCCTTCTGAGGTGGGTAAAATGAGGACCCAGATTGTTGGGGGAAATAGGCTGACTCTGTAAACCACTTAGAGAGGGCTGGGAAGCACTGTGAAGCGGTATATGCTATTGCTATAAAACAAACAAAACAAGACAAAAACATTTTAAAAGATGCATCTGCTGCCTTCCTTCTTTCCTTCTTCCCTTCCTTTTTTCTCCCATCTTTCTCTTTCCTTCCTTCCTTCCTTCCTTCCTTTATTATTCATTTTATCCCAAAATTAAATAGAAAGAAAGAAAGAAAAAGAAAATTTAGAAAGACAAAACGAAACAAAAGCATTTTAAAAGATGCAAGAAAACAAAAACACATACTATTATTCCCCTTAGTTGAACACTTGACAAATATATTGCAACAATAAATAACTGCCAACTGCATTTCTGATCTCTGCAAGTTGACTGACTGCATAGGAATAGAACACGACCGCCACTGCCAATTTCTAAGTGAGCTTGAAATAGGAACGTCCTAATAGTAGGCTATCTCATATTCAGTTATGAAGGCAATAGGGACCAGGTTTGTGGTTGCTAAGAGATGCAGTTGTAAAATATGACATCACTTGTGTGCATTGCAGTCCCAGTTTTCATCATAAGCCCAAGTTGTGCAGGTTGTTAGCAATAGCACTTAGACTTATATACCACTGTACAGTGTTTTACAGCCCCCTCTAAACAGTTTAGAGTCAGCCTCTTGCCCCAAACAGTTTGGGTCCTCATTTTACCCACTTCGGAAGGATAGGAGGCTGAGTCAACTTTCAGCAGGTCAGGATCAAACTGCTGGCAGTGGGCAGAGTCAGCCTGCAATATTGCATTCTAACTGTGCACCAAGGAAGGAAGGAAGGAAGGAAGGAGATGCATCTTTTAAAATGTTTTTGTCTTGTTTTGTCTTTCTAAATTTTCTTTTTTTCTTTCTTTCTTTCTATTTAATTTTTGGAATAAAATGAATAATAAAGGAAGGGAGGGAGGGAGGTAATTAGGGAGGGAGGGAGGAAGGAAGAGAGGGAGGGAGGGAGGAAGAAAGGAAAAGAGGGAGGGAGAAAGATAAGGAAGGAAGGAGAAAGAGATGGGAGGAAAAAAGGAAGGAAGGAAGGAAGGAAGGAAGGAAGGAAGGAAGGAAAGAAGGAGGCAGATGCTGTGGTGCTATGATATGTGGTCCCAAATTCCCACAAACCGTTTGTATCCACTAAGTAGGAATAACATAAGTGATTGTTTGGTCTAGGGCGCCCTCTGCTGTTCCATGTGAGAAACTCAGCAACATCTCACACACCTGCTTTACCAGCTGATCAAAAAAGGGTTTGAGAAGACGTATTATCCACGCTAAGAGGTCAGAAATGAATTTTAATTAGGTAATTAATGTAATTGACTTAAAGAGAAGATTGTTTTTAAATGGCAAAAGTGCTCCCGAGATTTGATAAAGAAAGCTCTTGTGGATATTCCAAAATGGACCAACACTATGAAACATACTTGTTGTTTTTCTGGAAGCTTCCAAAATTGATTCCCCCAACCTCTATCCTTAAGAAGAGGGGAGAGAATAGCTTGAATACAACAGAAGCAGGTCCTACTTCACCTCTCACTTCCAAATAATTGCATATATCTGATTTCTTTTTACTGGAGTTATGGGGATAACCATTAGGTGGCAGCAGCCTCCTTCAGAAGAAAATGTGAACTCTATTAGGAGGAATCCTGGGAACTGTAGTCTCAACTCAAGTTTGGCCTACCTCCTCCCTCAGCATGCATTCCCATCTGCTGATCAACCTGCTTCTTCTCTGCCTTGTCTCATTTTATGCTAAGCAGCAACAATCTAAAATCCATGCTGAACGGAAAACATCCCTATGGGAGGAGACGTTTCTGTGCACAGATAGCCCTTGACTTACAATTAGTCATTTAGTGACCGTTTGAAGTTACAAGAACATTGAAAAAAGTGATTTATGGCTTGTCCGTAGAGATTCTCAGTCCTCCAGATCATGTCAGTCCCAAAGGTGTTTTTTCAGGAGGCAACTGGACTTCCTTGTTTTTTCTGTGAAAATATTTACAAACCCCTCATATCCGGGACATAAACTGTTTCAACTCCTACCCTCAAAACGAGGCTATAGAGCACTGCACACCAGAATAACTAGACACAAGAACAGTTTTTTTCCCGAAAGCCATCACTCTGCTAAACAAATAATTCCCTCAACACTGTCCAACTATTTACAAAGTTTGCATTACTATTACTATTAATTTTCTCATCACTTCTTATCACCCATCTCCTCTCACTTGTGACTATATGATTGTAATTTTGTCGCTTGTATCCTTACAATTTACATTGACTGTTTCCAAGTATGATTTGATTGCCTATTGCACCTTATGACTATTACTAAGTTTTATTATTTAATTATTTATTATTTAATAATATTATTATTAACCTTATGATTCTTGACTCTTGATGAATGTATCTTTTCTTTTATGTACACTGAGAGCATTTGCACCAAGACAAATTCCTTGTGTGTCCAATCAGACTTGGCCAATAAAGAATTCTATTCCATTTTATTCTTTTGAGGACAATTCGCTTCTCATCCCAGAAGCTTCTTCAGCTCTGACAAGATAGTGGGGAATGGAAGGATTTATATTCCTTGCAGACAGCTGGTCGTTTGCATCCTTTGAGAGGGTCGTTGAGGCCACTTGGAGGTTTGTCTGTGTCTTCAGGGTCACCTGAGTGATGTAAATGGTTCCTGCAGTTTGCAATATTTTTTCTCTGGAAATCCATTCCTACCCCCACATTATTCCAAGGATGTTCGTCCCAAATTGTATGGCTAAAAAGTCTGTAGAGATTCTCAGTCCTCTAGGTCACGGTTGTCCCAAAGGTGCTTTTTCCAAGAGGCAACTGGACTTTCTTGTTCTTGGTTTGAAAATGTTTTGCTTCTCATCCAAGAAGCTTCTTCAGCTCTGACTGGATGGTGGGGAATGGAAGGATTTCTACGCCTTGCAGACAGCTGGTCATTTTCATCCTTTTAGAACTGGGGTCTTCAAACTTGACAGCTTTAAGACTTGTGGACTTCAACTCCCAGAATTCCTCCTCCAGTCATGTTAGCTCAGGAATTCTGGGAGTTGAAATCCACAAGTCTTAAATTTGCCAGGTTTGAAGAGCTTTGTTTTAGAGGGTCGTTGAGGCCACTTGGAGGTTTATCTGTGTCCTCAGGGTTCCTGTAGTCTTCAATTTTTTCCTCTGGAAATCCATTCCTACTCCCACCCCATTCCAAGGGTCTTCATCCCAAACTGTACGGCTAAAAGTCTGTAGAGATTCTCAGTCATCCAAGTCATGGTTGTCCCAAAGGTGCTTTTTTCAGGAGACAACTGGACTTCCTTGGTTTTTTTTCTTTTGAAGACGTTTCACTTCTCATTCAAAAGAAGCTTCTTCTTGGAAGAAGCTGATTTGTGACCGTTTTTCACACTTACAACCGTTGCAGCATCCCCATAGTCACGTGATCAAAATTCAGTCGCTTGGCCACTGGCTCGTATTTATGATGGTTGAAGTGTCCCAGGGGGTCATGTAATCCACTGTTTGCAACTTTCTGACTAGCAGAGTCCATGGGGAAGCCGGATTCACTTAACAGCCATGTTACTGACTTAACAACTGCAGTGATTCATTTAACAACGGCAGCAAGAAAGGTTGTAAAATGGGGCAAAGCTCCCTTAATGACTGTCTCGCTTAGCAACAGGTCTAGCAAATTGCTATCATAAATTAGGATTATCGTATACAGGGCAAACATTTTTCATTTTTGTGTGTTTTTCAAAATGCTAGCAGATGCCTTCCATATATTAGACATTTAGCACAAGTGTCACAAACATGCGATACTTTCCTCAGCCCCAGTGGTGGGATTCAAATATTTTTGCCACCAGTTCTGTGGGTGTGGCTTGGTGGGCACGCTTTGAGTGCTTGCACACACTTTCCATGCATGCGCGCACCAAATGCGCACTTTGCGCAGGCACAGAGGCGTTATAACTCACCTCCTGCAAGCCTGCACGATCCCAGTCATTTCAGCAGCTGCCGCGCAGCGCTATTCTGTGCTGTGCAAAGCAGCTGTGCTTCAAATTCAGTGGATAAAGGTGAGTATGGGAGCTGGGTGGGTGGGTGGGCCCAACTGCAGAGCGGTGGAGATAACCAGTTCAGTCTCTGCTGCTCATCGCCACTACCGGCTCTGCAGAACCGGGCCGAACCAGTCGAATACCACCACTGCTCTGCACTCTGTAGCATAACTTCTATTGTTATTACCACACTTCCTCTTTACTACAACTTTCAAAAGAGAAGGGAGCACCCATGTCATTTCATAAACACAGAAAGTTAGTTTAAAAGAAAGAGGGGGAGAGACAGAGAAAGAAAGAGAGCAAGATGGAAAGAGAGAGATAGAGGAGGGAGGAAGAGAGAGGGAGAGAGAGAGAAAGAGAGAGAGATGGAAAGAGAGAGAAAGGGAGGGAGAGAGAGAGAGAGAGAGAAGGAAAACAAATCTTCTGTATAAATACTGAGAGCAGACTGTTCTTCCTGCAGGAGAGGTCTCTTCTAGCCAAGTGTACTTTCTTTTTAGGGCTCGACACCAATTGTGCTGTTATTAGAAATGGTAAACAAAAAAAAAAAAAAAGGGAGGGGGTGGAAAAAGAACAAATATGTACCCAACCCAACCTGGATTTTAACTTGCAAGGCAAAACCTACAAAAGCTTCCCAAATGCCAGGATTGCACGAGGCTTGGCACAAACCGTCTAGCCGAGATCTCCCCAAGACGCCATCAAATCCCCTTTTGCCAAAGATTACAGCATTTCCTTTTCCTCTGTCCCCAAAGCGTGTCTCTTTTGGAGACAGACCCCGGGGCCACCCCTTCCCTGCCTCCTGCTTGTCTCCCTTTCTCCCTCAGAGATCCTTCTGGACTTTTTCTTCTCTTCTGGGCCATTTTTCTGCAAGCAAGAAAGAAAACACTTTGCAACTGGAGAAAGGTAGGCATAAAACTAGGATTCTCTCTCACACACTCTCTTTTCCTCTCTCTTTCTTCCTCCTTCTCTCTCTCTCTTCCTCCCTCTCTCTCTTTCTCCCTCTCTTCCTCTCTCACTTCCTCCTTCTCTCTCTCCCTCTTCCTCCCACTCTCTCTTTCTCTCTCTCTTCCTCTCTTTTCCTCCTTCTCTCTCTCTTCCTCCTTCCCTCTTTCCCTTTCCCCCCCCTCTCCCTCTCTCTTCCTCCTTCTCTCTCTCTTTCTCTCTCTCTTTCTGTGTGTGTGTGTGTGTGTGCACGTGTTGAGTAATTTTGAAGAGTTATGTTTTAACTTCAGACTAAAGATGCAAAATCAATCCAAGTTTGGGGACAGAGATAACCTTTCTCCTGGGCTTTTCCTCACTGCCTAAAATCTTGACAGTCCAAAACAAAAGAGAAAAACTTTCTTCATCTCATAAGCTGACAAATAGATTCCTCAAAAAAGGATTACCCCACTCACTAGTTTAGGGGTTTTCAAACTTGTTCAGCTCTGCAGAACCAATTAGTTTAAAAAAAAATATTAAAATCCTGGAATCTCTGCTCAAGAGGAAAAACTATAATGAAAGAAAACGAGCTACGTTCCAGTGAAGTTTTGAAAACTTTCTAAAAAAAAAGATTATGAGAGTTGGAAGGGATCTTGGTGGTCATCTAGTCCAACCCCCTTGCCCAAGCAGGAGACCTTACACCATTTCTGACTGAGGGCAGTCCAGTCTCTTCCTGAAAGCCTCCAGTGATGAAGTTCCAATAACTTCTGAAGGCAACTTCTGTTCCTTTGATTGATTGTTCTCACGGTCAGAAAGTTTCTCCTTATTTCCAGGTTGAATCTCTTCTTGTTCAGTTTCCATCCATTATTTCTTGTCTGGTCTTCAGGTGCCTTGGAAAATAACTTTACCCTCCCTCCTCTCTGTGATATCTAAGTTCCTCTTGGAAGCCTGGAGATCCCACATGGCTTGCAAAATCGTGTGCTAGAAAAATGGGACTCTCAATTCTAGCTTGGTCCTCAAGAGAGCCTGTTCACGGGGAGGTGGGGTGGGGGGAGGACAGCAAAGGGCCATTCATGACACCTCTCTGCTCCCCTTCGACCCTTATCCAGAAGATGCAGTTGCTAAGAAACCACGAACCTAAGAAGCCAGTCTGATCTAGTGTTTAAGGCATCAGGCAAGAAATTGGGAGTTTTAGTCCTGCCTTAAGGATTAAAGCTGGCTGGGTTAAGTTTGGGCCAATCACCAGGGGATGGTGAGTTCTAGTTCTGCTTTGGGGTGAAAGCTGGCTGGGTGAGTTTAGGTCAATCACTAGGAACTGTGAGTTCTAGTTCTGCCTTAGGCATGAAAGCTGGCTGGGTGACTTTAGGTCAATCATCAGGAACTGTGAGTTCTAGTCCTGCCTTAGACATGAAAGCTGGCTGGGTGACTCTAGGTCAATCACCAGGACACTGTGAGTGTAAGTTCTGCTTTAGGGATGAAAGCTGGCAGGGTGAGTTTAGGCCAATTACCAGGAGGTTGTGAGTTCTAGTCGTGCCTTAGGCACGAAAGCTGATTGGGAGACTCTAGGCCAGTCACCAGGAGTGCAAAGTGAGATGGGTTCAGAGTGAGTGCCTGGCTCAAGATCACCCAGCCAGCTTTCATGCTTAAGGCAGGACTAGAACTCACAGTTTCCTGGGTTTCTAGGCCAGAACCTTAACCATTACAGCAAACTGGCTCTGCATTATATTTTGGAGGTTGAAAAAGAAGCTTCCCAACCTCCCTTGATGCCCCTCAAGGATTAATCAATAAAGACTTCTAACAACAAGATGAGGATAAGGTTAAACGGTGATATTAAAGCAGTTAACAGTACGTTTCATAATTTCCCCTAGCTGAAGGGATTTCTCTCAGCCTTAGTAATGGCTCTAGTTGGCTCTGGGGAGGCTCTCAGAAAATGTGATTAAGAGTTGCCAAGCGTCTTTTCCAGAAACAACGTAAGTCTAACTTAAGTCAGACTCCGAGGACTATCCGGAAAGGCTGCCCTGAGGCAGGAGAGCAACTGAAGGCTCCGAGTTTCATTTTCCAGTTTTTGGGGAAACTGGAACTTTCCAGTTTTTGGCTTTGTGGCTAAATCATTTCCATCTGCTTCTTCGCCGACAGGCTGGGCTACAGGATGGCAGGACTTGAAATGCCCCGAGAATGTGCAAGAAGGTCTTAAGGAGAAGAAAGACCCAAGAGAAGAACTGAGGTAGCTCCAGAACACAAGGAGGAAGGTAAGCTAGGATATCTGTCCCTTAGATGGCTCAATAGTTTTAAAAGAGTGTGTGTATGTGTGGGTGTGTGTGTGAAAGCTTTGTGTGAAAGGGGTTGCACCGGTGGGATATATCCTAGATCTGCTTTTGCAACCAGGGAATTGTTATGTGGAAATCCAGCTTATTTTGCTGAGTGTTTGTGATTCTGCAAATAGAGATGGGAGAAACAGTTCACAGCTGAGTGAAAACCTGTTAAAAATCTGTGTTCTTTCCACCCCCTGGATAAACCAAGTTCAGTTCTGCCTAGGTTTCCAGAGCTGTTTGGCAATAAAAGACTGTGTCTTGAGAGAAAAAGTATATAGTACCAAAAATATATACACATACATACATACATACATACATACATACATACATACACACACATACATACATATATTTATTAAAAAGTATACAGTGGATTGTTTATTAGAAGTATACAGTATCCAAAAGTTCGTTTAAAAAAATATACAGTACAAAATATATATTTATTTACTGTATAAATATATATATTTATTTATTAAGTATATTTATTTACTGATTGTTAGGCTACAGAGGGTCTTTTGTAGAGAATTTCGCCTGGTGGTTAGAGCACCAGGCTAGAAAACAGGAGACTGTGAGATCTAATCCCGCCTTACCCACGAAAGCTGGCTAGGTCACTCTCTCTCTCTCTCTCTCTCTCTCTCAGTCCAACTCACCTCAGAGAGTTGTTGTTGTGGGAAAAAAATAGGAGGAGGAAGGTGTGTTGGATATCCCAAAGATGCTCTTCAAAAGGAAACTGGATTTTCTTGATTTTTTCCCTTAAATATGTTTTGCTTCTCATCCAAGAAGCTTCTTCAGTTTCTTGGATGAGAAGCGAAATGTTTTCAAGGGGAACAAAGAAACCAAGAAAGTCCAGTCGCCTCTTGAAAAGCACTTTTGGGACAACCATGACTGGAGGATTGAGAATCTCTATAGCCGTGATAGCGAACCTATGGCACGCGTACCACAAGTGGCCCACAGAGTCATTTGTGCCAGCACGCAAGCCACAGGCAAACTTACCTTACTGTGCATGCGCATGCCTCACAGTGGATTTTTCAGCTGGTTTGAGGCCTTTTTCGGCCTCCCTGAGGCTTGGAAAAAGCCTCTGCAAGGCTTTTCAGGTCGAATAGGCCCATTTCGTCACTTCCTGTAATACCGGAAGTGATGAAACGGGCCTATTATTCGGCCTGCAAAGCCTTGCGGAGGCTTTTTTCCAAGCCTCTGGGAGGCCGAAAAAGGCCTCAAACCAGCTGAAAAGTCAGCCGTGAGGTGCAGTGCAGGTAAGAGGGTGAGGGGATTGCGTGTGAATGCGCAGGGGGCGGAGAGGAGCATTGCATTCTGGGTATTGGCACGCGAGTGCATAAGTGCTAATGCGCATGCAATTTTTGACACAGGAGCCCAAAAAGGTTAGCCACTACTGCTCTATAGGCATTTAACATGCACCGGATATGTTTGCTGTCTTAAGTTATTTGTAAGAATGATAGAGACAGGATACAAATAAATACATTAAATTAAGGCCTCCCCACTCCTAGTCCAGTACCTTTACACCTGGATCACTCTGGCTCTTAGAGAGGAGGTAAGTGAAAGGTAATCCTGGACTTAAAGGCCACAATTGAGTCCAAAATTCCTTTTTGCTAAGTGAAACCTTCGTTAAGTGAGCTTTCCCCCAATTTACAACCTTTAACATCATAAGGGTGCTAAATTAACGAAAGGGGGCTTGATTATGTGGCATACACTGTATGATTTCCAGTTAACAGAATAACAGTGTTGGGAAGGGACCTTGGAGGTCTTCTAGTCCACCCCCCTGCTCAAGCGGGAGACCTTATATCATTTCACACAAATGGTTGTCCAATCGCTTCTTAAAAACCTCCAATTAAAATGATCAGGGACAGAAAATGAACAGAAGTTCCTTACCTTCTTCATATATATGACGATCTATTGCAATATTTGTGTTCCTAAAAATGTCAGATGTGGCTTTCCGGCACTAAAGATTGTCCACTTCTGATTGATGGCTCGGTGTGCAGTGTGAGCCCAGCTAATTACGGTTTGTTGTAATCGAACCAAGCTTAGCAGGATGGTTAAAACAGATGGATAAACCCAGTTAGTCTGTTTTTCTCAGATATACACATACAATCTCTCTCTCTCTCTCTTTCCATCTCTTTCTCTCTCCCTCTCCCTCTTTCTCTTTCTTTCCGTCTCTCTCTCCCTCTGTCTCTCTCCCTCTCTTTCTCTCTCTCTCTCTTTCCACCTCTATCTTTCTCTCTTTCCCCCTCCCTCCCTCCCTCCCTCTCTCTCTCTCCATGTTACTTAAGATTATTTGAAGATCTAGTCATTGAATAATTAGCAAAAGACTCACATGGGTTACCTGTAACCTTGGGTAATTTTATTGTCACACAGCGCATTAGGCAAACCCATTCTGTTTGGAGCACACTGGGAAAATAGACTAATTCAGTCGCTTCTATAATATGCTTCCCAAAGCATCCAGTGCGTTCCATAGCAATTTTTCCACTCCTGCTTTACTATGAATCTTTCAAGATCAAAAAGAACCAGCAGTCAGGTTCACGTGCTTCTCTTTAAAGTTGAGAGGGCTGATTTGTTGCAACAGGGGAGGGGAATGAGTTCCTGCCACTTGGCAGAACTCCTTGTTGTTCGAAAGATCAAGAAAGCACTTCCTGGAGAGGGAGAGAGAATACAATGCAATCCTGGGATGCTGTCAGATTCTCACGTGACCGGGCTGTTCCCCTGCAGGATATCTGAAGAATGAATGATATGAAATGCCTCCACCAGCTTTTCAGTTATTTGCTTGTTTAGCAAGGTGCTTGCATTTTAGGCATCAGAAGAGTGGTGAGAGGCAGCCGTTCAGAAAATAAAGGAGAATATTTGTAGCTCAGGGTTGAAATGAGGTGGTGCCCTTGGTGCCCTCTAGAACTTGCTTGTTTTCTTGAAAACTAGGTAACCCAACTAGCCCTGATGATGTTACCTAGTTTGGGTAATGAAACGTCTGCAAGCTCAGAGAGCGCCAAGGAAACCCCTCATTTTAACCCGGAACTGTAAATTTTCTCCTTTATTAGAAAATGAACAATTTCAGAGTTACAGCAAAGTAAAAATAGTGGCTGCTTCTTTTAAAATCCAGGAGTTTTATTGCATTTGACATGTTTCTAAACGGATAGCGATCAAAATGACCAGGGGTTGAGGTGCTACAGATTTGCAGGGGTTTGGGAGAGCCCCTAGCTAAGATTCTGTGCAGTTTGTAGAACCTCCAAATCCCACTCCTGTCTGGCCCCGCCTATCCCACCCCGCCCCTCCCTGGAGTCCCCAGGTGGCCTGTTTTGGATGCCGGTAAGTGCAGGGTGCATGCGGATGCTCATGGAGGGCAAAAAACCGGGACTCCCAGAAGTTTGGGCCGGTTTCTGGCTTCCAGAGAGCCTTCAGAGACCGGGGAAGCTATTTTCACCCTCCCAGAGGCCCAGGGAAAGTCTCCGGAGCCCAGGGAGGGCAAGATGCTCCCCCTGCTGCAGTGGTGCAGGAGGCCAACTAGGCCACGCCTTCCATGGTCACGCCCACCCAGCAACCAGGCAGAGAACCCTTTGCTATAATTTTTGAAGCCAACCCCTGAAAATGACTCTTTGGTGCCTTCCACAGAATAGAAATAAAACAATTTAAAACATTCACAAGTCTCTGTTGAAAGAAAACCAGCCAAAGCTTGGCTGTGTAAATATTGTGGTGCGGTGTTGTTGTTATTTCATTGACTGTGTAAACGCTGTCCTTTAATGCTCTGATCACCTCCACCGGAAGACTAGAACTACGCTGCACTATTTTGCGATAATTCATTCTGAGCCCTAGTAGTGTTTCTTAACACTTTTTTCTCTTGTGAACTCCTTCCCGCTCTTAAAAATTAGGGAGCCTATTAAAAATGATAATTGAGGCACTCGCTGCTGCTACTGCTTCTCGCGATTGTTTGATGGGATTTTAGTACTGTATTATTGGCCAACATAGGCTGGCAAATAATTTTGATTTTTCCGGATCCTGAGATGGCTTTAGGGGATCCCTACTTTAAGAAACTCTGGTTTTTCCAGAACAGAAGTTTGGGATGCTATAATAAGATATCTTGCCGTGGCAATAAGGCAGCAGCCTGTCTCAGCTGGCACTATCTTACTTTCCAGGATTGCAAGAATATTTCAGTTTGTTGGTTGGTTTATTGATGTATTGATGTCAAGATCATCTCTCTTACTCTTTACACCTGGCTTTTGATACCAGATATAGCCTGAACTTTGTTGAAAAGATCTCCAGTGGATCAGGTCCAATTTTCCCTTTATATGGCCAGTCAGGTCTGGTGCTCCCTTGAACTTGCCTGCTGCCCCCATCTCCCCTGCCAAGGGAAATGGTCCTCCTGTGATGGCAGTGGAGGATCTTGGGAGACTGGGCAAAGAGATGCTGCCCAAAGAATGGTCAGACAAGACCACAGCTGGACATCCGATGAGATTCTCAGTCCTCCAGGTCATGGTTGTCCCAAAGGTGTTTTTTCAGGAGACAACTGGACTTTCTGGTTTTTTGGGTTTTGAAGACGTTTTGCTTCTCATCCCAGAAGCTTCTTCAGCTCTGACTAGGATGGTGGGGAATGGAAGGATTTATACTCCTCGCAGACAGCTGGTCCTTTGCATCCTTTTAGTATCCTATCAGAGCTGAAGAGGCTTCTTGGATGAGAAGCGAAACATCTTCAAAGAAAAAACAAGAGAATCCAGTTGCCTCTTGAAAAAGCACCTTTAGGACAACTGTGACCTGGAGGACTAAGAATCTCTACAGACTTTTAGCCATGCAATTTGGGATGAAGACCCTTGGAATGGGGTGGGAGTAGGAACAGATTTCCAGAGGAAAAAAATTGCAGGCTACAGGAACCATTAAAGCTACTCAGGTGACCCTGAGGACACTGATAAACCTCCAAGTGGCCTCAAGGACCCTCTAAAAGGATGCAAAGGACCAGCTGTCTGCGAGGAATATAAATCCTTCCATTCCCCACTATCCTGTCAGAGCTGAAGAAGCTTCTGGGATGAGAAGCGAAATGTCTTCAAAATCAAAAAAACAGAAAGTCCAGTTGCCTAGTGAAAAAGCATCTTTGGGACAACCATGACCTGGAGGACTGAGAATCTCTACAGACCTGCCTTGGAGCTGCCAACGTCTACAGGTGCCAGCTTCCTTCTGGGCTTCTCAAGGCTCCTGCCAAGCCACTGTCAACTTCCTCCACCGGTTGGACTGGTTGGCGTTTCCTGACGAGGCTTTAGCAGAGCCGGTGCCTGCATTACCCGGGCCCTTGTGAATTATAGCTGTGGGTGCGGCCGCCCCTCAGCGCTCCTTCCAACATGTATGCACCCAACCTGTCCTTTACCGTCTGCAAAAGGCCACCGAGAATCCTCCCCCATTCCGGACTTCTTGCAAAGCCGGGTCAAAACAAAACAAAACAAAGAAAGTTGGTGTCCTCCGCTTTGCCAACTTCCTCTCCCGGCCGGGCTGCTTCTTAAGCTGAGCTCGGGGGCCGAACTTCGCCCTCTCGCGCTTGCCTGGCCCCCCCCTCCCGGATCTGGGCGCGCCAAGTCCACCGGGAGCCGCAACGGGAGGGAACCGAGCGACCCGCCCCAGCCAAGCCCTCCTGTCCTTGGGCTGCGCTGGTCCCTAGGGAGTTGAGAGATCATGGGGGGACTCCAGAGCCGGCCCGAGCCGCGCCCCCCTTCTGCTCCTGGGGCTCAGGCTGAGCAGACCCCCCGCGCCAGGTTGGAGAGGGTCCCTGGGTAAGTGGGGTAGGGGCAGGGGGCTTGGAGGGGAGGAGTGGGAGGGCAACCCCCACCTCACTCCATCCCTCCGCTCTTGCGGGAAGAAAGTTTGGCAAGAGGGGGGTTTATTCCTATTATGGCAAAAACGAGGCAAAAACGAGGCACAGATGACAGCCCGTATCAAAGCTCATAAAAACTGCCGCGGTGGTCATTGATCCCTGGCATCTCTGCTTAGGAAGGGAGGGGGCTTTCTTTTATCCTCCCGGGGCATCTTGCGTGGGGGGGGGGGAGAGCGAGCTGGGTGGTTTTCATCTCTGAGGACTCTTCCCAGGATTGGGGTTGGCCTCCTGCATCACGCCTAATCATGGTTTGCTTAGCTGTGGTTGGTTGGTTGGTTGCGCTAACTAGCCAGCTTCTCTTGGAGCATTCAGAAATGGTGGGTTTGGTTTTTATGCAGCTTGCCAGGCAAAGCTGATATCTTTGGGCTTGCGTGTTGTGTGACGTTTTGGGTTCAAAACTTGCTACATCTTGTACATCTGGGCCAGGGGGTCTCCAAACTTGGTAACTTTTAAGACTTGTGGACTTCAACTCCCAGAATTCTTCAGCTGGCTGGGGGATTCTGGGAGTTGAAGTCCACAACTCTTAAAAGTTGCCAAGTTTGGAGACTTCTGATCTGGACTGAGTTTAGTTTGCCCTGTTAAGCTGGGCTTTGGATTCCTGCTCCAAACAGGAGCCCCAGCTGCAAATTTAATTCTTTGCTGCAAATTTAACTGTTGGATACCTGGGAGGAAACCCCTACAGAGGTCTCTGAGACTTAAAAATCACATTATTCAAATTGCCAGGGCAGCTTTCTCAGTCCACAAAAGTTCTTTAGCACCCTTTGCCAACCCGTTGATTGTAAATTGTTCGGCTCTTATTAGCTTTTGTGACACTTTTTTGCACTTATTTCATGTATTCTGGGGCATTAGGACTTGTGTCTCCATAAGCAGGGAAGATAGACTCTGGTGGGGGCTTTTTGGAAGAAATTACAGACCTATGAAGTTCAGTGCTATTTATTTTCTGGAAAGAGTATTGTGGACTTTAACCCTTGAAATTTGACATGTGATCCTGCAAGCATCTAATACATTTGGTGAGGCGTAAGCCGAGCAGTTAGCTTCCACACTCTCCAGTTTATGGTTTCTATGGCATTTTAATTATGGATGGCCTATATCAGAGGTCTCCAACCTTGGCAACTTTAAAACTTGTGGACTTCCAACTCCTAGAATTCTCCAGCCAGCATAACTGGCTGAGGAATTCTGGGAGTTGAAGTCCACAAGTCTTAAAAGTTGCCAGGATTGGAGACTCCTGGCCTATATGCTTGAAACTTTATTTTTGTATTTGAACTGACTGCAAATCTGTGCTGATATAGATGCCTGTTGTGTTGCATCTCGTGATGTAAATCGACGTACATTCATGGACACATAAAAATAAGCTACATTTGCATGTCATTCAGAAGAGACAATAAACAACCAAAGAAGGAAAGAAAAAGACCAGAATAAATATTTTCCAAAAGCCAACACCCATAGAAGCAGAAATTAACACCAGCCGAACAATCAAGCAGAATCTTAATCAAGGAATTACCAAGGAGAAAACCATACTCTCATCAACAGATCAAGCCATTATACAGTATATAAATAGGGAGCAAATCAGTGGTGGGATTCAATTATTTTTACTATCGGTTCTGTGGGCGTGGCTTGGTGGGCGTGGCTTGGTGGGCGTAGCAGGGGAAGGATACTGTAAAATCTCCAGTCAAAGGTGGGATTTGCCGGTTCTCTGAACTACTCAAAATTTCTGCTACCGGTTCTCCAGAACTGGTAGAAGCTGCTGAATAGCACCTCTAGAGCAGTGGTCGCCAACCAGTGGGCCAGAGACCACTGGTGGTCTGCAAGAAAATTTTGGTGGTCTGCAGAGAAATGTCACCCCCAAAGCAACTAATCCAGGCTGCACAGGAATATAAGGCTGTGCCGCCCACGTGGCCCGCGGGAACACAAGGCTCGCATCACTTGCATTGCGAACAATATGAGGTAGTGAGGGGAGGGGAGAAAGGATGGCGGGGGGAACTTGCCTCACTCACCCCACATGCCTGGCCTGGCCACCGGGCTGCTTCTTTCCGCTTCTTTCTTCTTCTGCTTTTGGCTGCACGCAAGGAAAGCAGCCAAAGTCTTTCTTTCTCTCCCCCAAACTCCGCCAGAAATGAGTCTTTGGGACCCTGCAAGGCCTCCTGCTCCAAGAGGCTACGCCGGCAAAGACTCATTCCTGGCAGAGTTTGGGGGAGAGAAAGAAACACTTCCGCTGCTTCTGCTGCTTTCCTTGCATGAAACCAAAAGTCTCTCTCCCTCTGAGAACGGAGCTGCGATCCCAAATAAAGAATGATCGATCGGTAGGAAAAAAAGGGTGGGGAATTTTCCTGCAGACTTTTTTCCCAGGGTCTCTGGTCTGCGGGATTTAAAATATGAGTTTGGTGGTCCCTGAGGTCCAACAGGTTGGCGACCCCTACTCTAAAGCAAACCCCACACTCACTCACACTAATGATGTGATCTAGTTGGGTAATGAAATGTCTGCAAACACTCAATTCCAAGAGCACCTAGATTCTATAAAACTCTTTTCCTCCGCCCACTTCAATGGGTTTCTTAGCATGGTAGAAATCAATGCATTTAACCCTAGTTCACGTTTATGCTGCTGTCATGGTTGAACCTGGCAAGGGAATTCATGTATTGGGCAGGGGTGGGCTTCAAGAATTTTAGCAATGGGTTCCCTGCCCAGTTGCTGGGTGTGTGTGGCCATGGTGGGCGTGGCCATGATGGGCGTGGCCTAGTCAGCCTCCTGCACCAGTGGGGGAGCATTTTTGCCTTTCTTGGGCTCCGAAGGCTTTCCTTGAGCCTCTGGGAGGTGAAAATAGCCTCCCCAGACTCCGGAGGCTCTCTGGAAGTTGGAAACGGCCCCATTTCCAGCCTTCTTGAACTTCCAGGAGACCCATTTTTCACCCTCCCTGGGTCCCCGTGCCTGCCCTGCATTTACCTGCATCCCAAACGGGCCGTGTTGGGACTCCTAGGAGGGGCCGGAGGGGCCAGACAAGAGTGGGGTTTAGGGGTTCTCTGAACTTAGCTAGAGGATCTCCCGAACCCCTGCGAACCCCCCGCTGCCCTCCTCTGATATTGGGGAAGGAACAGGTGATTCTGCTGCTCACCTCCAATTTCTTCTTGCTTCTAAGAACATGACTAAAGCAGGTGAGAGTGTGGTTAGCACTTGGATGGGAAACTAACAAAGAGAAAGCAAGAGCAACATTTCCATATTGTAATAATTCATTCTTAATTCTTCCCTATTATTGCACCGGTCATGACAATAAAATCTCCCAGAGTCTTCATTTAAGGTATATCCTGGTTTGGCTCTTTATTACAAAAAAAAAAAAAACCCTTTTGATGTTGCTAAGATAAAACAAGGCATGGATATTGTAGATTCTAGCCTTCCATTTTTCTGCGCAAGGAAAAAGTCCACGTTGTGGAAAACAGAAGCCCTCTATACACACACAATGACATGTCACCTTGCTCTCCTCTGACACATGTTGACAGCTGTCTTTCTGAGTCATCTTGACTGAGTCATCTTGACCCAATTGTTTCTTTCCAGCTTGGAGACTCAGCAGAGACTTATTTTTTTCTTAATTTTATTACAGGGAAACTTCAATCCTGTGCTGACATCTTCAGCTACAAAACAAAAGTACACAACTTGGTTCCTGAAAGCCTTGGATGTCGTCCCTAGAGCAGAGGTCATCAAACTTGGCAAACTTTAAGTGCAATTTTAAGACTTGTGCAAAGCTGGCTGAGGAATTCTGGGAGTTGAAGTCCACAAGCCTTAAAGCTTGCCAAGTTTGGAGACCTCTGCCCTAGAGTTATTGTCAAATTAAGCATCAGGAAAAGGGGAGTGTGTTAAACACATGACTGGAGGCTAATTGTACATTGTTGTTATTTTTGTTATCCTGTGAGTTAGTCTTGACTCCGGATAAACAAACCCTTGCAACATTTTTCTTGGCAATATTTTTCAGAAGTGGTTTCCACTGGCTTCTTTTTAGACCTGAGAAACCTGTGATCTCTTGAGTTCTAGACCAGGGCCCATAACCATTATACTTCCTCAACCTTGGCAATTTGAAGATATGTGGACTTCAATTCCCAGAATTCTGGACGCTTATGCATCTTCAAGCTGCCAAGGTTGAGAAAACACAGCATTCTACCAAACTAGCTCTGAAATGATGTTTAGTTGATATAAAACTTAAATGTGAATGATGTTAGTTTTGTTCCAGCATGACATTCTGGACTCATCATCTCCTTTTCATGACCCCATAATCCCTTGTGGGGTGAAGTCTGGAGCAGAGTGTTTACTGGCTGGATGCCCTTCTTGTTGCCAATGCAGAATGCAACAGAGTGTTTACTGGCCGGATGCTCTTCCTGTTGCCAATGTGGAATTTTATTCAGCAGATAAATTCTCATTGTGCCCAGAAACAAATACCTCCCTCTATGTAGGATCAAACTCTCAGGTTCCACCGCACCACTCAGCATGTGAAATGTGAAGCAGCACTTGCTAGAAACATTAAAAGAGCTTTGGATGGCTCCAGTGGTGGGATTCAAATAATTTAACAACCGGTTCCCTGCCCTGGTGATTTCTTCCAACAACCAGTTCACCAAACTGCTCAGAATGTTAACAACTGGTTCTCCCAAAGTGGTGCAAACTGGCTGAATCTGTCTCCGTGCCAGAAGTGGTATTCAGCTGGTTCTGACCAGTTCTGGAGAACCGGTAGTGGAAATTTTGAATAGTTCAGAGAACCAGCAAATACCACCTCTGACTGGCCCCACCCCCCATCTATTCTCCGCCTCCTGAGTCCCAGCTGATTGGCTGGGTCTTCTTTTGTTGCCCTGCCCAGGAAAGCAGGTTAGTGTTATGGGGAGAGAATGGGGATTTTGCAGTATCCTTCCCCGGCCATGTCCACCAAGCCACACCCACCAGAACCGGTAGTAAAAAAAATTTGAATCCCTCCACTGCTCCATGCTAGCCTTAAGGGTAACTTTGATGGAGGTCCTGTTTTCCTTGTGGTCTCCTTTTCTAAACTTCTAGATTTCCACTTAAAACCTTTCAGTCATTATAGATAAGTTCCTCTGTTTCTTTCATGGAAGGCAGGAGAAATATTTAATGGGCGATAAATTACCAAGCATTTAAGTATAAAAAATATTATGCAAGGTAATCATCTGTTGAAAGGCCATTTCTCTTGTGCTTTCATCACCTTCTTTAAAAAGTAAGAATGCCCTCAAGTCTAGCTTTATCCAAGTAGTTTTCTTGGCAGTGACCATTACAGGTAGGCAAGGGTGTGTAAGGCACATGGGTTGCTCCTTTCATCCATGAAAGAAGCAGCCCAGTGGATAGGGGTGAGTGGGGCAAGTTCTCCCCCTCTGCCCTTCCCCCCTCTCACCCCCCCACCTCATGTTGTCCACATTGCAAGGACATGAGAAAATGGTGGGGACCGGCCATGTATGTGCTTAAATAGGGCCAAATTTTGTGGGTAGGGCTTCATTTTAACACATGCACACAAAACAGTGCTGGCCCTTCTTTTGGGCGATGAGTTGTGTTTTAGCAGAAACATGGTACCTTTATGTCTCTAAATTTCTCCTGTTTTAGGCTTCATTAGAAGCTGTCTGTGTTCAGAGGAGTCTATTACCAAAAGAAGCCACATTTAAATGTTGGAGGAAGAAAGGAATTAATTTAAGGCACAAATTGTTAAAGAATTTGTGAGTTTCACCATGTGAGTTTTAGCTTAAGCTTGGGGTTAAAGTTCTCAATATTCATTTAAATCTTCAAAATCAATATATAAAATTGGATTCAGATGTAGTAGAAGATTTTGCAATAATGGCAAAAGGTTGGGCAGGATCTAACTTTCAAAACAAAGTGACAGGAAGCAAAACCCTGTTTCTAACTCTTCCCACACTGTTGCCTTGAAAATAGAACACCGAAAAGCAACATAGTTCCTTATCGACATAAAGTAGCGCCCAAAGAATCTCCACTATTTGTAATTTACACCAGGATCTCTTTCTAGAGAAGCAGGATGCAGCCAGTGCTCACAATTTCACCGAAATTTTGCACAACCAGCACTTCTCACAGCTGCTAAAATGAAGGGTTAACCGAGGCATCTTTGACTCTTACAGAAAGATCGTTGCAAGATTGCAAGCTTGAATGGGGATGGATCCATTTTAGCAAAGTCCTTTCTGTTCTTTCCATGCAGATCCTTGTTAGAATTCATATTGCGCTCAGTTTGCTAAATGTCACTAAAGCAAAAATAAAAAAACCATTTCTGTAGACGAGGGTGCATTCCTTCCTACTCTTTCTGTATGCCCTTGGTTAGATCACAGTCCTGCCTTTCACAAAACCGACGACTGCTTGGTCCTTTGTTTTTAGCCTTCCTCCTTGGTTGTCTCCTGGCAACCCAAACCATGATGACAAATTTCAGAGCAAAAGAGAATTCCATTTCCCTTAAATCAATGTCTTCCTTACAAACTAGAGATCTTTAAACAGAACGTGGCCATTTAAGCAATGGGTTTTGAAAACTAGGCAGGTGTTACATTAGAAGGGCCATTTTTTTTAACTGATTGCGATTTATAGTTTAACTGTCTCTTGTGTAATTAAGGGGAAAATCTTTTAGTACATGAGCTGTTCTTCCTTGATATCAGATAGCAAATTCAGTAAGGGAACTCCTTATTTGTTTTAGTATTTTGTCCATCATGGACAAAGTACTCAGCTGCCATTTATCCTCTGGATTAATCTGCGCCTTCCTCACAGAGTTGCTGATATCTTTGCCAATTCTGGCACAAAAGTTACCAGCCAGAAGGTTATCTGCATTTGGTAGTATTTGTACAGCTCTTTGCAAAAGAGCTTGCAGGAAGGACACCAATGATACCTCAAGCTATCAGGCACTATATTCCAGGAACAGAATCTCTGGCCTGTTTAAGGGAAGATATCAGCTGATGGGGATGCACAGTGCAAACGACTTCCTGTTTAATAAATAATCAGGACTAATGAGCATTGTGAATTGTCACTTGAGCCATTCTTGGATTATCATTATTATTATAGTACCATCTTGAAAAACCCTTGATGGTAACGGAATTGCTTGATTCCTTGCCACATCAGGGCCTCTTCCTACTCCAGGTTTCTTAGCAACGGTCAAAAATGTTATGTAACCAAGGTTACAGCAAACCACCCTTCCAAAAAAAAAATCTGCCTGTGCGATATTGCTGCCAGCGGAGGTACGTCAGGGCTGCAGATGCTAAAAGCCTGTCTCTTTGAGGCTCAAGGTTTTGCAGTGTGGCTCTTTGCTTTGGCAAGGAGACAGTTTTCCTCTCTGGCATCCTTTCATTTGGAAAAGCTGTCTTGAAGCTCCCTCTACTGTGAGACATGCTTAGTGTAGAATTTATTTTATTTGTATTCCCTCTTTATTCTTTTGAAAAATAAAGCAGTGAACATATCTAATACACACCTTTCTCTACTTATTTTCTCCAGAATAACAACCCTGTGAGGTGGGTTGGGGTTAAAGAGAGGGATTGGCCCAAAGTCACACACATGGCATTCATGGCTAAAGCAGAATTTGAACTCACAGCCTCTGGCTTTGAAGCCTGGTGCCTTCAGACTAAATAAGACTGGCTCTCAGGCTGTGATATCTTGCATCCAATCTGAGATTCATTGTGACATAAAGAATTGGTTTAATAAAGTACCCGAAGAAGGTGAAAGAAATCTGTTGGCCTTCTGGAACTGGTTTTGGCATGCCTAACTGAGCCACAAACTAACCATGTTATGCAAACCGAACCCTCGTGATTATTTTATGGTTCAGTGTGCATGCAAACCCAGAACACTTGGGTAAAAGGTGGTGCAGTTCACCATGATAAACACATTATCCCTATGTCGATGTTTTTCAAACTTGGCAACTTTAACATGTGTGGGCTTCAGTTTCCAGAATTCCCAGCCAAATAGATCCAAAATCTTAGAATTGCCCTAAATTAATCCATAAACTTAGAATCATTGTGAGAACGATACATTTGTATTGTTGCTGGAATCTCAACCAATTTAAATTAACTGTGAGAGGGATCTTGGAGTCTTAGTGGACAACCAGTTAAATATGAGCCAAGAGTGTATGGTGACAGCCAAAAAAGCCAATGCAATCCTAAGTTGCACTAACAGAGAGATCATACAATCAAAATCTCATGATGGACTAATACCACTCTATAAAGCTTTAGTAAGACCACACCTAGGGTACTGCATCCAGTTTTGCTTATCACACTATAAAAAAGATGTTGAGACTCTAGAAAGTGTGCAGAGAAGAGCAACAAGAATGATTAGGGGACTAGAGGCTGAGAATGATGAATGGTTGCAAAAATTGGGTATGTGTAGTTTAATGAAAAGAAGGACCAGGGGAGACATGATAGCAGTCTTCCAATATCTGTGGGGCTGCCACAGAGAGCTAAAGGATCAACCTATTTTCTAAAGCTCCTGTAGGCCAGACAAGGAATAATGGATGGAAACTGAACAAGGAAAGATTCAATCCGGAAATAAGCAGGAATTTTCTGACAATGAAAATAATCAACCAATGGAATAGAAGTTGCCTTCAGAAGTTATGGGAGCTTCCTTACTGGAAGCTTTCAAGAAGAGACTGGACTACATTTGACAGAAATGATGTAGGGTCTCCTGCTTGGGCAGGGGGTTGGACTAGATGACCTACAAGGTTCCTTCCAATTCTGTTAATCTGTTAAATTAAAAACTGCCATTGGTTGTTGAACTGCGATTTCTCCTTCCAAAGCACAGTTGTATATTTGAAGATACAAGGCAAAAGAGGGGTTTCTAGTTTGTGTCTTGTCTGAAAAGCAGACCCAGCAGATGTTTCTTCCCCAATATCTGGACACCCATCAGAGGTATGGACTTCATTGGCCAGAACCCTTCATTCTGGCTAGGGAATTCTGAAAGTTGAGATTCTCTACACGGGATAGCTTTTTTGTGTTCTTTACTTCAGTATCAGCAGCACAAGTACAATTTCAATAACTTATCACCTTCTCTGATACTACCACAAAAGATCTTTTCTGCCCATATCTCATCTGTTATCTCTAAAAGCTTCAAAACTGCACTTTGACCCATTCCAGTTAAGTTAGCAAGAGATAGACTACAGACTGATCAACTACACAGTTATTTCCCAGTGAAGTCATTTGGGGCAATGCTTTTCATCCTTGGTAGCTTGAAGTTGTGTGGGCTTCAACTCCCAGAATTCTGGAAGTTGAAGTCCTCATAAGTTACCAATAATCTACAGATTGGAGGCCAAATTGTAATTTTAGATTTTATCTGTTTTTTATTACTTTATTCCAGAATTTTTAACTGGATATTCCTTGAGTGTTTCTAATTTTTTCAGGTCTCTGGTTTTTGATTGTAGTAAACTTACTTGACTTGGCTATTTGATTTGACAACTCCCTTGGTGTAGTAAAGCTGAGAATGCCAATCTTTTTGGAGAACAAAGTCCAATGAATGAGATTCAATAGTACAGATGATCCAACCAACAATTTCCACTTGGAGAATAGAAAGCAAAACAATAGCATCTCTGTATATTCATCAATATGTATTTGTTACAATTAGCAATAAGAGGTCCTGAAGTTTTTTTTCTCCATCAAAGAAGCTTCTGTTTCTCTGATTTGTTCTTAGAATGACTTTCTTAAAAAATTCTCAGTAGTGTTTATTTTAAGCTTATTTTATCAATAATAAAGGTGGTGCAAGATAATTTCTGGTACATGTTTTTGAAGGGTCCCTGGGATCTGCACTTCCAATTCTGAGAAGTCCCATAAGAGGGACTTCCCCTGCCAACTAGTGATGCATTAGTCATTTCATGTAGGAAAAGAGCAGGAAGAGCTGGGGGTGGAATGAAGTGCATCATCAGCTTAGAATCACTGTGTTCCCACAAGAGCTCCAAGTCCAACTTCTCCTGAATTCCATTGACTCTTATCTGGTGCTAATTTTATATTAACTTTAGTTGACCAGATTCTTGTGTATGGCCTTGAGCCATCAAAATAGAATTAGAAATAGAATAGAATAGAATAGAATAGAGAATGGAAGAATAGAATAGAATTAAGATTAGAATAGAATAGAGAATGAAAGAATAGAATAGAATGGGGAATAAAATAGGGAATAGAGTGGAGTGGAATGGAATGGAATGGAACAGAACAGAACAGAATAGGGAATAAAATAGGGAATAGAATGGAGTGGAATGGAATGGAATGGAATGCAATAGAACATAATAGAACATAATAGAATAGAATAGAATAGGGAATAAAATAGGGAATAGAGTGGAGTGGAACAGAATAGAACAGAACAGAACAGAATAAAACAGGGAATAAAATTGGGAATAGAATTGAGTGGAGTGGAACGGAACAGAACAGAACAGAACAGGGAGTAAAATAGGGAATAGAGTGGAGTGGAATGGAATGGAACAGAACAGAACAGAACAGAACAGAATAGAATAGGGAATAAAATAGGGAATAGAGTGGAGTGGAGTGGAGTGGAGTGGAGTGGAATAGAATAGAATAGAATAGAATAGAATAGAATAGAATAGAATAGAATAGAAGCCCTTTATCCTAGGGAGGCCACTGTCCCTCAGACGGCTGGCTGTGAATCTCTATTTGTGAAGTGGGGGCAAGGGGTTCAGATGGGTCTTTTGATGGCATACCTGGCTCCCTGCCACGTCTCATCGGCCCTGCCCGGACTCCTCGAGGTGATAGCCGGGCTGGCGGTTGAGACCCCCAGGCTTCTGGTCATGGGGGATTTCAACCTGCCATCGTCCGGTGAAACCTCGGGGTTGGTTCGGGAGTTCTTGGCTTCCATGACGGCCATGGACCTGACCCAGTTAGTTTCTGCCCCCACTCACATTGGAGGACACATGCTGGACCTGATTTTTGTCTCTGGGCAGTGGTTGAATGACTGTAATTTTGGGGAGTTAGTTATTACACCCTTGTCATGGACAGATCATTCCCTCCTTAGGTTGGACTTCTGTTCCGCCACCCCCCACCGTAGGGAGGTGGAACCACTTAGATTGTTCCGCCCCAGGCGCCTGATGGACCCGGAGCGGTTCCAGAGGGAGCTTGGGCCGTTTCCTGAGTCTCTGGCTCACAGCTCGTCTGGAGACCTGGTGGCGACCTGGGATGGGTTGGCCGCCGGGGCTCTAGATCGAGTTGTGCCCCTGCGACCTCTGACCCGGCACAGATCCCATGTGGCTCCGTGGTATACGGAGGAGCTACGGGAGATGAAGTGCCGGAAAAGACGTCTAGAGGGCATTTGGAGGGCGAGCCGTTCTGAGTCTGACCGAACACAGGTGAGATCTCATATTAAGACTTACCTTGTGGCGATAGGGGCGGCGAAATCTTCGTATTTCTCCGCCCTTATTGCATCAGCAGAAAATCGGCCTGCCGCCCTGTTTAGAGTGACCCGCTCTCTACTTGAACCGAGAGCGCGGGATGACCTCTTGCAGGGTAGGGCGGAGGAGTTTTCCCGATTTCTGCATGATAAAATCGCTCAGATTCGGGAGGGGCTCGACTCCAATTGGATGGTCCCGGGGGAGGTGTCCGGGGCAGGTCTTGTGAGTGTTATCTGGGGGGAGTTCGACCCTGTGACCGCCGAGGGTGTGGACAGGTTGCTGGGGGGTCTGAATGCCACCACCTGTTTATTGGACCCGTGCCCTTCCTGGCTGGTTTCGGCCGCCAGGGAGACGACACGAGGCTGGCTCCAGGGGATTGTCAACACTTCCTTGAGAGAGGGGGTGCTCCCTACCACCCTGAAGGCGGCGGTGGTGCGCCCCCTCCTCAAGAAGCCTTCCCTGGACCCAGCTATTTTAAACAACTATCGTCCAGTCTCCAACCTTCCCTTCGTGGCGAAGGTTGTTGAGAGTGTGGTGGCACGTCAGCTCCCCCAGTACCTGGAGGAAGCTACTTACCTCGATCCGTTCCAATCGGGCTTCAGGCCTGGACATAGCACTGAGACGGCATTGGTCGCGTTGGTTGATGATCTCTGGAGGGCTCGTGACAGAGGGTTCTCCTCTGTCCTGGTCCTATTAGATCTCTCGGCGGCTTTTGATACTATCGACCATAGTATCTTGTTGCGACGGTTGGGGGGGTTGGGGATTGGTGGAACCGTCCTTCGATGGTTCTCCTCCTTCCTCTCCGACCGTTCGCAATTCGTGTTGGCGGGGGGGCAGATGTCCACCTCTAGGCCCCTGGTTTGTGGGGTGCCTCAGGGGTCGGTCCTCTCTCCCCTCTTGTTCAACATTTACATGAAGCCGCTGGGTGAGATCATCCATGGTCTTGGAGTGAGGTGTCATCTGTATGCAGATGACACCCAGTTGTACATCTCCACTCCGGACCACCCCAACGATGCTGTGGGGGCTATGTCTAGGTGCCTGGAGGCCGTGCGGGACTGGATGGGCGGGAACAGGCTTCGGCTCAACCCATCCAAGACCGAGTGGCTGTGGTTTCCGGCGCCCCGATATAGCCAGCTGACACCTTCGCTGGCTATCGGGGGGGAAGTTCTGCCCCCCACAGAGAGGGCTCGCAACCTGGGAGTCCTCCTGGATGTACGGCTGTCGCTTGAACATCACATCGCGGCCGTCTCCAGGGGGGCGTTTCATCAGATCCGTCGGATCTACCGGTTGCGGCCCTTCCTGGATCGGGACGCCTTGCGCACGGTCACTCAGGCCCTTGTCACCTCTCGCCTGGACTATTGTAATGCCCTCTACATGGGGCTCCCTGCGGGGAGCATCCGGAGACTCCAGCTGGTGCAAAATGCAGCCGCGTGGGTGATCATGGGGGCGTCACGTAGCGCCCATGTGACGCCTCTCCTGCGCGAGCTGCATTGGTTACCGGTGGCTCTCCGGGTTCGCTTTAAGGTTCTAGTTTTGACCTTTAGGGCGACCCATGGCATGGGACCAGGTTACCTTCAGGACCGCATTCTGCCAGCGTTCTCCAACAGGCCGGTGCGTTCCCACAGAGAGGGTCTGCTCCGGGTGCCGTCGGCCGCTATGTGTCGTCTGGCGGCGCCAAGGAGTAGGGCCTTCTCTGTGGGTGCCCCCGCCCTCTGGAATGCTCTGCCACCGGAGCTCCGTACCGGCACGGACCTGAGGGCCTTCAGGCGCGCGTTGAAGACCTGGCTCTTTGAGCAGGCCAGCCTGGGCTGAGATAATGGTTTTAATTTGGTCTCCATATTTAATTCTAAATTGGGTTTTAAGGGCGGGGGGTGGGGTTTTGTTGGTTTTATCAAGCAGCCGATTGAAATTTAATATTTTTTAACTTTTGTATTCTTTGTGGGGTTTTTAGATGAGCTGTTCACTGCCCTGAGTCCCTCGGGAGAAGGGCGGTATATAAATGGAATAAATAATAAATAGAATAGAATAGAATTGGAAGAGATTTTGGAGGTCTTCTAGTCCAGCCCTTTGCTCAAGCAGGAGAACCTATACTAATCTTTGAATTGCTACGATGGTCTTGATTCTTTGAACCTGACATTTCAATCCTAAATATAAGAAACCCACATTTGCACCTGTAAGAAGAATTCCCAAGTTCCCTTCTCCTTTGAAAGCTCATTTTCTTTTATCAAGTGGAGACAGAAAAAGTACAGAATTTTTCAGCATAGCCTTACTGTTAGAGGTTCCTTGCTTCACTTTCCAGAACGCTGCCTACATCTGATCTAACAGTTCCTGTTGATCACTAGTCTGTATTTTATTCTTTGTTCCTGGTAGATATATTTTTTCTTGATGGTCCTTTGCATTGCTCCTGGCAAAGACTCCTTACAGTGCTAATGTGATCTGATATTATATGAACAAAGGCCTCTGAACTCCTTTGTCTTCACATTCCAAACTGTTCAGTCAAATAGCATGCAGTAATAATATTCAGAAATTGATTAAAATCAAGGTATGTTCTAAAATGTAGCAATAATTGCTGTGCATACTGATGCTAATGAATCCAGTGGATTCTGTTAAAGAATTTGTTTTAAATGTAAATGAATTTTCAAAGCCATACTGATCAATAGGAGAAGAATGTAAAATGGATTATCCAATAAGAATTTAGTCTCACAGTGGAAGTGGGGTTAGGGGATAGAATTTATAAAGAAAGGATATACAAAAGGATTTTTACCTTGGTTGTAGATAAAAACCTCTTTAATTAATTTGATTGTATGTAATGAGATTTTAGCTTCGGAAAATGAAAACCACCCTCTCTCCCTCTTTCCGATAAATCAAGATCGCTTTACTCGAAAGTTTTGATACTCTGTGAAGACTCTACATTGATGTTTCTCAACCTTGGCACCTTTATATGGACAGATAATAGATAATCAGAGTTGGAAGGGACCTTACAGGTCATCTAGTCCAACCTCCTGCCCAAGCGGGAGACCCTATACCATTTCTGACAAATGGCAGTCCAATCTCTTCTTGAAAATCTCAAGTGATGGCGCTCCCACAATTTCCGAGGGCAAGCTGTTCCATTGGTTGATTGTTCTCACTGTCAGAAAATTTCTCCTTATTTCCAGGTTAAATCTCTCCTTGTTCAGTTTCCATCCATTATTCCTTATCTGGTGCTTTAGAACAGTGGTCGCCAACCGGTGGGCTGTGGCCCACTGGTGGGCCATGAGAAAATTTTGGTGGGCCGCAGAGAAATCTCACCTCCAGAGCCTCCCCCAAAGCAATTAATCCAAGCTGCACCGAAACACAAGGCTGCGCTACCCACATGGCCTGCGGGAACCCTCCCCACCCACTCACCCTTTACCCCATAAACTTGCTTGCTAAATTACTATTTTTCCTTTTTCCAACCATCATCTGTTCTGTTGTGCCGGGAGATTTGGATTAGTTAGGAAACAGGAAATGGTTGGATTTCTTGCTTTCTAGCTAGTCTTTAGAACTTTGGCTCTGTTTTTAAATATAGCCGAACCTCCCTTAGGACTGAAGGTTTGCTTGCAAACAAATTCAGTGCAGACTCATGGCAAGCAAATTTGAGAGACTGAACTAGCCGATGGCAGATAGATAGATCACTGAATGATTCTGCCTGCTTTGCCTGATTTTGGATAAAAGTTGCTCTTTTTTAAAAAATGAAAAATTCAATATTTACATGCATGTTGTGTTGTGAGTTAGTTTTGTGATTTTGCTTGCTAGCAAATTTTATGTGACAGACTGAGCTAGCCAATGGCAGATAGATAGATCTCTGAATGAATCTGTGATTCTGTGAGCAGCTCAATCTGTCTGCCTGCTTTGCCTGGTTTTGGGTAAAAGTTGCTCTTTCTTAATAAAAAATTCAATATTTATATAAATATTTATAATATTTACATACAAGCCATGTCCAGCCAGTCACATGACCACCAAGCCACACCCACAAATTAGACCATACCCACAGAACCAGTTAATGGTCCCTGGGATCTAAAATTATGAGTTTGGTGGTCCCTGAAGTCCAAAAGGTTGGCGACCCCTGCTTTAGAAAACAGATTGACCCCTTCCTTCTGTGATAGCACCTCTAATTCCTATTGTCCCCATTTATTCGTACCTATTTTCTGTATTCTTACTCATGTTTATACTTATATTTATTATCTTGTAAGCGATTGACAAATAAATAAATAAATAAATAAATAAATAAATAAAGTCCCTACTGGCCCTTCTCTTCACTAGACTAGCCATGCCCAGTTCCTGTAACCGTTCTTCATGTGTTTTAGTCTCCAGTCCTCTTATCATCTTGGTTGCTCTTCTTTGTACTTTTTCTAGAGTCTCAACATCATTTTTATAATGTGGTGACCAAAACTGGATGCAGTACTGTAGGTGTGGTCTTACCAAGGCTTTATAGAATGGACTTCAACTCTCAGAATTCCCCAGCCAATATGCTGTCAGAAAGTTGAGGTTTTGTATGTATCTTGAAAAGGCCAAGATCTTCTAGTCCAACTCCCTGTTCAAGGCAGGAGACCTTATATTATCTCTGTCAAATGGTTGTCCAACCTCTTCTTGAAGACTTCCAGTCATGGAGCACCTATATGTCATGGAAGGCAAGCTATTCCATTGATTAATTATTCTCAGTGTTAGAAAAATTCTGCTTACTTCTCGATTGGATCTTTCTTTAACAAGCTTCCACCCCTTACTTCTTGTTCTGCTCTCTGGGGCCCTAGAGCAGCGCCTCCCAATCGTTTGGGCACAAGGGACCAGTTCCATGGAGAGAGGTTTTTCCGCCGACTGGAGGGGGTATGGTTTTTACATACTGCCTGCATCCCATGGATGAAGTTTCACTTGTTTACATGGCCAGGTTTCTGGCATGTCACGGACTGGTCGACAAACTGGGCATTGGGGACCCCTGTCCTGGAGATTGTCAATCCCCTCTTCTCTGTGACAGCCCATCACGTACTGGAAGTCATATCTCCACTAAACCTTCTCTTCGTTAGGCTAGACATACTTATGGTTTAGCTTCCAGACCCCTAATCATTTTTGTTATTCTTCTCTGGACCCTTTCTAGAGCAGTGGTGGCTAACCTTTTTGGGGTCCTGTGCCAAAAATTGTGGGCGCAGCAGCACACCCACACTCGCATACCAGCACCTAGAATGCAATGCGTGTGCCCCTTTCCCATTCCCCCTGAGCATGTGCGCGCAATCCCGCCCCACCCCCTTACCTGCACTGTGCCTCACAGCTGATTTTTCGGCTGGTTTGAGGCCTTTTTCGGCCTCCCAGAGGCTTGGTAAAAGCCTCTGCAAGCCTTCTCAGGCTGAATTTTAGGCCCGTTTCGTCACTTCCGGTATTACAGGAAGTGATGAAACAGGCCTATAATTCGGCCTGAGAAGGCTTGCAGAGGCTTTTTCCAAGCGTCTAGGAGGCCGAAAAAGGCTTCAAACCAATCAGGGGGAAAAAAATCAGCTGTGAGGTGTACGCATGCGCAGTAAGTTTGCCTGCGGCTCGCGTGCCAGCACAAATGGCTCTGTGTGTCACTTGTGGCATGCGTACCATAGGTTTGCCATCATGGTTCTTAGAGCCTCAACTTCCTTTTTTGTATGGTACCGCCCAGAACTGCAACACAGTATTCTAATTGTGAATCTTAAGACACTTTCCTGCATGAAGGGAATAATAATGTTCTGACCCAGCTCCCCAAACACAACAAACCCTCTGTAGTTAATGATTCCATTATTAGGAGTGCCAGCAACCCCGGCAAAAAGTTTCTCTCTCACCGCAGGCTAACAAGTCTGCCCAGCAGGAAAATGAATAGTTGTTTGCCACATCTTTTCATCTCTGCCCCCTGCCTTTTATCCCCAGAGCTAGGATGGGGCTTCGCTAGCAGCGGTGGCTCTTTTTTCCCAAGGACCAGCCCATAGATTTCCACTGCTCTCCTCTCCTCTGCCTTCTGTAGATCCGCACTAGACCCAGTTGTTCCTCCTCTTCCACATCAGCCACCTCCAGACCTGGGGGCTGTTGGCTCTCCATCTGAGGGCTGACTGACAGCCCAAGCTCTGCCTCTGTCTCTCTCTCTCTCTGTGCCAGCTCCATTCCCTCTTCCCCCTCGTAGTTCTCAGGTTGCCTTGATGCTACTCTGACTCCCACACCACCTCCTCCTCATCTGATTCGGTTGCTGGAGGGGTCGGCGGTTAGCAGACCACAACAAATAAGCTGGTTCTTCCCTTTTCCTATAACCTGGATTTCAGGAAACCAGAAATATTTTGCAGAGTTGCTGGGAAGGGGCTGAAAGCTTTCTTTCCTGAAATCCTTCAGGATTATAGAAACTCACTTCCCACAGCAGCAGGAAACCTACATCCTGTTTTCTGCTGGGCAGCTGGCTAAACAGCTGGCCGGCAGGGGAAAAAACATCCAGTTGTGTTCCCTGCGAATCATAACCAAAATTGGCCCACAGCTTTCCTTGGACTTCTTAAATAATGCCTTGTGGCCTTTGTATAGTTGAAATATTTCAGTAGCTTCTCATATTTGAAGTCCTTCCAAAATAGCCCTTTGAGATAGGCCAATATCGTCATCCCAGAATGATTGAGCAAACGCTGTATTTAAAATAAATAATCGTGTTATCGCCAGCACTTATTTTTGAATGGGCACTATTTATTCTGGTGGGAAGGAGCAGCCCCTTTAAAGAAAAGATTTATTCCTTTTGGGTTCTCCTCTTCAAGAAAATAAAACTCCAACAGTTTGCACCAACTCAATGCAACAGTTTGCATTGAGTTGCACCAAACTCTGTTAAGAACAGATTAAGAGCTGTTCATTGAATGATCTTTCCTAAAACACTATCCAGTTTTGACTTGGTCATGACAATTGTGTTCAAAATTTCTTAAGTTGCATTTCTTAAGAACTGAAACTTAAGTTTGTGTCTCAGAAATAACCAGAATATTTCAGCAAACTTTTTCATTTGCAAATATTTTAAAGTAGATTCACAGTCATTCGGGTCATGGTTGTCCCAAAGCTGTTTTTTAAAATTTCTTGTTTTTCTTTGAAGACGTTTCACTTCTCATCCAAGAAGCTTCTTCAGCTTACATTTGCAATTGTACACTTTTGGAAAATCAGGACGATGCTGTCATATCTCCTCTTGAAAATGACACGTAGAATAATCATTTGAACGCTGCTTCTTGATGTCTTCATACTGATACTCATTCTTTATCCTTGACCACTGTTTTACAACTTCCCCACAAGGCCAAAAGATGTGGGAGAGGGAGAGAGGGAGAGAAATGCAGATTGAGGGGAATCAGAGAGGGCTTTGTATCAGCATATAGGTGATTCCTCAGAAGGTAACTATCTCAAAGATGGGATGGAGGTACCTCTAGCGAAGACAACAGACTCTGCTAGTTGTAAAGTGAACAATCTGATTTTGATTTTCCCTTAAATCAAATTTATGACCCCTGAAGAATATGGTAGACATATCCAGGGGTGGGATTCAAAAATCCCAACAAGTGGTTCTCTGCCTGGTTGTTGGGTGGGTGTGGCCATGGTGGGCGTGGCCTACCAAAACTTCTGATGGGGCCTTTTTTTTTTCCTTCCCCAGAGTCTGGAGGCTTCCCTCAGGCCTCTGGGAGGGTGAATATGGCCTCCCCCAGGCTCCAGAGACCCTGTCATGCCCCTGTCAGAATCTGAATCTGAGGAGGAAGATGAACAGCTGACAGGGAGCAGGAGTGTAGCTCCGTTGGCTGTGGAGGAAACTGGGGAAGGGCAAAGTCTGGCTGGGCAGAACAGGGGAGAGGTAAAACAAGGGAGAGGGAGTTCAGAGGAAGACCCATGCCTATCCCCTCTTCATCCTAGGGAATGCAAGGAGGAACGGAGAAGAGAGCAACATGTTGCATGGCTTATGGGGGAGGAAAGGGCCCTGATTCCCTTCATTAGGCACTCCTGGGAAGAGAGTTTTTAAAAGAGATGCATGCTGAGTGCGGCATCTGCTGGGAGGAAACTTGAGTTTATCTTGTCTTGACTTTGGTTATCTGCGTTCCTGGCATCCTCCCAACCGTCTTGAATTATGGCCATTCCTTCATGTCTGGAATTCCTTCTCCTGCCCTTCCAGATTAATTACCTCCTTTTGCCTCGATTGGACTTATAGTTACAGTTTTTGTTGACCATGTTTTGGACTTGATACTCTCCAGCCAACAGTTGTTCCTGGGAGAGTTTTTCTCTAGCCAGAAGGTAACCAGGACATTGGGGGCAAAGTTGGAGCTAATCAAGGGACTCCTACTGATTATCTGACTGTGTTTCCTTTGTGCCACGCGCCTTTGGGTCATCACAGGCCCTCTGGAAGCAGGTCTGTTTCTGGACTTCTAGACCTTCTGAGAGGGCCATTTTTTGCCCTCAGAGAGCCACCACATGGACCCTGCACTTACCTGCATCCAAAATGGACCACATGGACCCTCCGGAGAGGGGTGGGCAGCCAGTCAGTTCAACTACTGGTTTGGCGAACCAGCTATAAATTTAACATCCGGTTCGTCTGAACCAGACAAAACTGGGTGAATCCTACCTCTGGACATATCTCCACATTTTTCTAGGATGGAAACAATTTGCCAGTGCCTTTTTGCAGATGTCTTTCTTCCGTCTAGCCCAGTGTTTTTCAAAATTGGTCACTTTAAGGTGTTTGTATATTTAATTCAGAGCTTCGTGGTTTTTCAGTGCACTGATGAAGTTACCTAGTTTGGTAATGAAATTTCTGCAGGAAAAAAAAAAAAACCTCACCCATCTCATAGAGCACTAAGGACGCCACAGTTCAACCCGGAGCTATAAATATTCTCTTTTATCGGGACATTAATTCCCCAACTAGCTTCTAGTGCTGGAACAACCTGATGGTGTCTCATCTAAATATTAACCTGACTTGAATCTGATTAGCCTCAGGGCCCAGTGAAGTCAGGTGCTTTGCTCTGCATTTTCCTGCAGGATTCCCTGAAACTTCACAGCCAGATATAGTGGTGTTGAAGAGAAAAAAATGGTTTGAATAGCAATAGCACTTATATAGACTTATATACCACTTCAGTGTTTTATAGCCCTCTCTAAGCAGTTTACAGAGTCAGCATATTGTCCCCCAACAATCTGGGTCCTCATTTTACCCACCTCGGAAGGATGGAAGGCTGAGTCAACCTTGAACCAGTGAGAATCGAACCCCTGGCTGTGGGCAGAATTAGCCTACAATGCTAATCACTGGGAAAGAGGGTGAGAGAGGAAGGAAGGAAGGAATGCAGGCAGGCGGGCAGTCCCTATTGCAAAATCCTATTCAGAGTTTCCTAAAAAATAGTGTGAATAGCAATAGCCCTTAGACTTATATATCGCTTTCCAGAGCTTTCCAGCCCTTTCTAAGCAGTTTAGAGTCAGCCTGTTGCCCTCAACAATTTGGGTCCTCATTTTACTGATGTCGGAAAGAAGGATGGAAGGCTGAGTCAACCTTGAACTGGTGAGATTCGAACTGCCAAATTTCAGACAGACAGCAGTCAGCAGAAGGAGCCTGCAGTATTGCGTTCTAACCACTGCGCCACCAGGACTCTTACAGGCTGTTCTTTCTTGCAGACATTTATCCTAAAGGAAGATGATTCTAAATTGAAAATGATCCCGTCTCCCACAAAATAAAGATTCCAAAAAAAAAACCCCACTTTGTCTCATTAGCATATTCAGGAAACAGGTAACATTCAACTTATGACCACACTGGGATCAGAACTTCTGTTGCTAAGCAAGCTAATGGAGTCAACCCCAATTATATGGCCTTTTTTTGCGTCACAATTGTTAAATAAATCCCCACAGTTGTTAAGTGGATCATGCGGTTACTAAGTAGAATCCAGCCGCCCCCATTAATTTTGCTTGTCAGAAACCAGATGAAAATGTCTCCAATGGGAATCACATGACCCTAGGATGCTTCCATTGCAGTAAATCCATGCTGTTCGCCACGAACCCGAATTTTGATCATGTGACTGCGGGAATGCTCCAATGGTCATAAGTGCGAGGACTGGACTATAAGTTACTTTTTTCAGTGCCGTTGCAATTTTGAACAGTCGCTAAATGAATGGTTGTAAGTGGCACAGGTGGCATGCAGAGCCATTTGTTCCGGCATGCAAGCCACAGGCAAACTTACCTCACTGTGTCCTGCGCGCACCTCACTGCTGATTTTTTTGGCTGGTTTGAAACCTTTTTCAGTATCCCAGAGGCTTGAAAAAAGCCTCTGCAGGCTTTGCAGGATGAATAATAGGCCTGTTTCATCACTTCCTGTAATACTGGAAGTGACAAAATGGGCCTATTATTTGGCCTGCAAAGCCTGCAGAGGCTTTTTTCAAGCCTTTGGGAGCCTGAAAAAGATCTCAAACCAGCTGAAAATCAGCTGTGAGCCGCAGTGCAGGTAAGGGGGCGGTGGGGGGGATTGCGTGTGCATGCGCAGGGTGTGGAGGGCCATGCACATTGCCTTCTGGGTGCTGGCACACTGGCACATGAGCGCACAATTTTTGGCACAGGAGCCCAAAAAGATTAGCCACCACTGGCCTATAGAGTTAAGATAGACCTGGTTGTTTTTTTAATTTTAAAAAGCCTTTATTGAAATTAAAATATTAAAATACAAATATGTCTATAAAAAGAAAAATGAGTTGATACAATTCACCATTGTTCTCTGACAGTATAAAAAAAATCTTGGCTATATTCATACATTCCAGATATTCATCCATTTCAACAGGTTCTCATTAATCATATACATATAAAAAAATTTAAATCTTATTTTTAACCTATATCTTTCCTATTTCTACTGTCTATCCATTGATACCAATTGTTCCAAGTTGCATAGTATTCCAAGTCTTCCTTTTTATTCAGTTCTATGGTAGGTCTTATCCATTTCTGCGCATTCAAAAAATTTTCGGATTATTAAACAATCTGATGGTATGGTAGACATTTTCCAAACTTGTGCTAGTGCAATTCTTGCTGCTATAATAATATGTACAGTCAAATATTTAATCTTTTTGGGGTATTTACCCTTAATAATCCCCAAGAGAAACAATTCAGGCTTCAACTCTATTCGACAGTGGGTGATTTCATTTAGCCATTTTTGTATTTTGATCCAATATTTTTTTAATTTCTGGGCATAGCCACCAGACATGGAAAAAGGTACCTTTTGTTTGTTTGTATTTCCAATAGTTAAGGTTTAGGTTGGGATTTATTTATTTATTTTATTTATTTATTTGATTCGCTTATAAGATAATAGGTATAAGTATATACATAGTTATGAATATATGAAATGGGTACATATAAGAATACATCTTTGCAAGTCTTGTTGGGGCTAAATGCCAACAGTAAAACATCTTGTATTAATTTTCTTTGTATGCGGCGGATTTTGTTAGAGTATAATTTTTATTCCACATTTTTGGGGCCTCTTTTACTGCAAATTTATTTAAGAAAGACAATTTCTCCATTTGGTAAATGCAGAATGTCTGCTTGGTAGTGTTTGCGTGTCCTTCTTAGTTGGTTTGATAAGTCTGTTGTTTTAATTTCATTTGGCAGGAGATTTTTTTGTAAACCATCTCAAAACTTGCCTCAATGTTCAGCACTCTCCAATAAATCTGTCCAGTGTTTTATTAATAATGGTCCATTTTAATTCCTTTCTTTTTGGCATGGTGGATTTCTTGTCCTGCTCCCAAATCAAGCTTTGTGCCAGAGTGGTGGGAATGTTTCAGCTGCGTTTTCATGGATGGTTGTCTCAAAAAGCTCTCCTTTATCGTTCACACTGCAGAAGAAAGAACATCAATGTTCCCTCTGAATGGCCGGTTAGAATCTTTTATAATCAGGCATTGCTTTTCTCGTGGCACAAAATGCTGGAGCCCCCTTGGTAGGAGATCTGCACAAGGGGGATTTGGAAAGGAAAGGACAAGCCTTGGCTGAAAGATCAGAAGAATTTTGGCACCTAACTTCCTGCCAAGCATCATTCTTCATAGAAAGACCTTGCTTTGTACAAAGGAGAGCCGTTGTCAGCCATCCCAACTTGGTCAGTTAAAAAAGAAAGCTTCTTGGATACATGTGATATTCAGCAGGTTCTGACCAGTTCTGGAGAACCAGTAGTGGAAAGTTGGAGTAGTTGAAACCTTTAAGAAATAATTGGACTGCCATTTGTCAGAAATGATGCAAAGCCTCCTGCTTGGGCGCGGGATTGGACTAGATGATCTACAAGGTCCCTTCCAACTCTGTTAATCTGTTAATCTAAAAATGAAGCTCAGGAGGGCTGTGTGTGGCCCTCTGGAGATTCGTTTTCACTGGCAGAGAGTTGCAGGAGGCTGTCGCAGCTGAAAATGGAGCTCGGGAGCCCCTTTTTGCTGGCAGAGCGCTTGGGCGATCACAGGCACCCCTAACACAAGTGATGTCGAGCTGGCCACACGCTACCCAGGCCCCCTGAGGTCAAACACAACCCTGATGTGGCCCTCCATGAAATCAAGTTTGACACCCCTGTGCTAAATGGTTTGTAGGGTCAGCGTATTGTCTCCCAACAACCTGGGTCCTCATTTCACCGACCTCAGAAGGATGGAAGGCTGAGTCAACCTTGAGCCAGTCAGGATCGAACTGCTGGCAGTGGGCAGAGTTAGCTTGTAGGGCTGCATTCTAACCTATGGACCACTACAGCTCCTTTGTCACTTCCAATTGTTGGAAGAAATATCCTTTTGGGTTCAGTTCCAAGTGGGGAAAAAGACACTGGAAACATGGAGGCTGTTTGGAAAGATGGTTTAATGGTGGACAGCAGGACCACATGGCTTGGAGCTCCAAAGTGAAAAAGATGATCACATGCTTCAAGATGCTGGGTGAAGGAAAAGAAGGGCAAGATGCTGAGAGACCCTTACCCTCTGTCGGGCCCTACCTTAGTGTTTCCTGTTCCTGTGTAAGAAATGTATCCCATTGGCTGTCAGACTCCCAGGGGCGGGGTCTTAGCTAACTTTGTAGGCTTTGTCTGGACCACATGGCTTCACCTGAATGCTGGCTGATGTAATCTTCCCAGGCCAGGTGGTGAGATGGGTAGAGGGGTTTGTTATGTAGAATACTCTGGCCCAGGCCCGCCAATTAACAAAGGTGTGTGGGGGGGGTGAGCTTCTGCCTCTCTGAGTTTCTACTTCCCTTTTAGGGGAACTATTCTGCCTTTTAAAAATATTTCCTAGGATATTTCATTTTCCTAGGAGAGGGATGGGTGCTAATTTCCTACAGCATCAACTGATTTTGTTAGGTAAAGCTCTGAACATTGGAATGCAACGAAGCCAAGAGAGCTTCAGGTCCACCAAGTTCAATCTGGACTTGGAAGGATAGCCTTCAAGGGACACACACACACACAAAAAAAACAACACAACAGCAACAACCCCCATTGCTCCAAAGATATGTGTAGCTTACCCAAGGCATTTGAGCCCACCAACAATCTAGATGGCTCTCAATTATAACGGATCATGTGCTCAGCGCTCTTATCCATCAGCGTGTCCTGTGAACCCAAGAATTAGGAAACCACTTCCTGCCAGCCTAGACATCAAATGAGGGTTTGTGAACTAGACTGAATTCAGCTCGTTAAGCTGGTGAGTTTTTAAGCTGTCGGTGGTGAGAGTTTTCGTTGCATCCACTTTGCTACTCAAGGTGGCTGAAGTGTGATGTCAGAAGGAAGTGACACAAAACGGAAGTAGCAACTGAACTAAATATGCAGAAAATCAAGCAGTTCTTGGTGAGTTTGAAAGGCCCTTCTCCATTCAGTTGGTTCTTCCTGTGTCAGCCAAGGACAATGATTTTAAAAAGAGCAGTTTGCAGGGGCCAGATGTTGCACAACTGGTGCACCTCCAAAGATGGATTGATGACGCCTCCTGTTTGAGGAAATCTACCCACAACTTTCAAAAAACAAAACAAAATCCAGAATCAGGCCTGGAATGAAAGTTGCCATTTGGAACAGAATTTGCAGAAGGAAAATCCATTTCATAATCTGCAGGTCCCTTCATGTGTTCCCAACACCTTTTTATTTTCCTGTGCCACCCAAATCCAGACAGATTTCAAACCCACCAGAGCATTCCCATAAAGGGCATTTTGCCACCCATCCCTAAGACAGCAGCAACTTCATTCTGGGGGCATCCTTCGTAGGCTTTGCTGTACTTAGGAGAGGGAGGGAAGGATGCCTTTTAAGGCTGAATGTAACGTGTGAAGGGGGCCTGCGTGCGCCAGAACCCAGTGTACCCGCTCTTCCTCCCCGGCTGCCTGCGGTTGCCTCTTCCTCCTCCTCGCCAGCCCTTAATTCGCATTTACTCCAAAAAGGAGGGGCCTTTCGGGGGGAAACTAAGGACTGGCGCACTCCGCCTTCGTAGCCAGCAAACGCGATCGGGAAGCGCGCACGCCTTGCGCAACCAGCCTGGAGGAGCCGCGAACGTGGGAACGGAGTGGCCGGGCGGGGACGCTCTCCTCTTCCTCCTCTCCATCCACTCCCCTCCCCACGCCTCTGGCCAGCCAAGCCAACCGGAAGTCCCGTCCCGTCCCCCCCCGGGAGGGAAGAAGAGGGGCGGGTGGTTTGCCTGCCCGGGACAGAGCGAGCTGCGAGCACCCACCGGCGCGCCTCCGCGGAAAGGCAGCAACCGGGCGCTCCTGCTCCGGGGGAGGAAGCCGCGGCGGCGACTAGACGAGGCGAGGCGGGGCGGAGGAAGGCGGGTGAGAGAGAGAAGCGATGGCTCACGGCTGACCGCATCCGCGCCGGCTCGGCTCCGAAATCTCGCCGCCCGCCCCGGCCTCTTCGTCTTGAAAGCTTCCCCGATGGCGTTCAGCACCTCCTGGCAGCTGCTCTCGCCCGTGCAGTGGGCCAAGTGGACCTGGTCGGCCGTGCGAGGCGGAGGAGCCCCGGACCTCGAGCGGGATGACCTCGATACCGACGGGGAGAGGGGCCCAGCGGAGGAGGAAGAGGAGGAGGAGGCGGCGGCGCAGGCGGAGACCAAGTCGCTGAGTCTCAGGCAAGTCGGAGCAGCTGGGGAGGCTTTTCACACGTTCCGAACGCCAAGGCGGACCCGTGTCGGCCTCCGAGGGGGCTCGCGGGTCAGGCGAGAGGGGGCGCTGGATGGGGCTGGGGGTCGCTTGCAGGCGGAGAGGTGGGGTTATTTTGTGCACCTTCGGGCCACACCTGGAGATTTTGCGGGCGCTGGCTTCGTTCTTAACCAAGCCGCCGTGTTTTCACAGCGGGATCGGCTTGCGCGTTCGGGGATAGCAGCTGGGGAAAGAGAAAAACTTGGGAACCGAGTCCAGGGCACCAGAACGTGGGGAATTGACTCCGTGGGCAAATGACACGCGTGTCTGGGCGCCTCGCCTCTTCTCTCGGCGGGGCATTCCAGAGGGGGACGTGGCTGACTTTTTCACCCCTAGCCGTTGTCGGTGGTACAACAGACTCTTAAACCATAAATCGTGGTTAAGAAGCCATCAGGATGGCTAAGCCCAAAGAAGCAAGTCACGGTGTGGCGCAATAGGGTGGCCTATTCCACATGGCGCCCTGATGCCGTCCATTTGGCTTTCGCTTTGCTGCTAATCATGCTTTACGGGTTGGTCATTGATTTGGGGACAGGCCTTCATTGTAGACTCTTTTTGCCACATCTGGACATCAGCCTCCAAGCCTTGGTGAGTCGTTGGGCCACGAATGTGTCAGCAAATGCCACATCCCTCCCGCTGGCTGAAGGCGCATCAGGATGCAAAATATGCTGAGAGCGTTGCCCTCCTACAGCCTTGGCAGTTTCCTGGTCTGCTTTATCTTCAGGGGGTCAGCAGCTGACCCAGAGGCTGAAGCAACAGTGGGGCTTTCTGTCTCCTTCAAAGGAGGAGTGGGTGTTTTCTCTCAACCTTCCTTGCCCTGCTCAGAACAGCTGCCTTGGCAGATCTAGATGATGGCGCTCTCTCTCTCTCTCTCTCTCTCTCTCTCACACACACACACTCTGGGGCATCCAGGCTGCCACATAATCTCTGAAGAATAGAATAGAATTCTTTATTGGACAAGCATGATGGGACACACAGGGAATTTGGCTTTGGTGCTTAATTGCTACCAACCAGCCTTCCATTGAGGACCTCTATACTGCACGAGTCCAAAAGAGGGATGTGAAAATATCTACAGAGCCCTCACATCCCGGACATAAACTGTTTCAACTCCTTCCCTCAAAACGACGCTATAGAGCACTGCACACCAGAACAATTAGACACAAGAACAGTTGTTTTTCCCGGAAAGCCATCACTCTGCTAAACAAATAATTCCCTCAACACTGTCCAACTATTTACAAAGTCTGCACTACTCTTAATCTTCACATTGTTCCTTATTACCCATCCCCTCCCACTTGTGACTGTATGACTGTAACTTTGTCACTTGTATCCTTACGATTTAAATGGATTGTTTCCTAGCATGATTTGATTGCTTATTGTACCCTGTGACTGTAATTAAGTGTTGTATCTATGATTCTTGACTCTTAATGAATGTATCTTTTCTTTTATGTACACTGGGAGCATTTGCACCAAGACAAATTCCTTGTGTGTCCAATCACACTTGGCCGATAAAGAATTCTATTCTATTTCTCTATTCTATTTGCTGTTCTATTTGCCATTCTATTCTGTTCTATTCATATGCTCTCACTGTACATAAAGAAAAAATAAAATACATTCATCAAGAATCATAAGATACAACACTTAGTGATAGCCATAGGTTACTAACAAGCAATTAAATCATATTAGGAAACAAATAAAACAATATAAATTGTAAAGCAACACGGTTATAGTCATAAGTGGGAAGAGATAGGTAATAGGAAGGATTGAGAAATCACTTAAATTGAGTCCAGAAGTAAATTCTAGAGAGGGTGGCTGTTTTTCCTCCTGTGCCCTCTGCTCATTGAAACTGCCAACTCCCAGAGCCAAACTTTTGCCTTTTCAATATTGTCATTTTGGGGAAAGAGAGTTGATTCTGTGATCGGTCATTACCGTCTCTGGTCATCCAGAGCAGGGGTCTAAAGCTGGCTGAGGAATTCTGGGAGTTGAAGTCCACAAGTCTTAAAGTTGCCAAGGTTGGACACCACTGATTTAGAGCAAGATGCAATTGGCATCTAGAGCAGGGGTCTTCAAACTTGACAGCTTGAAAACTTGTAGACTTCAACTCCCAGAATTCCTCCTCCAGTCATGTTAGCTCAGGAATTCTGAGAGTTGAAGTCCACAAACCTTAAACTTGCCAAGTTTGAAGACCCTTCCCACAGGGAAAGCGTTTAGAAAAGGGCAGCTGTCCGAAGGGTGTGATTACAGTCTTGAGATCATTCTCCAACAAGTAGCCATGTGAGAAGTAGAAGAACAATCCATTCATGACGTTTGGATTCTTGCATAGAGTAGATGGTTGGACGCGATGGCCCAAAGATACTGTGATTCCATAAAACGGTCAAATCTATGGCTAGAAAGTCATCCTGATTGATAGTTGGGGTAGCCCTTGATTTACCATTGCTAAGCAAGTCACATGTTAAGTGGATTTTGTCCCATTTTACAACCTTCCTTACCCCAGTTGTTAAGTGAATCGGTACAGACGTTAAGTTAGTGACACGGTTATTAAGTCGTTGACTTGGCTTGTCAACACTGCAACCGTCATCAATGTGAGTCAGTTGCCAAGCATCCAAATTTTGATCACATGACCATGGGGATGCTGCAACAGTCATAAGTGTGAAAAACAGTCATTAATCCCTTTTTTCCCAGCGCCATTGTAACTTTGAGGGGACATGAAATGAATTGTTGTTACGTTGAGGACTCCCTGTAACTGGATTGTTCCAGATTGTTCTTGGGCTGGGCTCGACAAATTGCTTCCGTCCATTTAAAATACTATATTAAAACTATTTTAATTTACTTGGAATGCTGTTTAAATGAAGTCAAATTGAAGTGTTGCCTGGGCTTGGTCCACTTTTCAAAGCACAATCACCAGTCTGTCCTTTAAAACAACATGGTTTATATTTGATATAATGCCTGTGTAATTCAAAGAAGAGAAGAGAAGAGAATATTTATATACCGCTCCTCTCCAGAAGGACTCGGAGCGGTGTACAGCCATGCAATTAAAAACATTAAATATACAAAAATTAAAACTAAATTAAATACTCTGGCTGTAAAACAATTAAAACACCTACCTTAAACTCTAAAATTAATATAAAATTAAAATACCCAAATCTAAAATCAACCCAAGCCGGCCTGGTCAAAGAGCCAGGTTTTCAAGGCACGCCTGAAGGTTCCCAGGTCCTTGGCTGTCCGTAACTCCGGGGGCAACCCATTCCAGAGGGCAGACACCCCCACAGAGAAGGCCCTATTCCTCGGGGTCACCAGCCGGCACATAGATGCCGATGGGACCCGCAAGAGACCCTCCCTGTGGGAGCGTACCCGACGGTGAGAGGAAAATGGCAGAATGCGGTCTTGTAAATATCCTGGTCCGATGCCATGGAGCGCTTTAAAAGTTAACACTAAAATCTTAAAGCGCACCCGAGAGGCCACCAGCAACCAATGCAGCTCGCGCAGGAGGGGTGTCACATGAGAAAACCTTGACGCCCCCATAACCACCTGCGCTGCTGCATTCTGTACCAGTTGAAGCCTCCGGATGCTCCCACTCGGGAGCCCCATGTAGAGGGCGTTGCAATAGTCCAGTTGGGAGGTGACCAGGGCATGAGTGACCGTGCGTAAGGCATCCCGATCCAGAAAGGGACCGCATCTGGCGGATCAGGCGAACCTGATAAAACGCCCCCCTGGAGACGGCTGTAATATGATCTTCCAGGGACAGCCGTATATCCAGGAGGACACCCAGATTGTGAAGGGGGCAAAATCTCACCCCCAATAGCCAGCGAAGGAACTATCTGGCCATATCGGGATGCCGGAAACCACAGCCACTCAGTCTTGGAAGGGTTGAGTCGGAGCCTGTTCCCGCCCATCTAGTTCCGCACGGCCTCCAGACAACGGGACATGATCTCCATGGCATCGTTGGGATGGCTTGGGATGGAGATATACAGCTGAGTATCATCAGCGTACAGATGACACTTCACCCCAAAACCACGGATGATCTCCCCCAGCGGCTTCACATAAATGTTGAACAAGAGAGGGGAGAGGACCGACCCCTGAGGCACCCCACAATCGAGGGACCTAGAGGTGGACCTCCCCCCCCCCGCCAACACAAATTGCAGGCGGTCGGAGAGGAAGGAGGCGAACCACCGCAACACGGTGCCTCCAACCCCCAACCCCACCAACCGTCGCAATAGGATACTATGATCGATAGTATCAAAAGTCGCTGATAGGTCTAATAAGACCAGGACAGAGGAATAACCCCTGTCACGGGCCCTCCAGAGATCATCAACCAACGTGACCAATGCTGTTTCAGTACTATGTCCGGGCCTGAAGCCCGATTGGAAGGGATCCAGGTACGTATCTTCCTCCAGGTACTGGGGAAGCTGACATGCCACCACACTCTCAACAACTGTCACTCATCGGCAACGGATGACAATGGGCAGAGAAGTTTTCTAGATTGGTTGTCGGCAACCCACAGCTCCAGAGCTGCATGCAGCTCTTTGGGCCCTCTGCTGTGGCTCCCTCTCCCATCACTGGCTGGCCCCTTACCCTCCCTCTTCCTCGCCTGGCCTGGGAAGATAAGGGTGACAGCAGGGGATGGAGAAGCAGCATGGGCTGATTCTCAGGTGCCTCACTCTTACCGGAGCTTCTTCCGGCCCTTGAAGTGGGAGTGAGTGACATTGAGTTGGCCACGCCCACCCAGGTTTTGTTGCTCCCAGTGTTTTTTTTTTTTCCCTGTGCGAAATGGGTCCAAATGGCTCTTTGAGTGTTTAAGGCTGCAGACCCCTGCTCTAAATGAACCTCTTCTTTGGTCCTTTGACACTCGCAGCAGCTGAAGAATGCACCGGGAATGCACCATAAATAGGGGAGGTGTTTACAGAGCGTGTCTGAAGGATGATGTGGGTGGAAAGAAAGGAGGACGTGGAATAGCATGTTCGTGAGTGGTCTGAGTGTGGAAAACCTCTAACTAGATGGAAAACTGAATTCAGAGTCAGACAAAACGTGAGCCTTTGGGTGGGGGAGCTTATTTATCTTGCAGCCCAGTGGAATCTTCTAGGACTTCCTAATAGCTAGCAAATATAATATACTTTAGAATGTCCACAGTAGATATAAAATAAAATATAAGTTCAAAACTGAAACCCCAAACCAGCATCAACATGAAACCCAGATGGCAAGCGCTTATATCACTATAGGGGTGGAAAACTCCCATCTTCGGCATCTTTCCAAATAAATAAGAAAAAAAAAAAATAGGGTGGCATTTTGAGCTCAGCTGAGCAAAGAGCAGATTTTGTCCCAGAAAAGACACACCTCCTTGCTTTGACCTCCTAGCTCAGGGGTCCCCAAATTTGGCCAACTTTAAGACTTGTGGACTTCAACTCCCATAATTCCTCCTCCAGTCATGTTAGCTCAGGAATTTTGGGAGTTTGAAGACCTCTGTCCTAGCTTCTTAGAAGTGGGATACATCCAATAGTTTCTCCTGGGACAATTAAGTTAGTTGTCTTGATTCAAGTAGAAGAATGTGGTTCTGGGTATAGCTCAGTGCCAAGTCTGACTGGGCTGTAATGGTTCATAGTGGCCTTTTGAATTGCACCTGGGAATTAATTAGTAGCCAGAGTCATATGCTTCTGGTGATTTATTTTAAATGAAGTTCAAGACTTCCAATAGCATCCACAGGGAGGATGGTTAATAATTGGATGCAGCATGCACTGGAGCGGGGAATTTAATTGCTTTTTGCGGCTGTGGTCCTGAGAAAATTAGCTTTCCGAAGGAGCCAAAACAACTTCCTTAGAACAACAACAGAGAAGGAAATGCACATCCAGGAATGCTACAATTCTGATGTTCAAACAGAGAAGATACAAAAAACCGCAAATTCATGTTTGCTCACACCCTTTAACAGATTAACAGAGTTGGAAGTGACCTTGTAGGTCATCTAGTCCAAACGTCCCCCAAAGAGGAGACCTTACACCATTGCTGACAGATAGCAGTCCAGTCTCTTCTTGACAGCTTCCAGTGATGGTGCTCCCATAACTTCCGAAGGCAACTTCTGTTCCATGGGTTGATTGTTCTCACTGTCAGAAACTGTCTCCTTATTTCCAGATTGAATCTCTCCTTGATCAGTTTCCATCCATTATTCCTTATCTGGCCTTTGGGTGCTTTGGAGAATAGCTTGACTCCTTCATCCTCTGTGGAAGCCCCTCAAATACTGGAAGATTGCTATCATGGTCCTTCTCTTCACTAGACTAGCAATGCCCAGTTCTTGCAACCATTCATCATATGTTTTAGCCTCCAGTCCCCTAATCATCTTGGTTGCTCTTAGAAGGTTTAGTTCCTTGTTCTCCAACACAGAGCCAGAGAGAAACCACGTGCCTGATAGTTCCCTTGTTTCCAACCTGCCCATGTTTTGGTTTTTTAGATTATTTAAAATAAAAACCAATAAAAAGACATTTGTGTGTTCTGGAGCAAAACACTCATCTACAGCACTATCCAAATTTCCTACAAATGCCAGGGAGCCCATGTTAATATCTCAGGGGCATTTTACAAGTTGGGTCACTCCAACTCAGTGCTCTGTTTAAAAAGGATTCCCAGAAAAAAATGGGGCAGGCAGGGGTGGGCTGCTGGGGGCTTGCAGGGACTCAGGAGAGCCCCTAGCTAAGACTATGTGGGGCTCAGAGAGCCCCCCCCCAATAACCTCAGAAAGACAAGCAGCAAGGGAAAGCTCTTAGTAAACTTAATTGAACTTCTGAGAGTTCAGCCAAGAGCATTTCACACCTCGTAAAAGTGTTGCAAGCTAGATAAACAATCCACTCAACACTTGGGAGGGAGAGTCATTGAGAAAATCAGATAACATAGCCACTAGCCTCTGAGGGAATTAATTCCCAACTAATAAGAATCACGTAACTCACCAGAAACTCTACAAAGACTCCAAGATCCCACTCACAGTCACTACTATTAAGCCTGGTTTCATCCAGTCTTTTAAGTATTAAATGCACAAAGTAATAAAAAAAAACTTTTTGGTACATATTTTTTTTTACGTAATTAGGGCAAAGAAGCAACTTCTAGTTGTCCACTACGCACCCAGTCACATGTTCACCTATCCACGCCCACTTATCCATGCCCACCCAGCCATGCCCACCCAGCTAGTCATTAGGGCAGAGAGCCCCTTGCTAAAAAATTTGAAGCCCACCCCTGGGGACAGGTGAGCAACACCTGAATGACAGTGTCGTTGGAGGAAGGCATAACATGATGTCCACAACTGCAATCAAACCTTGCATCTTTTTTTTATATGCATCATAAGCATGTGTGCATTTTTTGAACCCTTCATGCAAAACAATTCTTGATAACAAGCTCAAAAAGTAGCTTGATTGGTTGGAGGAAATAATGGATTGGTTTTTTTCCTCCTCTCCTTCCTCCCTTGGCAGTTCGGATTCGGAAGGCAATTTTGGGACTCCTGAGGCAGAGACGCCGATCCATTCCTTGGGGAAAGAGTTGGAAGAGCTGGATCTGGATCTGGAAGTCGGGCCCCAAGGTAAGCCACTGCTGAGCCTTACTCTTCCTCCCTTTGCTGAAAATGCACGGTCCATCCTGTTTCTCTTGCTAGTATTTTTTTTTCCCTGTGGCTCATCATTTGGCTCTGTGCATGGTCTAATAGGGACGAAGCTGTGTGTTCATCATATTAGCTCAACCTTCTGGTAATTTGAGCTGAGCATAGACATATTTCGCTGTGGATGCTCTCAGGGGTGGGATTCTACCGGTTCAGGACCGGTTCTATAGAACTGGTTGTTACGATTCTGTGCAGTTTGGAGAACTGGCAAATTGTGCCATTGGCGCCTCCCCTCCCCGCCCACTCACTCCTTACCTGGCATGCACCATCCAACTTGCCTGCCTTGTGTCTTTGCCTAATTTTTGATAAGTTGTTATTTTTCCTTCCCCCCCCCCGACCATCAGCTGTTCCGACTATCAGCTGTGCTGGGAGATTTAGATTAGCTAGAAAGCAGGAATCTAATCTAAAAGCAGAGCTGAATCTTCCTTAGGACTGAAGCTTCTATTCTTCAGTGCAGACTCAGGCAGCAGATTGCAGAAAGGTAGATCTCTGAGTGAATCTGTGATTCTGGGAGCAACTCAATCTGCCTGCCTGCTTTGCCTGGTTTTGGGTAAAAGTTGTTCTTTTTTTAAACAAAAAAAAAATCAATATTTACATAAATATTTACAATATTACATACAAGCCATGCCCTGCCAGTCATGTGACAAAGCTACACCCACAAATTAGGCCACGCCCACAGAACCGATTGTTAAGAAACCCCTGGCTGCTCTCCATGAAAGAAAGCTAGGTAACCAGATGGACTTAGCTTCAGGGATGTCCTTGCAGAAGTGTGAAATGCCATTTGCTAAAATTTCAGGTTTCTATTAATAATAAATATAAGAAAGGTCGAAAGTGTTCACCCTTCAGGGCTGGAAAATTGATAAACAGACTGTAGCTTTTTATTAAGCTTGGAACCTCGAGTTTATTATGTTACGTTGGATTTTCAGATCCTAGATTGGTGGCGGTTTGAGCTCTATTTACATGTATCCCTTTGGGTTCTTCCATATTCAGGCAAATCAGAGGATGAAATATGATCATGTGAACATTTTATAGCAAATATAACATTTCCTGCTGGCAAATTCCTGAGTTCTTGAACTGTTGATAATAACTATGAATAATGGGAATAATCCCTTTGTACATATTCTCGTTCATATTGTTTGCTTGCAAAAATAAGGAGGGTTTCCCGTTTTCTAACTGAGAAAAACATGCTTTCAGTCCTGGGCTTTAGCAAGATTTTTATTTTTCTCATATGTATCCATGTATTCATAACTATGTTTTTACTTATACCTATTATCTAGTAAGCAATTGACTAAATAAGTAAGTAAGTAAGTAAGTAAATAAATAAATAAACAAATAAATAAGATAAAAGATGCCTTTAGAAAATGTTCATGAGGAAATGATCTCTATTTTTGTATGGTCACTGCTCCATCTCCCATAATCTGGGCAATACATTCTATTAAGTCATTACTCTTCTCCACCAGCGATTATTACTAATAACTGAATGTAAAATATTGATAATATTGTAGTAGCATTCCTTCAAAAAGCTTAACACAGCATACAGTGATCAGCGCTCCCCTTAATGTAGGAAAAAATGAAGCGCAGAAATGGCTTCTTTGTGAATTTGCTCTAAGTAGGACTTGCTAAGCAAGCTTTAGTTGGCAAACAGTGCTACATCAGAAATCTTGGTTTAGAAACCGTAAGGTAGGATGTGTGCAAGCCACATGGTAGCTTAGAGCAAGGAACTGCACAAAGATTAGTTGTACTAACTCTCATTCATCATTATCTTCTTTTAACGACCCCATAATCCCTTGCGGGGTGGAGTCTGGGCAACTGAATGGAACTAGTAGGGTGCTTTAATGGCCGGATGCCCTTCCTGTCACTAATGCTGAGTTTTGTTCAGTGTACTAACTCTCACGCCCTTAAAATTCATCTCCTTTTCTTTGCACCATTGTGGGCTTATTCTTGAATTCTCCCAAGCACACACCTTGTTGATTTGAACAGGAGCAGCCAAAAAGATGGAATGGTATAAGGGCCGTGGTGGCGAACCTATGGCACGCATGCCAGAAGTGACACACAGAGCCACTTCTGCCAGCACGCGAGAGCTCGCCTGGAAGAGCCCCACTGCGCATGCGTGCACACTGCCACCGCCCGACAACTGATTGTCAGGTATCTGACACGAATGCGTGGGGGGCGGGGGATGTGCAGGATTTGTGCATGCATGTGCAGTGATGCGCAGCATGCAGGGGAATTATGTGTGCACATGTGCAGAGTGTCAGCTTTAAAAATTCAGCTGCCATATTTCATGGAAGGGGGGTGGAGGAGTTGAAAAGTTCAAGGTTATTCTGTATATCGTATTAAGAAATTCCAGTTGCAGTTATTTGGTTCTCGTGATTTATGAAGTGTAGAAGTGGGAGGAGAGAAGGGAGGAGAGAAGATGGATTCTGTGTAACGCGCGAAAATAATTTCACTTTGGGAAATTGCCTTAGACATACCAGATCTGTTCCTAAATAAATCAATTGGAGAGAAAATGTCTCGGAGTGATTGATATCATGGATACTTTCTGGATGCCTTACACAGAGATGCGCAGTGCGCAGAGGGGGTGATCACATGTGCATGCACAGACGCATGGAGTGCAGCGAGGAAATCACACACACATGCGCAGGGGGGCATGGGGAGGCAGCACGCATTGCCTTCTGAATACTGGCAGCGAGCGCGAGCTCACAAACGCACGTGCAATTATCGGCACGGAAGCTGAAAAAGGTTAGCCACCACTGGTCTAGGGTCTCCTGCTGGAGCAAGGGGTTGGACTAGAATAGCGGTCACCAACCGGTGGACCACAGGAAAATTTTGGTGGGCCACAGAGAAAGCTCACCCCCAGAGCACCCCCCAAAGCAATTAATCCAGGCTGTGCAGAAACACAAGGCTGCTCAGCCCACATGGCCCGCGGGAACCCCTCACCCACTCACTCCTTGCCTGGCAAACTTGCCTGCTAAGTTGCTATTTTTCCTTTTTCCGACCATCATCTCTTCTGCTGCACCGGGAGATTTAGATTAGCTAGGAAACAGGAAATGGTTGGTTTTCTTGCTTTCTAGCTAAGCACAGCCGAACCTCCCTTAGGATTGAAGGTTTGTTTGCAAGCAAATTCAGTGCAGACTCACAGCAAGCAAATTTGAGAGACTGAGCTAGCCGATGAATGATTCTGTGAGCAACTCAATCTGCCTGCTTTGCCTGATTTTGGATAAAAGTTGCTTTTTTTAAATAAAAAATTCAATATTTACATGCATGGTGTGTTGTGAGTTAATTTTGTGAGTTTGCTTGCAAGCAAATTTTATGTGACAGACTGAGCTAGCCAATGGCAGATAGATGGATTTCTGAATGAATCTGTGTTTCTGTGAGCAACTCAATCTGCCTGCCTGCTTTGCCTGATTTTGGGTAAAAGTTGCTCTTTTTTTATAAAAAAATTCAATATTTATATAAATCTTTATAATATTTACATACAAGTCCTGCCCTTCCAGTCACATGACCACCAAGCCACACCCACAAATTAGGCCACGCCCACAGAACCAGTTAGTGGTCCCTGGGATCTAAAATTATGAGTTTGGTGGTCCCTGAGGTCCAAAAGGTTGGCGACCCCTGGACTAGAAGACCTCCAAGGTCCCTTTCTGATCTTTTTTATTCCACGTGCTTTCTATGAACGCATAAGTACAATGGAATAACCTTCCTTTGTGGTTGGAGGTTAGAATTTGTCATGGCTGACCTAAATAGAGGCCCGCCCAGCTTTATCCCTACGGAATCTTCTGGAGAACTTCAGGGTGTGCACAGATGTCATTCCCCTGTGTGTGTGTGTGTGTGTGTGTGTGTGTGTGCATGTGTGTGTAGATCACAAATGTGGAGCTACAAAAGACTGACATTCCTTTGCTTTCTGCCGACAAAGTAGCCCTTCGTTTTTTGATGCAAGTCACGTGCCGCCAACTGCTTTTCCTCAGGATAAACACACCTCACACTGTCTAGGCGAGTTGGGGGAGAGGGATGTGTGTGTGTGTGTGTGAGTGTGTGTGGCTCAAACGTGGCAGCTCCCTTTGTCATTGTGGAGGAAGTGGATCTTTTGCGGTGGGGTGGTGGTTTCCGTGCTTAGCAAAACAACCAGGGGGTTGGGGATATCTTTATTTAGCAAAGTTGCTGCAGGAGGGTTACAACAGATGGATCCAGGCTCTTTGCGGGGGTTTTTTTTTTCCAACATCACCCTACAATTTTGCATCTTACAGAATTTTCTTTTCTCGCCCCGAAATCCTTTTTTCCACCCCCCCTTTTCGTCCTCTTGCCTTTGTAAGCGTGAAATTTGTATTACAAAGAGAGAAACAGCGGGGATCTCACTGCTGAATTTGAGGCTTTGCAGGGCTATAGATTAGACGGTGGAGGTTTTTTTTTTAAAAAAGAAAAATTCTGGCAGAATAAAAAGGCAAGCCATTTTTCTATTTTTTAAATATATATTTTTGCCACTAACAGATGCAGCAAACCTCTGTGTTTTTGCAAAGGGGGAGCTTCCCCTTTTTAAAATGTGTGCCTGGCTGTCTCCCGATCAGTCTCGTGAAAAGATCAAGGACATTATGAGTGCAAAATCTGCCCTGTGAATACATCATAGTCTAAGGGTCTGAACAAAATCTTGGCAAGGCAAGTAGCAAAGATTAAAAAGAAGCCTTTTCAAACTATCAGAATAGAGCTGGAAAGGACCTTGGAGGTCTTCTAGTCCAACCCCCTGATCAAGCAGGAGACCAGGGGTGGGATTCAAATTTTTAACAACTGGTTCTGTGGGTGTGGCTTAGTTAGTGGGCATGGCTTGGTGGTTATGTGACTGTCTGGGCGTGGCCAGCTCAACATCAGCATGCATCTCCTCACCTGGCCTCTCATGACTGTAAGGGATGCTGCAACAGTCGTAAGTGTGAAAAACGGTCATAAGCCACTTTTTTCAGTGCCACTGTAACTTTGAATGGTTCCTCCACCCCAGCAAAGGAGGGGAAAAAAACTCCAGAGAAGTTCCTGAGACAGGAAGTCTAGTCCTGCCAAGAATGTAATAAGGGTTAACAGAGAGGCAGTTTTAGTAAGCAACCTCAGAATGTTTCCTTCCTGCCTTCCTTACAGGATTAGGCCAGTAATTTCTTCTAACAACTGGTTCTCCGAACTGCTTAGAATGTTAACAACTGGTTCTAGTGAATAGGTGTGAACTGGTAGAATCCCACCCTTGCAGGAGATCCTGTACCAGTGATGGCTAACCTTTTCCCCACACATGCGTGGCAGATGCCTGACAATCAGCTGGCTGGCAGGGGTGTGTGTGCATACACAATGGAGATCTTCCGGATGACCTCTCATGTGCGGGCAGAAATGGCTCCATAGGTTCACCATCATGGCCCTATACTCTTTCAGACAAATGGCTGTCTAGTCTCTTCTTTTAAAAAAAAAAAAAATTTGTTTATTCAATGTTTCAACAATTAAAAACAAATTTCCACATTTTGCAACGATACTATAGCAGTGCTTACATTTGTAAATATCCTCTATTACTGTGTTCTCCATCTCTATATTAAATTCTTCATCATTCTAAACATTTTATACATATATACATTTATACAGATATACATTTATTTACACATAAACCTTGTTACTTTGTGATGCCTCATATAATATCATTTGACGCCTTTGCCTTTTTTCTTTATCCATTCGTACCAAATATCCCATATCTTATAATATTCTGTTTCTTCCTTATTTTTCAGTAGCTTCGTCAACCTGTCCATCTTGGCGTATTCATATATGTTATTAATTATTGTGGTTTCTGAGGGGGTCGTGGCTGTCTAATCTCTGTTCTGACCCAACCCTGTTACCAGCAAGAAAATCTCAAACAAACCCAGCAACTCAAACCTTCACTGTGTTAATCTACAAATAACTTCTTTGTAGATAAAAGATGGCTTGCAGCCAATTAGTCCAACCAGAAAAACCGTGACAGAATTCTTCAGATAAGCCGGAATCTCCACACCACAATGCAGAGTTCTTAGAACATTTTTGCTTTCTGCAAAAGCAAAAATCCTTTGAAACCAAGCTTATATTCCCTGGAGAGAGGGGCCATTACGTTGCATCCTTACTCCTGAGTTGCCTGTGCTGCTCCAGCTGTTCTCTTCTACAAATCATCCTGTGCTCACACACACTTAGCACAGGCTCCTCGGGAACCTCCTCCTCACTGCTGCCAGCCCCCACAATCCCTGAAGGCAGCAGTCCACTCCCTGATGGTCCTGGCCCCTCATCCGAGTTCTCGCTCTCTTCCACTGTCCGCACCTGCTGCCAGCTAACCACAACAGTCTCTTCTTAAAAGCCTCCTGTGTTGGAGCATCCACAACTTTTGAAGGGAAGATGTTCTACACTGGTTAATTGTCCTCACTATTAGGAAGTTTCTCTTAGTTCTAGGTTGCTTCTCTCCTTGATATACTTCCATCCATTGTTTCTTGTCTTGCCTTTTGGTACTCTGGAAAGAAAAAGGTTGACCCCCTCTTCTTTGTGGCAGCCCTTCAAATATTGGAACACTGCTATCATGTCTCCCCTAGGCCTTCTTTTCTCGAGGCTAGCCGTGCCTGGTTCCCGCAACTTTTTTTAATATTTCAATTATCTTGTTGCAGAATGTCATATAATCATACTGTTACTGTTTCATTACAGTTAGTCCTCAACTTAAAACAGTTCATTTAGTGAACATTCAAAGTTATAATGCCACTGTGATGACCTGTCTCGCTTAGCGGCAGGAATTTTGGGCTTCGGTTGTGGTCGTAAGCCGATGGCCTACCTCGTCCTTACAACCCTGGAAAGTGTTATTTCCATGCAGTGCTTTTCCTGGAGCTCCTCGTTTGCATTCTTGCTTTGTGGCTAAAACTTTTAGGTAGCTCCTGCTGAGAGAAAGCAGTTTAATGGGTGATTTAATCTGGCTCTTGCTTTGAAATGCTAATTGTGAGGCTTTGAGCCTGAAGCAGGGGCTGGTCAGGGAAGGCAGCCCCAGGAAATGCTCGTTTTCTGCTTCATTGTCACTTCAGCAGGTGGTGTCATGCCCCTGGTGGAGACTGACTCTGAGGGAAAGGAGGAACAGCCGACAGGGAGTGGAAGTGAGGCTCCAGAGGTGGTGGAGGAGGCTGGGGAAGGATAGAGCCTGACTGGGCAGTCAGAGGACTGTCAGGCCCATCCCCTCTGCATCCTAGGGCACGCAGGGAAGAGAGGATAAGGGAGAGACATGGTCTACTCAGGAGGAGAGGGCCTTGATCCTCTTCATGGGCTGCAGCTATGACAACTGGATAAGAGGACGGACATGCGTATGGGCGAGTGCTGGAAACAAAGCATGTAAATATCTTTGTGGTTCCTCTCTGAGTTTGGCATCCTTCCAGTGTGTGTTCTGATATCTGTGGATGTCTTCAAGCCCATATCTTGCCTGGTTTGTGTTGTTTTCTTACTCTTTATAATGTATAGGCATTTTTAGTTTAAACGGCATTTCCTCCTTCTTGTAACTGTTTGTGTGGGCGTTTTTTGTCTCCAGTCAAGGATATTTGGAGCTGGGAAGCAAAGTGAAGGAATAAAAGGGGCTTTACCTGTTTTTTGTGACTGTGTTTATTTTGTATCCCACCCTGGGTCATCACAGGCAGTCTGAGGCTAGAAAAGAGGGACAAACTGCTAACACTATCAGAAGAGACGGGAGCTTCCCGAATCTGGCCTTTATTTTGCAAGGCAGTTCATTCAGGAGTAACCCAAAGATGCTTTTTTTTCAGGAGGCAACTAGACTTTTTGGGGGTTTTTTCGTTTTGAAGATGTTTTGCTTCTCATCCCAGCTCTGACAGGATTTATATTCCTTGCAGACCGCTGGTCATTTGCATCCTTTTAGAGGGTTGTTGAGGCCACTTGGTGGTTTATCTGTGTCCTCAGGGTCACAGTTCCTGGTGGTTCCTGGAGTCTGCAGTTTTTTCTTCTGGAATCCATTCCTACTCCCATGCCATTCGAAGAGTGTTCATCCCAAACTGTATAGCTAAAAGTCTGTAGAGATTCTCAGTCATCCAGGTCATGGTAGGTCATCTAGTCCAACCCCCCTGTCCAAGCAGGAGACCCTACGCCATTTCTGACAGATGGCAGTCCAGTCTCTTCTTGAAAGCTTCTAGTGATGAATCTCCCACAACTTCTGTTCCATGGGTTGAATGTTCTCCCTGTCAGAAAGTTTCTCCTTATTTCCTGGTTGAGTCTCTTTCCTTGTTCAGCTTCCATCCATTATTCCTTGTCTGGCCTTCAGGTGCTTTGGAGAATAAGTTGACACCCTCTTCTTTGTGGCAGCCCCTCAAATATTGGAAGATGCCTTGTCTTTCTCTTCAGTAGACTAGCCAAACCCTATTTCTGCAACTGATCTTCCTATGAACAGAACAGAAAAACAGAGTTGGAATGGACCTTGTGGGTCATCTAATCCAACCCCCTGCCCAAGCAGGTGACCCTACACCATTTCTGACCAAGGGCAGTCCAGTCTCTTCTTGAAAGCCTCCAGTGATGAAGCTCCCACAGCTTCTGAAGGCAACTTCTGTTCCATGGGTTGATTGTTCTACCTGTCAGAAAATTTCTCCTTATTTCCAGGTTGAATCTCTCCTTGTTCAATTTCTCAGAATCTCTCCTTTCGATCAGGGATCAGAGTGTTTGACAACTCTCTAGTTCCAGTGATGATCAACCTTGAGGTCTTCTCCAGGCAGAACCATCTGACTGTGCTTAGTCTTTGAAGCTTCTTTTTCATTGACTAAGGTGTATCTCATATTACTTCCGTCAACAAGAGTTAACTCCCTGCTGCAAAATTTCAGCCCTGAAATCTGAAATGGTCTTCATAGTCCCTGTAGGCTATAGCATCATCTTTGTCCCCAGGACGTTGCTTTGGGAGATGAACTAAGTGTGCTGGGTTGAATGTTGCAGAAGATTGATTATTTCAAATTCCCTCGGGCAACCTGTGCCAAGAACGTTTTCTCCACGCGGTGGCCTTTCAAGATAGACTGCCATTAATGATGTTGGCTCCTCTTCAAATTCTTTCTGCCTCTGTCTTTCTCTCTCTCCTCCCCCAACTGTCCCTGCTTCAGAAAAATGTATGCCAAGGCAATTTGCTTGCACCGTGTAAGCAACTTTGGCTAGGCTGATTCACACTATTGCAGCAAGACCGGGAAAGTCGTAGATTTGATGATAGATCTGCAGAGGAAGCGAGGATGCTAAACAGAAACCCTGCCAAATGCCAGAGACTCTCATGGTTTCCTTAACGTTCAGCAGCTGCAACCACCTGCTTGAATTTCGAATTTCTGGGCAACTGCCTGGAGAAATTGCTGTTTATTTAAAAGACCTGCATTTATTCCACTCAGCTTTGGGATGCTAATTGCTCGTTCCATGGGGAGGCTTACGTGGGAGAACTTATTCCTCATTATCATGCCCTGGATTCCAAAATCTCTTGGCTTTATCCTGGATTCTGCATGTACCCAGATACATAGTAAGTTGGTAAACAACTCACCCAGCTATGAAGATTGTTGAGCAAAAGTCACTAATAGAATCCACACGATGCACCAATTAAAGTTGGGAAAAGTGACTTTGACTTTGGAAAAAGTTCAGAGAAGAGCAACGATGATGATTAAGGATCTGGAGACTAAAACATATGAAGAACAGTTGCAGGAATTGGATATGGCTAGTCTAGAGAAAAGAAGGAATAAGGGGGATATGATAGAAATGTTCCAGTATTTGAGGGGCTGCCACAAAGAAGAGGGGATCAAGCTATTCTCCAAAGCACCAGAAGACAAGAGAAGAAACAACGGATGGAAACTAATCAAGGAGAGAAGCAACCTGGAATTAAAGAGAAGCTTCCTAACAGTGAGAACCATTAGCCACCAGAATAGCTTGCATACAGAAATTGTGGGTGCTTCCATCACTGGAGGTTTTTAAGAAGAGACTGGACAGCCACTTATCTGAAATGGTACTAGGTCACCTGCTTGAGTAGGGGGCTAGACTAGAAGACCTCCAAGGTCCCTTCCGGCTCTATTCTGATTGATTGAAATTCAGTTGAGTTCTAAACAAAATTGCTCAGTTCCCAGAAAGCAAAGGACTACATTTCATGCGGAAAAAGCACACCATTTTATGAGAGTTGCCTGCTGCTGCCAATGAGCTGAACTGCTACAGAAGCATTAACTAGGACATGCTTTCATTGAACAGATACCTCTCGCTGGTTAGGCTTTTCTGAAAGTTTATTTGATTGCAAGCCAAGCAGAGCCACATAAAAGTAAGATGGCTGGCTGGCTGGCTGTATAAATCAAAATAGACAAATAAAACCGAGAATATGCAACTCCCCTAGGGATTTGATAAATTGAACCTTTTTAGGAACGCCTTCTACCTGTCATTTGAACACTGGTGTATCCCTCTGGTTTTTAAAATTATTTCATGGATTTGTTATTGCAATCTGAGTGTGACTGATTCTGGTACTGAATGCAAGCAGGATGTTCAGCCCTCAAGAATCATATTCAATAAACACTTAACTAAGAATTCTTCCAGGAGGTGGGTTTTACTATCCAGTTGCTCAGCCTCACTCACAGATGACCAGGGACTTCCACGAAAGACATCAAGGGAGGAATTATGAAAACTCATCTATTTTCACTGTCTCCCTTACTCAAACATTTATTGGGGGTGAGGGAAGCAACTGATGTGGGGAAAGGCTGATGGTTTAGTAATGAACAGGAATTATTTTCTGGATTATTGTTATTATTCAGGGTATGATGTTAATGTGATAGAAAAGTAATAAACACAATCCACATAATTATATACAAAATTTCTAAGGGAGTATGGCAATGGCCTCATAACTGGATATTCAGCAATACAGGCATTGCTTCATGCAAATCTTCTACAGAACCAGAGACAAACAAAAGTACATAAATCAAATTTTCCAGATTGAAATAGTTCCATAGGTAGGAACCAGGGGTGGGATTCAAAAATTTTAACAATCAGTTCTGTGGGCGTGGCATAGGTGGTGGGTGTGGCTTGGTGGTCATGTGACTGGGTGGACATGGCTTGGTGATCATGTGACTGGCTGGGTGTGGCCAATTCAATATCACTCACATCGAGCCACGCATCTCCTCGCCTGGCCTCTCAAGACTGTGGGGATGCTGCAACAATCGTAAGTGTGAAAAATGGTCATAAGTCACTTTTTTCAGTGCCATTGTAACTTTGAATGGTCACTCCACACAAGCAAAGTAGCAGCAAAGGAGGGAAAAAAAACTCCAGAGACAGTTCCTGAGACAGGAAGTCTAGTCCTGCCAAGAATGTAATAAGGGTTAACAGAGAGGCAGTTTCTGTAAGCAACACCAGAATGTTTCCTTCCTGCCTTCCTTACAGGATTAGGCCAGTAATTCTTCTCCAAACTGCTTAGAATGTTAACCGGTTCTAGTGAATAGGTGCGAACTGGTAGAATCCCACCCCCGGTAGGAACTGACTAATGTATACTGGAGTAGCAGAACTGGTCAACTGAGGTTTATTTCTACTTTTCAATAACCAATTTGTAATTGTTTTCATACATTTCTGTGTGTACATTCACAACCTACTCTCTGCACATAATGTTCAAGGCATTGCCTTCATACCTGCTAGCACCTCTCTTGGTAGCTACCAGCCTTTCTATCTCACTATGTTTTTAAGATTGCTTTTATTTATTTTTTACAAACTCAGCTAAGGGGCAAAAAAGCATTCTTTTTATTTCTAAGAATGGCCCCATAGCAGAGGTGATATTCAGCAGGTTCTGACCAGTTCTGGAGAACTGGTAGCGAAAATATTGAGTAGTTCAGAGAACCGGCCAATACCACCTCTGACTGGCCCCATCCCCATCTATTTGCTGCCTCCCAAGTCCCAGATGATCAGCTGGGTCTCCTTTGGTTGTCCTGCACAGGAGAACGGAGCTGGAAAGCAGGTTAGTGGGGTGGGGAGAGAATGGAGATTTTGCAGTATCCTTCCCCTGCCATGCCCATCAAGCCACGCCCATAGAACCAGTAGTAAAAAAATTGAATGCCACCATTGCTCCATGGTATCCTTAAAAATCATAATAGTGAATGCCCGCAGACTAGTACTTTATGTTTGAATTTGCTTCTCTTGTTTTGAACAAAATAAAAAGTGATACCAGAGAGCTGACTCTGTTAAAGGTTGGTTGGATGATCTGAAATGCATTATGATGCCAACTTTTATCATTCAGAGAGAGAGAAAGCCTCTTTTTTTCCTGCCTTCCTTTGTTTCTGGCATGGCTGCAAATCCATTATTCTGTATCAGCTGACCAGCAGAATTGACTTTGCTGCAGTGACAGTCCTGTATCTGTCTATTCTCGAAAGAACTCCATTGAATTCTTCCAGACTGACTGACGGACAGATTGAAACAGAAGGTAGATGGCATTGCATTCATGCAACATGAGATGAAATGCATTCGCTAAAAGCAAATAATGTGGAAACTTGTTTTGGTGTGCAAAACATGGGTTAAGGGTGAAGCCATTATGATGGGTATACACGCACGAGCAGCGGTTAGATTTTGGGAAGGAAGAAAAGTATAGGGCCGTGATGGCGAACCTATGGCATGTGTGCCACAAGTGGTATGCAGAGTCATTTGTGCTGGCGCGCACACCTCACAGCTGATTTTTCTGCTAGTTTGAGGCCTTTTTCGGCCTCCCAGAGGCTTGGAAAAAGCCTCTGCAAGCCTTCTCAGGCCAAATTATAGGCCCGTTTCATCACTTCCTGTAATACTGGAAGTGATGAAACGGGCCTATTATTCGTCCTGAAAAGCCTGCAGCGGCTTTTTCCAAGCCTCTGGGAGGCTGAAAAAGGCCTCAAACCAGCTGAAAAATCAGCTGTGAGGCGCAGTGCAGGCAAGGGGGTGGGGTGGGGGGATTAGACGTGCATGCACAGGGGGATGCTGCCACATGAGTGCGCATGCGCTAATGCACATGCAGTTTTTGGCACAGGAGCCCAAAAAGACTAGCCACTACTGGTATAGGTAATGCTTGACTTATGATCACCACTGAGCTCAAAATTTCTGTTGCTAAGTGAGTTGGTCGTGAAATGAATTTTGTCCCATTTTATGACCTTTCTTGCTACAGTTGTTAAGTGAAATACTGCAGTTAAGTAAATAACAAAGTTGTTAAGTGAATCCATTCACTTCGCTCATCAGAAGGTTGCAAAAGGGGGATCACGTGAACCCAGGACACTGCAACCGCCATAAGTATGAGACTCAGTTGCCAAGCATCCGAAGTTTGATCACATGTCTATAGGGAAGTTGCAATGGTTATAAGTGTGAAAATGGCCATAAGTCTCTATTTTTTCAATGCTGTTTTAGAATTTAATGGTCATGAAATGAATTGTTGCAAGTCGAGGTTTGTATTGGTTTTCATTCCAACATCTTTTTATTGCCTGGAGGAGTAGGATTAAGGCAGTGGTGGTATTCAGCCGGTTTGCACCAGTTCACACGAACCGGTAGCAAGGGTTTGGCGTGGGTCGCAGAACCGGTAGTAAGTTCTGGATGGCCATGCCCCCAACCCGATTGCCCGGTCACTGCTGGCTCACTTGCCCCGCCCGCCTGACGCTCGCCCTTAAAGTTTTCCTTTTCTTTTTTTCCCTCCTGACAATCAGCTGTTCATACAATCAGCTGTGCCTGGTTTCCCCCAGGCTGTCTTATTGCTTCACCCAGAGGCCCTCTCCATTTTTTGCCTTCCTGAGCCCCAGAGGAGCCTTCTGGGAGCAAAAACGCCCCTCCCAGAGGTTCTTCTGAGGCACAGAAGGCCCCAAAACGGAGCGACGGGGGTTGCTGTGAGCCCCTTCAAGGCTCCATTTTTTTTCTTCCTGAGCCCCAGGGGAGCTTCCTGGGAGCAAAAATGCCCCCCCCCCGAAGGCCTGAAAAATAGGGGTTTGGCTGCAAAAAAGCAAAAAAATAAGGCAAAAAAAAGAGCCATGCCACCCAGTCACATGGCAATGCCCACCAAGCCACGCCCACCAAGCCACGCGCACAGAACCGATAGTAAAAAGTTTTGAATCCCCCCACTGGATTAGGAAACCTTGCACGAAATATTTCTGCTCGTTGCTGTGTCATAACAAGTTTTTCTGGTCTTTCAAAAGCTAAATGCCAGAATATTTCAAGAATGACACCCCACCACCACCTCCTCCTCTTACTCCTTGCTAATTCCCTGTAGAAGATCCTTCCTTCTTTCTCTCTGGGGAAGAGAGAGTTTTAAGACTGCAAGGGAATTTAAAGTATGCAGCCAACTCCCTGTCACTGTGTCTTTCTGAGTCTGCTGTGCTAGGAGTTATTTTATTTACTTTATTTTATTTTCTAATAAGGGAGATGAAGTTTTTGGAAGTTTTTGGAGGTTGGCAAAGCCGGGCATGAAGTTGAAGCTCTGTAGCTCCTCAAACAAGAGTAAAGCAACTTTTTAGGACAGTTAGTATCCAAATAGTATCCACTATTTTTTTTAACCCAAATATTTATTTATTAAATATTTATTGGACCCAAATAGTATCCACTATTGACCTCACCCCATTCCTAAGAGGTCTGTAAGGAGCGTGCATAAGTGCACCATCATGCCTACCGTCCCTGTCCTATTGTCCCCATTTATTCATACCTATTTCCTGTATTCTTATTCATGCTTATACTAATACCTATTATCTTGTAAGCGGTCGACAAGTCAAATAAATAAAAATAAATAAATAAAATAGATTTGGGATGCTGAACATATGTTTGCAGATAGTTCCAGGAAATAATTTATCCCTACTGAACATGCCCATTTCCAAATGCTGTCACAACACATCAATGTATTGGATGGCAAACCAGTGGAGTTCTTTGTTGTGATTTTTTTTTTCTAGATTCCAAGGATCTTTTCTGCCCCTTCTTTTCATAATTACAAGGAAAAAGTACACAGCAACAAATCTACGGTCTCTGCCTACCTTCAGATATTGGAGACTCTCCATCTCTGGAGGTTTTTGACCAGGATAGCCATTCCCCATGAATGGTTTAATTAATTTTTCATACTGGAGAAAGTAGACATAGATCATGAAACTGGATGGTGGTTCTTTCCATCTCTACAATTCTGTTTCTATTTTATCTCTTTTTTTCTTTTTATCTACTGGATTGCATCCTCTCAGCAATTCCATTTTCTGTACATCCATGGGGCATAAGAGTGGTACATCGAGCAATACTTTCACATAAAGATGATGTTATGGGACATGATTGTACCAGGCTAGAAAGCAAGAGACTGTGAATTCTAGTCCAGCCTTAGCCATGAAAGTCAGCTGAGTAATCTTGGACCAGTCACCCAAACCATCTCCCAGAGTTGGTGTGGTGGGAGAGCAAAGGAGGAAGAAGAAAGTGTGCTGGATATGTTCACCGCCTTGAGTTAATTGTTGAAATAATAAAGGCAGGATATTAATAAACAAACAATCCCAAGGCATTTTTAGAAATGAGCATGAAACTAGATGACTATTTACAGCTTGTGATCTGCAGAAGAACAGGCAGAACCAAAGGGGTGGAGTTAAGCATGTTATCACTTTAGAATCCTTGCATTGCCACAAGAGACCCAAATCCAACCTTCCTTGAATTCCGTTGGCCTTCATCTAGCGCTGACTGTTAGTTGGCCAGATGCTTGTATGTGAGCTTCAATAAATCATTTATGCTGCAACCTGCATGAATGGGCCTGATTCTTTGCCCCTATGTGATCTTCACTTTTCACTCAGTTAAGAACCATCTTAGAAACTACAAGGTTAAATGGACCAGGGAAGGTGGAAGGCCTTGAGGAGATGCTCTTGAAGAGATTGGTGTGTACAGACAGTGTAGTTTCTCTTGCACTAGTAGAACTAGCTAACGGTTGCCATTTCGCCAGTTTTACACAGTGGACCCTATCTTGCCTACTTACAGGAAGAAAATATGGCAAGAGTGCGCTGGTGTTCCCAGGACGAGCTTCACAGCTGCCATTTCCATGGCATGTTGGAAATGGACCTCCAAAGGCATGGGTGGAATAAGATGAAAAGTACATTGGATTGGATTCCATTACTATTTAAATTGCATTGAAATGGAAGGTTGTAGCCAGGATGGCTCCCATCGGTGTTTGTGTGCTGTCTAATCATTGCACAGTTTGCTAAGAATTTTTGAAGGCCTTGGGGAGCTTCATCCCAGAGTTGATGTGGAACCTGGAGGCGTAGCCATCTCCTGTTGTGGAGCCTTGCAAAGAATAGGCATGTTGCAGGGCACCTCACTCAAAGGGTTGTGTAACTGCTTTTCATTTGTGAGATGAGATGGTTGGAGTTGCTCAGCCTTTGGGTGTTGCCAAGGCCTATCAGCTTTCCCCTTGACAGATTTATTTGGGCACCTGCTTGAGTTCTACACGCCCTGAGAGGAATGGAGGAGACATGCAGCTTGGTGGAGTTGACAGGTGTTTTCCTGTAGCTCTGGAACGGGCTGAGCATTCCAGCACTTCAACACACCCTTCATAATCACACAGGAGATCTTCTTTACCTCCCTATCCCAGCCTTAATCTAAAAATAAAAATAAAAAAGCTTGGGAAAAAATAGTGAGGATTGGAAGAGGTCCAAGCAGGTTCTAAAAACGGGCTTTAATCCAGAAGTTGTCATGCTTTCCTTGGTACAAAGAAACAACTCATTTGTGGCCATAATAGCTGAATATCCCCCCATCTTAAACATAGTATGGAGTCTTCAAGCCAAAAAAATATGGTTTTATCCAAAGTATTGAACTACTTATTTATTTTAGGAATTGTAGTGCAGAATTCTTTCGTCTGGTACCTTCTAGGTTGGATGGACTTTGACTTGTCATCATATAATTCACATCTTCATTAGGTTGAAGATGTCTTCTGTAGATAGTTTTGGAAGAGCTCCATTGACTGTATTAATGGTTGTTTCATGCTCGCACACGTTTTTAAAACCAAAACTGAGAAACCAAACTGTCTCTCCTTTTCCTGATAGCAAATTAAAATTAAATATGGGTTGAAAGCGAGGTTAAGTAAACGCTGTAACAAATGAAGGTGAACTTCAAAAGAAAAACTTGGTTTTAATGGTTGGTTTTAAAATGCAATTTAAACAAAAAAAACATTCTGAAGTGAAAAATTTAACTGGTTTTCCTTGACACAATCTGGAACATTTCACAATATTTCAATGTGAAAGTTGAACCTGTGGGTTTAAGCATCTATTTCTTAACATCCTGCTCTGCAGAGATAATTGAAACGAGAAGAATTCAAGATTTGACTTGCTGCAATATTATTGGGATTAAGGAAAGCGCTTAAAACCCTCAATTTATCTCAACGGGCGTTGGAGAGGGATTTTCCTTGCATCAGAATATATAATTATATGGGATTATGATTCCTTGACATAGGAATAGAGTATTTTATGATGAATATCATTTATTGCTGGCTTTTTTTTGCTGTTTTAATTTTGTTTACATATTATAATAAATTCAGTGTTGATTGACCCATGTAAGAATTAAGTTTTTTTCTGAGACAGGTTTTTTTCCACTAATCAGTTTTCATGAGACTTGTCAGATGAGATGTTATAATGGAGAAATTGTCACATTCGGTCTTGCGTTCATGTGTGTTTCTGTACTTTGTCTGGGAGGGAAGTCACTGCCTCACACAAGACAGGGGAAGTAAGTATAGAGCCATTAAAGAGAAGTTGTAAAATCTTCGTGACATTTTGATGGAATGTGGATAGGATTGGGACTATGTAGCATTTTTGGATTTAGATGGAAAAAGGTGTGGAAAATAGCCTGAAATCCAGTGGGTTTTTCTAGAGATCGCTCTGCAGCCTCCCAGGGCAGCAGAGAATCCATTGAACATAGAATAATAAGAGTTGGAAGGGACCTTGGAGGTCTTCTAGTCCAACCTCCTGGCCCCCTGCAGGAGACCCTAGATCTGTGATGGCGAACCTATGGCATGCGTGCTGGAAGTGGCAAGCTGAGCCATTTCTGCCGGCATGTGAGAGGTCACTTAGAAGAGCCCCACTGTGCATGACCGCCAGCCAGCTGATTGTTGGGTATCTGTCGTGCATGCACAGTGGAGATGCACATGCAGGAGACTCATGCACCTGTGTAGGGTGCATGACACGTGTGGGGTTGTGCATGCATGCGCAGAGGTGCAGGGTGCAGGGGGGGGTGTGCGCGTGGCCAGAGGCGTGCCATGTGCACTCAGGGGGTCACGTATGCATGCGCAGGGGCAGGGGGGTCACACACACATTGCATCATGGGTGCAGGCACGCGACGTGGAAAAGGTTAGCCATCACTGCCCTAGATCATTTCAGACAAATGGTTGTCCAGTCTCTTTTGGAAAGTCTCCAGGAACAACCCACAACTTCTAAATGCAGGTTATTCTATTGGTTGATTGCTCTCACGGCTAGGAAATTTCTCTTAGTTCTAGGTTGCTTCTCTCCTCGGTTCATTTCCATCCGTTGTCTTCCGTCTTGCCTTTTGGTGCTTTGGAAAACAGTTTGACTCAGGGTGGGATTCCAATTTTTTAACAACCGGTTGTGTGGGCATGGCTTAGGTGGTGGGCATGGCTTGGTGGTCATGTGACTAGGTGGACATGGCTTGGTGGTCATGTTATTGGCTGGGTGTGGCCAACTCAACATCACTCACATCGAGGCACGCAACTCCTCGCCTGGCCTCTCATGACTGTGGGGATGCTGCAACAGTCGTAAGTGTGAAAAATGGTCATAAGTCACTTTTTTCAGTGCAATTGTAACTTTGAATGGTCACTCCACACAAACAAAGTACCAGCAAAGGAGGGGAAAAAAACTCCAGAGCAGTTCCTGAGACAGGAAGTCCAGTCCTGCCAAGAATGTAATGAGGTTTAACGGAGAGGCAGTTTCTGTAAGCAACACCAGAATGTTTCCTTCCTGCCTTCCTTACAGGATTAGGCCAGTAATTTCTTCTAACAACCGGTTCTCCGAACTGCTTAGAATATTAACAACCGGTTCTAGCGAATAGGTCCGAACTGGTAGAATCCCACCCCTGATTTGAATCCCCCTCTTCTTTGTGGCAGCCTGTCAAATATTGGAACGCTGCTATCATGTCTCCCCTAGTCTTTCTTTTTGTTAGATGAGACATACCGAATTCCTGCAACCGTTCTTCGTATGTTTCAGCCTCAAGTCCCTAAACCCAGGAAGATTGGCTTGGTTTAAAGAACTGTGGAGAGGAGCTATGTGAATTTTCCACTTCTCTAGAGCTACGTTTTCCCCTTTAAATCTGAAGTATGTGTCATCCCTGAGATTTAGTGTAGGGAATTTTCTGGGAACAATCGCTGTTTCTAAAACATTGCAGAAGAAGAGCAGAGATTTTTGCAGTAACGAATAAGTGATTTGCATCTTCCCCAATAAACTGTGGGTCAATTAAAAAAAAAAATCAAAATCAGTAGGGAAACCCCACCTTTCACATTGATAAATGAGGGCCAAAATACAGATAACCTTGACTTGTAACCACTTGCTTAGCATCTGTTTGAGGTTACAGTGGCACTGGAAAAAATAACTTATGACTGGTCCTTGGAGTTATGACCTTCACACAATTTCCACAAAATTTGGGCAGTTGGAAACTGCCATGCAGAATCCCAGGCTCATGTGAGACTTTCAAGAGGAGATTGGACTGCCATTTGTCAGAAATGGCATAGAGTCTCCCGCTTGGGGGGGGGGGCGGGGGCGTTAGACTAGATTTATTTTATTTATTTATTTCAACATTTATATGCTGCCCTTCTCTGGAGACTCAGGGCAGCTTACAATCTATGGAGCACCATGCTAAGTGCTCAGCAATAGCCTTCATTCCATTGTATATGCCTGCTTATTACTAGGGCTTTTGGCCTCCCCAAGCGGCATTCTTTACAAAGTCAGCTTATTGCCCCCAACAATCTTGGGTCCTCAATTTACCTACCCCAAGAGGATGGAAGGCTGAGTCAACCTTGAGCCTGGTGGGATTTGAGCCTGCACTAATTGCAGGCAGCTTGCACTAAATGCTAGATGATTAACAGCCTGCACCACCAAGGCTCATGGTGTAAGGTCTCCTGCTTGGGCAGGGGGTTGGATTAGATGACCTATAAGGTCCTTTCCAACTCTGATTATCTGTTGTTGTTGTTATTATTATTATTACCAATAACAGATTAACATAATCAGAGTTGGAAGGGACCTTGTAGGTCATCTAATCTAACCCCCTGCCCAAGCAGGAGACCTTACACCATTTCTGACAAACGGCAGTCCAATCTCTTCTTGAAAGTCTCAAGTGATGAAGCTCTCACAACTTCTAAGGGAAAGCTGTTCCATGGGTTGATTGTTCTCATTGTCAGAAAGTTTCTCCTTGTTTCTAGGTTGAATCTCTCCTGGTTCAGTTTCCAATCATTATTCTTTGTCTGGCTTCAGGTGCCTTGGAAAATAGCTTGGCCCCCTCCTCTCTCTGGCAGTCCCTCAAATATTGGAAGACTGCTATCATCTTTCCCCTGGTCCTTCTCTTCACTAGACTAGCCAGGCCCAATTCCTGTAACCATTCTTCATATGTTTTAGCCTCCAGTCCCCTCATCATCCTGGTTGCTCTTCTCTGTACTTGTGCCTCAACATCTTTTTTATAGTGTGGTGACCAAAACTGGATGCAGTACTCTAGGTATGGTCTTACTAAAGCTTTATAGAGTGGTATTAGTACCTGACTTGATCTCAATTGTATCTCTCTGTTAATGCAACTTAGGATTGCATTGGCTTTTTTGGCTGCTGCTGCACACTGCTGGCTCCTATTTAGCTGGTTGTCCACTAAGACTCCAAGATTTGAAACCTTACTAACTGGCTTCCAACAAGCAGTGCTAATGGGGGGAGCTGGATTTGCTTAATGACTGCTTATGATTATTTAACAACTGTAATGATTCACTTAACAACCAAAAGGGTCACAAAAATCAGATGCAACTCACTTAACAATCGTCTTGCTTAACAATGGAAATCATGGTCCCAGTTGTGGGACATAAATCAAGGGAATTACTTGTATCCATACGGTATGCTTGTTTCTAAAACTGGATGATCTAACCAGTAAACTTTCTTACTCTGAATCTTTGGGGATGTCACTAACTTGGCTGTGACCCATGGCAAGAGCTTGGCAGTTGGTTACAACACTATTGTTCCATCTCACAGATCATTCTAGATTTTGCTTGAAATTCTTTTTTCCACCCTCTCTGAGAATTATAAGGCAGGGTGGTTTTATTTTTCCACGTCTGTGAGATCTCAGCCAATGATTAACAAGGAAGAAAGAAGTTCTTAGCACGCCATTCAGGAGCCAAGTGCGATCTTCGGGATTAGATAAAAGAATATCTACAAAGTTGTGGATATAAGAAGGTTATTGTAGATTAGAAAAACACCCTTTCTCAGATGGCACATTTCTATCTGAGCTGTACTATTTTGACTTCCATGATTCTCTTAGAAAATAATAGTTCTTCATAATAATCATCATCTCTTGAGGGACATAGAAAATCTGCAGAATCAAGAAGCAGATCAGGCTAGAATCTTACTCTCTGGCTTGCTGATTTTCTTAGTAGATGGATTTATATAATCTTTTCTACACTCCCAACTACATGAATTTTCTCTCTATCTTAAAGGTTGATAAACATCAATACGGATTGCTGCATCTCCAATTCAAAGTTGGATGAAAAAGGATTCTGCGTCAGAGGCTGGAGTTTAAAGCTGTGCCTTGTTTGAAAACTGGTGCTCCAGACTCTGGAAAAAGCATAACTGACCTGATAGGAAAATTAGTGGGTTTCAGTGTTACCTGCCAAGGGTTGGAAAACTTTGAATAGGATTGGCACCTTAAATTGGCATCTGTCAAGACTCTCTGTTTAATTGGAGCAGGGTATTCTCCCCTGACTGTGACTGCAATGCTTCTCGTCAGATACTGGATTAGATAACAGATAACAGATAATTAGAGTTGGAAGGGACCTTGTAGGTCATCTAGTCCAACCCCCTGCCCAAGCAGGAGATCCTATACAATTTCTGACAGATGGGAGTCTAATTTCTTCTTGAAAGTCTCAAGTGATGTCGCTCCCACAACTTCCGAGGGCAACTTCTGTTCCATGGGTTGATTGTTCTCACTGTCAGAAAGTTTCTCCTTATTTTCAGTTTGAATCTCTCCTTGATTAGTTTCCATCCATTATTCCTTGTCTGGCCTTTGGGTGCTTTAGAAAATAGCTTGACCCCTTCCTCTCTGTGGCAGTCCCTCAACTTTTGGAAGATGCTCTCCTGTCTCCCCTGGTCCTTCTCTTCACTAGACTAACCGGGCCCAATTCCAGCAACCATTCATCATGTTTTAGCCTCTAGTCCCCTAATCATCCTGGTTGCTCTTCGCTGCATTCTTTCTAGAGTCTCAACATCTTTTTATAGTGTGGTGACCAAAACTGGATGCAGTACTCTAGGTGTGGTCTTACTAAGGCTTATATAGTGGCATTAATACCTCGCTTGATCATATAGTGACTAGCTGCTATGTATACAGGAGGAAATTCAAATTTTCTCCAGCTAACAAATACTGTGCTTAATTAGATAAATGTCCAAGATATGAAATATCATCCTGAGAAGGAACTACATTGATATGAGAAAAAACCTTTGTAGACTGAGCATTCTCAAACTGGGGTTGCCCCTTTGTGCATAATTTATGCAAGGGTGTAAGCTACTACAGGAAGTCTTTTCTGCATCGTGTTGTGGCTGCTGGAAATGGAATATACCTTAGGACTATTGTCTATGGAGATTCTCAGTCATCCAGGTCATGGTTGACCCAAAAGTGCTTTATCAAAAGGCACCTGGACTTTGTTTTCCCTTGAAGATGTTTCGTTTCTCATCCAAGAAGCTTCTTCAGTTCTTGGATGAAAACACTACTTTAGAACTAAAGATGTTTCTTGGATGGGAAGTGAAACATCTTCAAGGAAAAACAAAGTCCAGCTGCCCTTTGAAAAAGCACCTTTGGGCCTATATACTAATATACAGAACACTTATTTCTTTCTTATGAACTGACATATTTTAAAATGTAATTTGTAACTTACTATACTCTTGAATCTCTTATATCTTACACAATTGACCACACATCTCCATCTTATGTGGGAATTATTATGATGCGTTCTTTCCATATTGCTGCTATCCATGTATTATGCCATATGCTAAATAAATAAATACTATTGATCTGCTGATTTTTTTCCCTATAGGAAACATATTCTATATTCACCTCGCTCTTCCTCTCTCTTCCATGCAGCATCTCTGGAAGATCAATTTGTCTCCAAAGTGTTGGAGGAGACATCAGCTTCGGCAGAGGATGAATTACAGACCGACTCTGCAATCGTGCCAAGCAGTGACCCATTTATATCAAAAGCCCACCTTGGAGTTGACCAGGGTCCATCCGTGTCTTCTTCTGCATTAGAGGCTACCGAGGAGAATACTGTTGAAGTGAGGCTCAATCCAGACCACAGTTCGGGCACGCTGTCCCAAGAGGAGCAAAGGGACGTTTTGAAGGACAGCCGAGAGATCCCCATTCAAGAACCTTCAGAAGTCAAGTCAAGTGTTGAAAACATTGCTAGTAACAAGAGCAAGCTCCCGAGGGCGAAACCAGTTGCTCTTCAAAAGAAAATGGGGGCAGAGAACTCTGAGACTGAAGTGACCACGGAAAGCCCCCCTATTCCCAAAGCTACCTACCGCTTTGATCCAGAGGAATACAATGAGACCATGAATCCCTTTACAATGGGAGGCTCCAAATGTCCAAACTCTCCTCCTGCCTCTCAGCCAGGTGTTGATCTTCCAAACAGTGACCCCAAGCATCCCAGCTCAGCAGGAGCTGGAGATTGCAAGACCCGAGCCGTGAAACTAGAATTTGATTTTGCCGAAGGAGCGGAAAATGTCGAGGCCAAGAAGCTTCCAGCAAGAAAAATGGGAAAGAGGCCTAACAGTAAGTTGTCTCCTAAGAGACAAAGAGGACCGACCGCCCGGGCTGTTGTCGGTCCCGAGGAAGGAGAGAAGACAATAGCTCCCGAGGCATCGGTGGCACCTCTGACCAAGGCTACTCCCCCGGTGGACTCCAACCAGTGGGATGATCCAGCCTTTAACCCTTTTGTGGGCAGCTCTTCTTTGCAGGATTCTCCCACGCTCACAAAACGCTCATATCATTTGGACTGCGGCGATCCTTTCAAGCCGAGCACCAAGACCTTGTCCACCGTAGGAGCTGATTCTTGTCCTTCCGCAGAGAACAGCCTCAACGAGATCTTGGAGTCACAAGCACGAGAGGCCGCGGGGGATGATTTGAAGACAAGCTTGACCTCCCAGAGCTCCAGATCACGTCTGATAACGTGAGTGATGGGGGGGGGTCTCAGCAGGGGAGGAAAGAGGGATGTCTAAAGCTGATGAGGTTCTAAGTAGCATTTTATGTCCTCCAGGCTGTCAGGAACTCAACCGTTGCAACCTATGGGGCTTGCTCTGAGCATAAAATGATGGTTGTGCACATGGCCCAAATCACATGTGGGGCAACAGCCTTGCCCACTTTATACCATTGTGATCCATCCCTTGCCAGATATGTGTGTATTCCCCAATCAACAAGTGTTGCCTTCTCTTGACATTCTTGACTTTGGAAAAAGTTCAGAGAAGAGCAACTAAGATGATCAAAGGCCTGGAGACTAAAACATATGAAGAACGGCTGCAGGTTTTGGGTCTGGCTAGTCTGAAGAAAAGAAGAATTAGGGGAGACATGATAGCAGTATTCCAGTGTTTGAGGGGCTGCCACAAAGAGGAGGGGGTCAAATTAGTCTCCAAAGCACCAGAGCGCAGGACCAGAAGTAATGGTAGGAAACTAATCAGAGACCTGGAATTAAGGAGAAATTTCCTAACAGTGAGGACAATTAACTAGTGGAACAGCTTGACTTTGGAAGTTATGGGTGCTTCATCACTAGAGGTTTTTAAGAAGAGACTAGACATTCACTTGTCAGAAATGTTATAAGTTCTTCTGCTTGAAGACCTCCAAGGCAGGGGTGGGATTCTACCAGTTCGGACCAGTTCTATAGAACCGGTTGTTACAATTTTGTGCAGTTTGGAGAACCGGCAAATCGTGCCCCTGGCTGGCCCCACCTTTTTCCACCCGCCCCTCCCTGCCCTACTCAGTCAGTCATTGCTGACTGCATTCTCCCCAGCCCAGTCACTCCTTAAGGTTTTTTTTCCTCCCAACGATCAGCTGTTCCGATGATCAGCTAAGCCGGGATCCCCTTTGCTGTCTTACTGCTTCACCCAGGAGGATTTTCTGCCACCCAGGAGGCCAAAAAATGGAGTGCGGGGGGGAGGGTACTGCGTGGCCCTCCCATGCTCCATTTTTTTGCCTTCCTGGGCCTCAGGGGAGCTTCCTGGGAGCAAAAACATCCTCCCCAAGAGGCTTTCCTGCGGCCCAGGAGGCAAAAAAAAAAGAACCCGGCACATGCGGAAAGTACTGCAAAGAAGAAGGAGGAGGAGGAGAAGAAGGAGGAGGAGGAGGAGGAGGAGGAGGAGGAGGAGGAGAAGAAGAAGAAGAAGAAGGGCAGCCACCCACATTGACTGAGTCACATGGCCACGCCCACCTAGCCACACCCACCTAGCCATGCCCACAGAACCAGTTGTTAAAAATTAGAATCTCACCCCTGCTCCAAGGCCCCTTCCAGCTCTATTCTATTCTATTCTATTCTATTCTATTCTATTCTATTCTATTCTATTCTATTCTATTCTATTCCATTCCAAGCAAGTCTCTTGGTATACAGGTAGTCCTTATGATCACAACTGAACCCCAAATTTCCCTTGCTAAGCAAGGCGATAGTTAAGTAAGTACGTTCTGCCCCATTGTATGAACTTTCTTGCCACAGTTAGTGAATCACTGCAGTTGTTAAGTTAGTAACCGGGTTGTTAATGAATCTGGCTTCCCCGTTGACAGGAGGTTGCAAGAGCTGATCACCTGATCCTGGGACACTGCAACTGTCATAAATGCTTGCCAGTTGCCAAGCATCCAAAATTTTGTTCATGCAATTATGAGGATGCTTGACTGGATGCAAATGTGAAAAATGGTCATAAGTCATTTTTTTTCATTGCCATTGTAACTTTGAATGGTCACTAAACAAATGACTATAAATCAAGGACTACTACTATGGAATTAGCTTTGCAGACAGTTTGATGCTACATATCTTAATATTTGGTGCCAAAGAAAGGAAAGGCATAAAATTGTAGGGGAGCACTGAAGCCCAGCCCCTTACTTTAACAGACCCTTCCCCATCTGCTCATTGGGATTAATTCACCAGTGGTGGTATTCTACTAGTTTGGCCCAATTCAGCCGAGCCGGTAACGCCAATGAGCAGCTGAGACCGAAGCAGTTCTCTCTGACACTCTGCAGTTGGGCCCACCTGCCCACCCGGGCTCCCATACTATTGCTTAGACTTATATACTACTTCACAGTGTTTTATAGTCCTCTCTAAGCATCAGCCTCTTGCCCCCAACAATCTGGGTCCTCATTTTACTGACCTTGGAAGAATGGAAGGCTGAGTCAACCTTGAGCTGGTTAGGATCAAACTTCCTGGCTGTAGGCAGAGTTAACCTGCTGTACAGCACTTTAACCACTGCACCAATATTCCTGCCTGCCTGCCTGCCTTCCTAATAGCACTTGGACTTATATACCACTTCCCAGTGCTTTTACAGCCCTTTCTAAGTGGTTTGCAGAGTCAGCTTGTTGCCCCCAACAATCTGCGTGCTCATTTTACTGGCCTCGGAAGGATGGAAGGCTGAGTCAACCTTGAGCCTGGTGAGATTTGAGCTGCCAAATTGCAGGCAGCCAGAAGTCAGCAGAAGTAGCCTACGGTACTGCATTCTAACCACTGTGCCACCACGCCTCTACTTTTTTTTGAGATTTCCTCCCACATAACTTCCTTTTTCTTCATTTTGCACACGCGATCAATCAGCTGAAACCCAGATGGCAAACTGCACGCACCATCCTTGCACTAACTGAATTTCAGCTCACGTTGGCTTGGTCTCAGTGTATAAACCACACTAAATCAGATTTACTACTATTCAAACCTGCACCAATTGAGACCAATCTATAGGCAGGTTTTAAAAGAAATGATTCAGTATTCCTTCATCCTGAGATTTCTCTCTGGGGGAGAAAGTAGTAAAAACCTGGGAGAGTTTTATTACTTTTTTCACCCACACTTCATATATATTTTTTTTATTTATCCAGTTTATTTGCCCCTCATTTCATGGTTCCAGGGGATTCTGAGCGGCTTGCACCAAGATAAAACACACGAGCGCCCGACAGTTTTAATATAAAAACAGATTAAAGTTGTAAAAATCAAAACAAACTAAAAAACAAGGGTTTGGAGGGGACAGGTGGAGGTGCCTTCTCTGTTGGTGCACCAGCTACCTCCACTCACAGCTTCTCCTATAGGCAGGGCTAGGCTGCTGGGGGTTCACAAGGGTTTGGGAGATTCTAGCTAAGATTCTGTGCCGTTTGGAGAACCCCAAATCCTGGCCCACCCTGTTCCTCCCAGGAGTCCCCACACGGCCTGTTTTGAATGCAGGTAAGTACAAGGCGCACTTGGAGGCTGAAGGAGGGTGAAAAACAGGCCTCCCGGAAGTTTGGGAAGGCGGAAATGAGCCCATTTCCAGCTTCCAGACAGCCTCCGGAGCCCAGGGAGGCTTTTTTCGTCCTTTCGGAGACTCAAGGAAAGCCTTCGGAACCCGGGGAGGGCAAAAATGCACCCCCACCACAATGCAGGAGGCCTACTAGGCCACGCCCATGGCCACGCCCACCCAGTCACCAGGCAGAGAACTTTTTGCTAACAATTTTGAAGCCCACCTCTTCCTACAGGACCTCATGCCATGTTTTAAGAATTTTCCCGGAGATTAAAAGAGAGAAGATGGATCTTACATCCTGTGGTAAGATGTTCAAAAGAGCAGGAACTGAGGCAGAAAAGTCTGTTCCAGAATTTAATGTTCTCCTGGATCCCATCAGCCGAAATTCCTTGGCTGATGGGATCTGCAGTACACACCCCTCTGTCAGCATGAGTGGGGCGGGCCAAACCTATTTTCTTGGTGTCTTGTCTTCACCCTCTCCAAGCCGCCACACGGGCCCTTCCCTAGCATCCAAAATGGGCTATGTGGAGACTCCTGGGAGGGAATGGGAGGGATGGGCAGGGCCAGCCAGGGGTGGGATTTACCGCTCCGCCGAAGCAGTAATTAAAAATGATAAAATTAGCTACCGGTTCGATCAAACCTGGGCAAACCATTAGCAGCCCAGCCCTGGTGTAGCTGCTCCCAAAGCTATTTCAGTTCTAACAAAAACGCAACTTGCCAAGGGATTCTACCTCAATCACAGCTCATCAATGTAGTCATGCATTGGTGGGAAAGCAGGATGAGCCGCAGCCTCATTGCGTGTGCAAAATATACGTGAAGCCGAAAAGCACTGTGACATTTTAGGGAGAAGTTCTTTTCACAAAGAGTTTGCAGACTGAATCAGCCAGCCTTTCTCGATGGCCTCTTCAGCTCCACTGAGATTTTGTGGGCATAAAATGAGGCTTAATGAGAAAGGTCCCCGAGTCAGATGATTAGTGGTCATCTGGATTTTTGCAGCTCAACTTTATGAACCCTATCTCTCTATGAAAATACAAAGTCAGCGTGTTCCCAGATTCTGGATTGATGTGTTTTGCCATCGACTTCTTGGTTTTGAACAGGAAATCAGCAAGGTTCACCATGGAAGTTAAGCAGGTTGTAATGGTAATTCTTAAAATGTTCTAATAAATATTCGGCAGGAATCCAGAAGTGGGGGAATGGTTAATAAACAACAGGGATTGAGGTCCTTTGGAAATGAGCAAATAATAGCCTGACACATTTGTAAGATGTGGCATCCCATTAACATCTGAAAGGTCATGAGAAAGTCCAAGGAGTCAACTCCCTGATCCAGTTGGAAACTTGTGGTGTTCCAAGCATTGCTAAACTACAGTTCCCCTGCTTATTGATTATGCTGTCTGGAACTGATGGACATGGATGGTCAGAACATCTGGAAGGCTTCAGCTTGCTTTCCCCTGGTCCACATTGGCTGTTGGTTTCCGGAGATAAAAAGTCATGGATACAATTGAGTATCTGCTACCTCTGAGCAACTTCTCTACATATAGACTATGGAAAGGCCTATAATCTTTTTGGCACCGAGTGCCAAAACGAGTGTGCATGCACTGAAAAGGCATGGGCATCGGCCAGCTGGTCTTCTGGCTTCTAACGTACAGCTGGCCAACTGGTTTCTAATGCACATGCGCGTGCCAGCCAGCTTGTCTTCACGCACGCATGCATGTTAGAAACTGGAAGACCAGGTGGCCAGCACGCCAGCATGCACCAGGAGCTGTTCTGGTTTCCGGCGCTCCGGTGCACACAAAGACCAGCTGGCCAGCGCACATGCACATGCAAAGACCAGCTGACCAGTGCACATGTGCACGCTGGAACCCAGAAGAGCAACGGGTGTGGCTAGCATGCCTGGAGAGATAACTGTGCGTGCCACTTCCAGCACGTGTGGCATAGGTTTGCCACCATGGGCCTAGACCCATCTCCTGCCTCTATAATTGGAACTCTATGCCCCCAGTTGCTAAGTCTGATTCTAAGATTTGGATACGTTAGGCAGATTGCACACTGCATTCAGTTTTCTATGCTTGCAATCTGGGGGTTGCTAAATAGCTTGAGGGCCAAACTATCATACCAAAACCCTAAAGCTTTCTAGTTTCTGAGACCTCATCAACCTTTGATCTACGAGTTTCACAGCCATTGACAAGTGGCTTTGTGCTACTTACAATGAAAGCTGGGGCTTCTGAGAGACTTTAATTCCATGTGATGTTCATGCAGAACTGTGACATTTAGATACGGCTTTTATAATAAGCCATGACATTTCTTTTGAGGTCTCCTCTCCTAGTCCTAAATATGTCAAGTTCTGCAGCTCTTCCTAGCTTATTGGTCCTTTTCAGAGGATAACTTGCATTTTATTCAGTAGGAAATATATATCTGGATCTTTCATGTATATTTTCTCCTTCCCTTCCATCTCCCTCCTTCTGCTTGTCTTTCTTGTCTGTTTGGTGCCTCAGGACTACAGAACAAGTGAAATTTCTCTGTTTTCTGTTGTAAGTACTCTTCTCTCCCCTCCTTTTCTTTTCTTTTTTCTTTTATTCCTTTTCTGGAAGGTTTGGGAGTTCTGTCGCTTTCTCCTTCTCTGGTTTTCTCTCTGTTGCATGTTGCTGTTTTTTCCCCCTTGCCTTTTTTTTTTTTAACAAGCGTGTTGTCCTTGGCCTCCATTTAAAAGGCACGATTTTATCTGGCAGCTTTGCTTCCTGGTGGAATAAGCAGGGGGAGAGGAGTATGCTTTTGCTGTTGATGGCATTTCGCGATCTTTGATAGCAGTAATAACATTTGATTTGATCTGATTTGATCTGCTGTTGATGGCATGCTTATTTGCAGTGGATGTCTGTGCCTGCAAAATAATCCTGGCTTGTAGTGTGTCCTTGCAGTCTCCCAATTGAGGGCTCATCTCTGTTAACCCAATTTCAGATTGCTGTCAAGAAAATTATATGGATGTAGCTGCGAGATCAAGCTCAGCTGACAAAAGAATTTGCAGTAGCTGTTTCAGAATGGGTGGTGAGAAGAATAGAATTAGAATTAGGATGAATGGGAATGGGAATAGAATAGAATAGCAGAAGAGAATAGAATAGCAAATAATAGAATAGAATAGAACAGAACAGAACAGAATAGAATGGCAAATAGAATAAATGGCAAATAGAATAAATAGCAAATAGAATATAGGATAGGATACAGGAGAGAATAGAATAGAATAGCAAATAGAATAAAATGGCAAATAATAGAATAGAGCAGGGAACAGAATAGAATAGGGAATAGAAGAGAAGAGAATAAAAAAGAGAATACAGAATGGACACAGAACAGAATAGAATTTTTTATTGGCTAAGTGTGATTGGACACATAAGGAATTTGTCTCTGGTGCATAAGCTCTCACTGTACATAAAACAAAAAAGTGATAGGTCATAGATCATAAATTATAGTTTCAATCTTCAAATCATAAGATACAAACAACAAGTGATGTCATAAGATACCAATAGGAGAAGATAGTAGGAAAAAGGATAAGATGGGAAGGATAATAGCAATAAACTCTGCTATATGGGTAAATAGCTTTAGGCCTGAAGTGTGGGAAGTAGGTGTTCAGCAGAGGGATGCCACGGGGGGACGACTATCTTTTTCTCTAGTTGTTTGGGCATGCAATGCCCTATAGGGTTGTCCTTAGGGGAGAAGTTGAAACAGTTTGTGGTCAGGATGTGAGGGATCTATAGATACCTAATCTTGATCACTCTTCAAAAACTCTTCAAAAACACATGAAAAACAGTTACAGGAACTGGGCTTGGCTAGTCTAGTGAAGAGAAGGACCAGGGGAGACATGATAGCAGTCTTCCAATATTTGAGGGGCTGCCACAGAGAGGAGGAAGGGGTCAAGCTATTTTCTAAAGCACCCGAAGGCCAGACAAGGAATAATGGATGGAAACTGAACAAGGAGAGATTCAACCTGGAAATCAGGAGAAACTTTCTGACAGTGAGAGCAATCAACCCATGGAACAGAAGTTGCCTTCGGAAGTTTTGGGAGCGCCATCACTTGAGACTTTCAAGAAGAGATTGGACTGCCATTTGTCAGAAATGGTGTAAGGTCCTTCTGCTTGGGTGGCGGGTTGGACTAGATGACCTATAAGGTCCCTTCCAACTCTGTTAATCTGTTTAAACTAAGCAGGAACAGACTTGGTTTGTTATTGGATAGGGCAACCTAGAAAGTCCAGGACTTCTGGCCTAGACATAGAGGGGAGTATATCTCGTATTCCATAGAAGGCAATAGCAAAGCAATTCCTGTATCGCTACTGAAAAAACTTTCAAGATTTTGTTATTCTACCCCACAATAAAAAGTCACTGCTCTACCTGTTTCTGCTCTGGTTTTTCTCCGAAGAGCTGACAGATAATGAACAGAATGAGGAAATTCAGCAAGGGGTTCTCTGTTTGATTGGGAGCTGCTCGGAGCTGGTTGAAAGTCGGGCAGCTATATAAATGTTTTAAATAAATAAATTGAGCTGGTTGGCTTAACGCGCTTATGTTGTGAGAAACAGAGGGCAGATAGCTGGGGCAAAAATGACATTTCTGGCTCTTGCTTATACTTTAGCATCTCATTGCATCAGGGCAGGGCAAGGAGAGGATTGCTGCTGGTTTTGAAACAGAAAATACAGGGCTGGTGAGAGAAAACAGCCTTTGCAAATTGTGACAACTGAAATGAGAACAATGCTGTGGGCTTGAACAGGAACTCTGTGTTGTGGGGAAGGAATTACTAAATTAAAAGACTTCTCTCTCTCTCTCTCTTTCTTTCTCCCTATCTTTCACTTTTTTCTTTCCCCTTCTCTCTGTTTCTCTCTCTTTTTCTTTTTCTCTTTCTCTTTCTTTCTCTCTCTCTCTCTGTTTCTCTGTCTCTTTTTCTCTCTTTCTCTCTCTCTCTTTCTTTCTTTCTTTCTTTCTCACTCTGTTTCTCTTTCTGTTTCTCTCCCCTTCTCTCAATTTTTTTTTTCAAAATAAGTGAGCTGTCTTAGGTATTCTGAGTTTATGGCAATAGAAGCAAACACATTTGTCTTAATTTTCCTTTTGGCCAGGTGTGTCTGGATATCGGCATGTGTAGAATAATCCTAAACTCCAGGTTATTTTCTTTGGGGTTTAGAATTTGCCGTGTAAGCAGAATCCCAGTTCTATGCCAGCTTTTGCCCCCTGCTTATTAATTAAGTTAACCATCATTTTGTGGCTCAGGCATTATCATAGGGAAACTGGGAGCTTATTTCTCTTTAAAGACTCTTGAAATGTGTGGCCAAAGGGTCAAACCTTGCTGTGGTGGGTTATTCACTGCTTCGTCTTAATTGCTTCTCCCGTGAGAGCACATTGGCTTGCCAACGAATTCCCATTCAGCTCCAAGGGGTGTGATGGCTTTATTAGTTAGTCTGGATGTAGCGCTTGGATTGCAAGAAATCACACAAGCGGTTAATCCTTAGGGGGGCCCCCTTTGCAAATGGAATTGTGATTACAAGGTCATTCTGCTTGCACTCTGTAGCTGCACCAGGGTAAATTCCTTAGATGACCATAACACAAACCAACGCAGTCTATCGGGATGAAAGCTAGCCAGCAGCTAAAGGCTTGGTTTTGCTTTTAACTGTCTTCATCCCTGCCAATTAATTTGATGGAGATGAAGGATGGCAGCCGGAATAATTGTTCTATTTATTCAGAGTTTGCTGGTCTTTGATCTGCAACAACGGGGTGGGTGGGGGGGAGTAGGGTTGGAGGCAGATTGATTCTTGCAAATCTTAGTGCGTGCCTTTGTTTGGGTGAAAGAGATTGAATAATTTGACTAGGCCAGTCCGGAGCACAATTTGGCAAATTGTGAATTTGGAGGAGGTGGGCACAGGCTCAAAATGGCTGCTGGGGTAATCCATTGACAACAGGACTGTTGTAAGGGAATACAGCTGGGGAGGGCTTCAAAAATTTTAGCTAAGGGTTCTCTGCCCAGTTGCTAGGTGGGTATGGCTATGGTGGGTGTGGCCTTGTCGGCTTCCTGCACCATGGGCTCCAGAGGCTTTCCTCGAGCCTCCAGGAGGGCAAAAACAGCCTTTCTGGGCTCCAGAGGCTCTCTGGAGCCCAGAAAAAGGGCCATTTCTAGTCTTCCTGAACTTCCGGGAGGGCCGTTCCCTAAACCTCTGCATATGCCCTGCACTTACCTGCATCCAAAACGGGCTGCATGGGGACCCCTAGGAGGGGAGGGGCAGGGTGAGCAGGGCCAGCCAGGAGTGGGATTTGAGGGTTTTCTGAACTCCCCAGAATCTTAGCTAGGGGCTCTTCTGAACCCCCAGCAACCCACCCCTGAATGCAGCCAGTTGCAAACCATCAACTTATCACAGAGGTCCTTGACTTTACAACCACAGTGGAGCCCAACATTTCTCTTGCAAAGTGAGACATTCGTTAAGTGGATTTTGCTCCACGTTACAGCCTTTCTTGGCACCATTGTAAAGGGAATTGCTGCAGTTCTTACAGTTAGTAACACGGTGGTTAAGTGAATCTGGCTGCCCCATTGACGTTGCTCGTCCGAAGGTTGCAAAAAGGGGGATCATAAATATGAAGCAGTTGCCAAGCCCCGAGAATTTTGATCTTGGGGATGATGCAACAGTCGTAAGCAGTGGTGGTATTCTACCGGTTCGGCACGGTTCGGCTGAGCTGGTAGCAGCGATGAGCAGTGGAGACCGAACCAGTTCTTTCCGCTGCTCCGCTGTTGGGCCCATTCACCTACCCAGGCTCCCATATTCACCTTTATCCTCTGCTTTTGATGCGCAGCTGCTTTGTGCGTGGCAGCTGCTGAAGCGACCAGGAGAGTGCAGGCTTGCAGGAGGCGAGTTGGAATGCCTCTGCGCCTGCGCAAAGTGCATGTTTGCCATGTGCGTGCATACAAAGTGTGTGCATGCGCACAAAGCATGCCCACCAAGCCACGCCCACCGAACCAGTGTTTTGAATCCCACTACTGGTCGTAAGTGTGAAAAACGGTGATAAATCACTTTTTTCAATGCTGTTGCAGCTTTGGTTATTAAATAAACTGTTGTAAGTCGAGGAATACATGTAGTTAGCTAACTGCCACCCGTTTTAGATTCCCTCTCCTATACGATCTATCATCCCATCTGGCATTTAGTAGGAAAATATATAATGCAGTTATATACACTAATATACACTAATATATATACATTAGTGTATATACATGCACCAAGCAGGGGTCCCAAACTTGGCAACTTTAGAACTTGTGGACTTCAACTCCCAGAATTCTCCAGCCAGCTGGAAAATTCTGGGAGTTGAAGTCCACAAGTCTTAAAGTTGCCAAGTTTGGAGGCCTCGAACATACACTAATATGAGCAAAAATGACCCCCTCTAAACATCTATTTGTCCGTTGGGGCTGGACAGCATTCTTCTTTTAAACCTAGATGGGCTGTGTCCCAAATGAGGGAAGGTCTGTTTAGTTTGAGCCACCATTTATGAACAACACTGTGGTATAAATCATGGCTTGATCTTTCCGAAATCCTTATTTTGAAATAGGGACTGGTTGACTTGGTTTGAAGTACACGGCAATTGGTTTGAAACAGGAAGCATGTGCTTTGGATTTTCATTTCAAGAGGGGATGAAGGAAGAATCTGGCTTACGGTTGTACCTAAGTCAGTTCCCTGTTCACGTTTATCTATATATAGGAAAGCGAAAAAGCATTCACGCATCATCACAAAATCTCCAGAACTGTAAAGCCTACAAACTTGAAATTTGGCATGTATGTTCCTCTTGGCTTCTAAGTGCTCACTAAGAAAGTGTTTTTCAAAATGACCATCAGAGCCATTAGTATTTCCTATATTATTAACATGCTCTGATGCTAAGGAGTTCTACTCCCCCTCCCCACCTGAAAAGAAATCTGTTCCAAATTGCAAAACACAAGCAGAGGAGAGGAGGTTCAGTTTCACAGCAGCAGGAAGCTTTAGTACAGAACAGTTGAGCTAAGCTACACCCAGGCTCCTTGCTGTCTCCTTCTTGCTCACACAGCAAATACTCTTTCACTTTCCAAACACCCCTCAACTGTCTCATACACTGACAGGATGCTAGCCAGATGAATACCGATGGGTGCTGGTAGGCAGAGGCAGAATTTTTTCCCCTTATTTTCCTCTCCCAAAACTAAGCCCAACCACATAGTTTCATAGCGAAGCACAGGTATCCAGCTAGTCCTGAATATGTCTTCAGCCTACCTTCAAAAATGAGAAATGTGCACGCGGTATTCAGCACTTGCACTCACATGCATTTTGTTGGGGGAACAGGTATGGATGTCTTCTATCGGCAATGTGTCTTTTGCCTGATAGAGCTCGCTCAAAAGCCTTTTAGTGTTGGTTATTTCAAACCAATTAGACCATTCAGGAAATATTGGGGGGGGGGGAGTGGCTGGTGACTTTCCTTCCTCACTGACTGTCTGCAAATTCAGGATTCGCCCTTGGTTTTGCTTCATTTCCTCCCTCTCTGGCTGTCCGTGTGTGTCTCTTCTCCCTTGCTTGCTCTCCTCTTTCCACGGGAAAAACCAGAAAGCCTGACTCTAACTGGTACCTCCTTTCTTTTTTTACAGGAGCGGCTGCAAGGTGAGAAAGTACGAAACTCATTCCTTAGCGCTGGATGCTTGCTCTCAGGTAAAGGTGTTCCATTGCCCTCTTTTACAACAGGGCTGTCCTTGTCTCAGAGGCAAAGAACCAATGTATGGTGGCTGGTTATGGGCAGAACCAGCCAGGAATGCTTGCCAGCCTCAAAGTTGGCATCATAGGCTTTCCTGAAGATGAGATTGTGGGCATCCATCAGTGGCTGATATGACAAGTCAGAGAGAGGCTGGGTTGAAAAACTTCAACCAATTTCCCCAAACTTCTTCCTTTATTGCCTAAAATTGCTTCTTGGACAGTCTTATTGAATTCCATGGACCCATCTGGAAACAGCAAAGGATTGGCCCATGATGCCTCTGTTTGGGAAAATGGAGCTCTGTTTTCGCTGGCAGAGGGCTATCAAAACAAAGAAAAACAAAACGAAAGGATAAATGTTTCCTCTTTTGCACTGGAGCATCCAAGAAGGGACAGGAAAGGAGAAAGGGAAAGAGGAAAGACAAAGAAAAAGAAGGGATGATGGAAAGAGAGCAAGGAAGGAAAAAGAAGGAAAGAGGGGAAGGAAGAAGAAAGGAAAATGAAGTGGGAAGGATAAAGAAGAAAAGGAAGGAAGGAAGGAAGGAAGGAAGGAAGGAAGGAAGGAAGGAAGGAAGGAAGGAAGGAAGGAAGGAAGGAAGATTATAATGAGAGTGAGGGAGAGTCTTAGGGAAGTCCTGCCTTAGCACCACAGATGCCCCCAATACCAGTTCCATGTCACAGCCACCATGGCTACATCCCCACCATGGCCACACCCCATGCCGCCCCATCTCCCCTACAATGTGACTCATTAAAGTGAGCATTAAAACTCAACTATCAGAAATATTGAAAGAGCAAATAATTAGAATAGTGGTTCTTAAACCAAGAGTGATTACCAAGGGGATAATTTGGGCATATTCTGGAGGTAATGGAGCAATTTGTAATTTCTTATTTTGAGTTGAGGATCAAATTTGGGATTGTTGTTGCTGAGATGGCTGTGTGAAATAACCGAATCTTGTGTTGTGGGAATAATGACATAATTGGAAATCAGAAAAAGAGTAACTGAGTCAAGCAGTTTCAGCTAGTTAAACCTAGCTTAAAAACATAAAAAAAACCTCCTATGTTTGAAAAGTTGGCCAAGCATATGTGTATTTCTGTTCACCAGCCTTGTTGCAGGAGATGACCAGGCTGAATCTGAGGGAGGGGGTCAAATATATCATCACTCTCACATCCAGGGGTGGGATTCTACCAGTTCGCGCCTATTCACTAGAACCAGTTGTTAACATTCTAAGCAGTTCAGAGAACCGTTTGTTAGAAGAAATTACTGGCCTAATCCTGTAAGGAAGGCAGGAAGGAAACATTCTGGTGTTGCTTACAGAAACTGCCTCTCCGTTAACCCTTATTACATTCTTGGCAGGACTAGACTTCCTGTCTCAGGAACCTCTCTGGAGTTTTTTCCCCCTCCTTTGCTGGTATTTGCTTGTGTGGAGTGACCATTCAAAGTTACAATGACATTGAAAACAGTGACTTATGACCATTTTTCACACTTATGACTGTGACAGCATCCCCACAACCACGAGAGGCCAGGCGAGGAGATGCGTGCCTCTATGTGAGTGATATTGAGTTGGCCACACCCAGCCAGTCACATGGCCACCAAGCCATGCCCACCAACTAAGCCACACCCACAGAACCAGTTGTTAAAAAATTTGAATCCCACCCCTACTCACATCCCTTCATGCCCACAAGCGATCTTAAGTCCAAGCCCACCTTGAATTCTGTTGATTAAACTTGTACACATTGGAACAACCTTGGCTTCTGATTTCTTTGCCTGGTTTCATATATCACGTAAACCAAGCTATAGCATTTGCAGCAGGAGAAAAAGGTGGGGTGGAAACTATATTAAGTCTTCTTTCCAATCCTTCCAGACCGGCCCCCTGGGCCACATCTAAGCACCCTACGGGCTAGATTCGGCCCAAGGGCCTTGAGTTTGACACCCCTAGTCTATGTTATTAGGTTCTTATTAACTTATGATGGGTACCTAGTTCAGATTTGAACATTCTCAGTTTAACCACCCTCTTGTTTATATAGGGTGAAGAGGAGGCAGCACTTATTTCCAAAATCCCAGATCTTCCCAATCGGGACGGGCATGCTACCGATGAAGAGAAGTTGGCTTCCACCGGCCAGAAGCCAGCTGAGTTGGAGGTAAAAGGTGAGCCCGAGGAAGACCTGGAGTATTTTGAGTGTTCCAATGTGCCCGTGCCTACCATAAATCATACGTTTTCATCCCCGGTAGAAGGTATGGAAGCTCCTTTCATTATTTTATCTCTCTCTTGCTTTAATAATGTAGTTTTTTCCTCTAATCTGCCTTCCAGACTCCCATGACTCCCATCGCTGGTAGCAGAGTCATTGGCTGTCAGCAAGGAAAGTCTGCAAAGTCTAGTCCAACACATCTGGAGGACAGATGCTGTAGGAGGCTACTGTATTTCTATAATAGTTGCGTTCTGGGAAGGGTATCAGTTGCTGAGTGAATTTTTTTCTGAGTCATCATGTGCCTTTTTAAGCAAACAAATGTACAGGATGGGATTCACTGAATGTGTCATGCTCCTGGGGGAGACTGACTCTGAGGGGGAGGAGGAACAGCCGACAGGGAATGGAGATGTGGCTCCGGAGGTTGTGGAGGAGGCTGGGGAAGGGCAGAGGCCGTCTGAGCAGTCAGAGGAGGACCCAGGCCCATCCCCTATCCATCCTAGGGAATGCAGGGAGGAGAGGATAAGGGAGAGACATGGTCTACTCAGGAGGAGAGGGCCTTGATCCTCTTCATGGGCTGTAGCTGTGACAACTGAATAAGAGGACGGACGTGTGTACAGGTGAACACTGGAAACAAAGCATGGAAATATCTCTAGTTTATGGTTCCTCTCTGAGTTTGGTGTCCTTCCCAGTGTGTGTTCCATTATCTGTGGATGTCCTCCAGCCCTTATCTTGCTTGGTTTGTGTTGCTTTTTTCCTCCTTCTTGTAACTGTGGGAGTTTTTTGTCTACTGTCAAGGATATTTTGGAGCTGGGAAGCCAAGTGAAGGAATAAAAGAGGCTTCACCTGTTTACTGTGACTGTTTTTGTTTTGTATCCCACCCTGGGTCATCACAGAATGTGTCTATTGCCAACGCCTCTGAGTGGGTAGAGGTTCCCTAATTGAGAGATATTGGCATGTCAGCAGCATACACATCTTTTTGAGATCTGGAAAACCTGAATCAAAATGAATATAGTTGTCTTAAACCTATAAAAGAGACCCAAAGGTGCTTTTTCAAGAGGCAACTGGGCTTTCTTGTTGTTCGTGGAAGATGTTTCATTTCTCATCCAAGAAGCTTCTTTGGCTCTGACGGGATGGAGGGGAATGGAAGGATTTATATTCCCCTGGATTTCCAAGGGGTGGGAAATGCAGACTACAGGAACCATTAGCACCACTCAGATGACTGAGGACACAGATAAACCTCCAAGTGACCTCAATGACCCCCTAAAAGGATGCAAATGACCAGCTATCAGCAAGGAATATAAATCCTTCCATTCCCCACCCTCCAGTCAGAGCCAAAGAAGCTTCTTGGATGAGAAGCGAAATGTCTTCAAAGAAAAACAGGAATGTCCAGTTGCTTCTTGGAAAAGCACTTTTGGGACAACCATGATGGATGACTGAGAACCTCCACAGACACTTATTAAAAGAGACTTCAAAAAGGAGTCAAGGAGAGTTTGATTTTTAATCTTTCTTGGCAAGATCTCAGATTGTCTCCCCCGAAACCCCCGCAGCCTTTATCTGACCGTTCCCAAGAGAAGGCAGTCAGTCTGGAGACGGTTGTTAAAGAAGTTAGCAATGAAGAAATAGCTATAATGATCATCCCCCAGTGTCATTCTGGTTCCTTGCGCCTGACACAAATGCAAGTCATGCTTTTAGCAGAAACGCCGTCCCATTTCCTTTTCATGCAGGGCAGGCTTGGGTGATGGCTGGTGGCTGCAGGAGCAATTTTGAGAGCCTGTTGTGTGCATTCTCACAAAAGGGTTTGTTTGGGAAGCTGAAGCAGCCTGAGACAAATAGGCCACTTACTGTTCTTCCGAAGTAGGGCTCACAAAGAGAGGAACAGGAGTTGTTGAGTACTGTATTTTTCGGACTATATGACGCATCTATATTTAAAGGAGGAAAACAAGAAAAAAAATCTTTTTATTGTTTTTTTTTTGTTTTTGGCCTCTGTGGGCTCCAGGATAGCAGGCCAAAAATGGGATACACAGTGAGGGGGCAGGGCTTCAGCAATATTTTCTCCATAAGACACACAGACATATCCACCCATTTTTGGGAGACAAAAAAGTGTGTCTTATAGTCTGAAAAATACAGTACAGTACAAGCCTTTCAGTATTTGGGGGTCTGTTGCCCAGGAGCCACCTGGGGGTTGTGTTGGCTGTCTGGAGTTTTGAAGCCCAATAACCTGAATAAATGAAGCTGGGGATAGTGGTGTGTCGGTCGTAAGTGTGAGTACAGGTCACCAGTTCCTTTTTCCAAGGATGTTTGTAACCTTTGTGAAATGAACAGTCGTAAGTCAAGGCAATCCTCTGTCGTAGAACATGAGAACGTTTTGCATTGCATCAGAATATCACCTGCTTTTTGTTCTGAATGCAGCAGTTCAGTTCAAAGCCTGAGACAATCTGCCCCTCCCCCAGTTGTTTTACATCCCTAAGGAATGGTCACCGTTGTAGGCAAAGCTTCATTGGAAGACTTCTGAAAAAGGAGGTAAACCAAAGACAACAGAGGGACATTCTTTGGCTGCTTCCCGGCAGACCGTCTTGCGTTTCAAAGGGTGCATTCCTCCTGTTTGTCCAGCTGATAGGAATAAAAAGGAGATATGTGGGGCAGCTCTGCTCAGTCAACCTTGTCTAGGGCGAGGCTGGCATTCTTGTCAATCGAGGGGAGCAAACAGCTGCTGCGGACAAAGATTGGCAGGGTGGGGCATCTCGATCAACGGAGCAGCTGGGAGAATGGACAACATGACCGCGGATTTTTCCCCTGTAGGAACAGTCTGGCGGGATTGCACTCCCATGGGCCACGGGGCAATGAGGAGACTTATTTCCAATCTTTTCCTCTTTTTTTCCCTACCTGTGAAATTTGCAGAAAACCTGATTCACCTTCATATGGAGTGTTGTTGCTGTAGCTGCTGCTTGAAGCACAGACATCAAACAGTGGTGCCCTGCTGTTTTTTGCCCCATCGGTTGTGATAATGATCTGTCTAGATCAGGAGTGTAAAGCTCAATTTCATTGAGAGCCGCATCAGGGTTAGGTTTGACCTTGGGAGGGAGGGTGCAGGGTGGGCATGACCAGGATGGCATGGCCAAGCTTGATGTCACTCGTGTCGGGGGAGCCTGTGGCAGCTCGAGCATTCTGTCAGAGAAAATGGGCTCCCGAGCTCCGTTTTTGGCTGCAACAGCCTCCTGCAACCTTCTGCCAGTGAAAATGGAGTCCTTTGCTGTTTCCAGGGTGAAGCACCCCGTGGGCCTGATCTGGCTCCCGGGCCTTGAGTGTGACACCCCTGGTCTAGATAGAAGGTTTTCTGGGTATACCTCATGGGTGTTTTTGTAGGGTGATGTCCCTAGGTCTCATAATTTGGATCATTGTCTGCAATCCCCCAACCTCCATCTCATGGTTTAAGAAGATGCTGCCCGAAATGATATTGATGGTCACTTGGGGCATCCTCATCTTCGTTCAGTGAAAATCCTCCTTGAGGTTCACATTCCTCTTTTTCAAATACTGTCACAGAGTTGCACATTGCATGCCTCTTTCTTAATCCAGTTTTTTCACCAGGAAGAACCTTGTTGTCATAATGTATAATCACCTCGTGTTCTTTCATTGTAGGTTCTGAGAAAGAATCTTTGTGCAGACTGGAAGAGAAGAATAACTCAAGTGATATCTCAGTAAGCATAAGTATTGTTCTTATCCTCCATGTCCAAAATCTTGGACCACTCTTTCTGCTAAATTCCATGCCGATGATCCGTTTTTAACTACTACCTTACTACTACTTACCTATCTTAAGACTTACTGTCTTTGCATGGAACACAAGAATACATTGTAGTTGAATCATTGCCTTCAGCTTAAATCAAATATAGCAATAGCAATAACACTTAGATGTATATACCACTTCACAATGCCTCTCTAAGCAGTTTACAGAGTCAGCCTGTTGCCCCCAACAATCTGGGTGCTCATTTTACTGACCTCGGAAGGATAAAAGGCTGAGTCAACCTTGAGCCTGGTGAGATTCGCACTGCCAAATTGCAGGCAGTCAGCAGAAGTAGCCTGCAATGCTGCATTCTAACCACTGCAACACCGCGGTTCTTACGTCATGATAAAAAATGTAAAAAGTGACCATATTAGCTGTATAATATTGTCCTTATGAAAATGATGTAGATCCCAGTGGACCTGGATCTACTGCGTGCCATATCTGTTGCATCAAGATCTGGAAACCTGAAGAGTTTTCAGTATAATAAAATTATAATATCATAGTAAAATGATACCAATGCAGTATTTTGCAAAAAAAAAAAGAGAGAGAGAGAGAACAGAAAGTGGGAATTCTGTTCAGAGGGGTATTACATCCAACATTCCTAAAATGTTTAAAAACCAAAGGTGCTTTCCTTTCATTTCTCATTTGCAAAATACTAACACAGGAACCAGCTCAAGATTTGAGCTAAGATATAGAGAAAATATACTACCTTTACAGAGACCTCTGCTGACAGCTAAGCTGCACTGCAGCTTAATAAAAAAAGACTAGTTGTTTATTAGCTGATTTCTAACACTGGAGAAACTGCATGGAACAAAATTGATCTTAGAATAGCAACTTCATTATTACTCTGATCCCAATGTTGCTTCATTTGTTCCAGTCCATTTTGCCAGAGTATCCAATGAAAGATTGTGTGTTTGTTCTTCAGATAAATACTAAATACAAATACTAAATACGAAAAAAAGATATTGGAGACTCTGGAAAAAAATGCATAGAAGAGCAACAATGGTGGATTAGGGGACTCAAAGTTAAAACACACTGTATGAAGAATGGTTGAAGGAAATGTCAGGTCCAGTGAAAAGTAGGACCAAGGATGACATGAGAGCAGTGTTCCAATATCTCAGGGCTTGCCACAAAGAAGAGGGAGTCAAGCTATTCTCCAAAGCACCTAAAGGCAGGACAAGAAGCAACAGATGGAATTTTATCAAAGAGAGATCCAACCTAGAGTTAAGGACAAATTTCCTATCTGTGAGAACAAGTTGTGAGTTGTCCTGTCACTGGAGGTTAAGAGAGATTGAGCAACCATTTGTCCAGAATGGTTTGGGGCAGGGGTTGCCAAACTTTTGGATCTCAGAGACCACCAAACTCATAATGTTAAATCCTGCGGACCAGAGACCCTGGGAAAATCCCCAAAAAAGTCTGCAGGAAAATTCCCCACCCTGTTTTCCTACCGATTGATCATTCTTTAATTGGGATCGCAATATATTGTGTCCAGCTCCGTTCTCACGGAGGGAGAGAGACACTTTTGGCTTCCTGCAAGGAAAACAGCAGAAGCAGCAGAAGTCTTTCTTTCTCTGCCCCAAACTCCACCAGAAATGAGTCTTTGTGAGACTTGTCATGCCGATGCAGCCTCTTGGAGCAGGAGGCCTTGCAGGGTCCCAAAGACTCATTTCTGGTGGAGTTTGGGAGAGAGAAAGAAAGACTTTTGCTGCTTTCCTTGCGTGCAGCGAAAAGCAGAAGAAAAAAGAAGTGGAAAGAAGCAGCCCGGTGGCGGGTGAGGTGTGTGGGGCAAGTGGGGCAAGTTCCCTCCCTCTGCCCTTCCTCCCCCCCCCACTACGTTGTGTTGTTTGCAATGCAGGTGACACAAGCGTTGTGTTCCCGCGGGCCTTGTGGGCGGTGCAGCCTTGTGTTCCCGCACAGCCTGGATTAAGTGCTTTGAGAGGGACATTTCCCTGCAGACTACCAAAATTTTCTCATGGACCACCAATGGTCCCTGGCTGACTGGTTGGCAACCACTGGTTTAGGGTCTCTTGCTCAAGCAGAGGGTTAGACTAGACGACCTCCAAGGTTCCTTTTATTATTCTGTATTGTGTATAAATGGTCAGTTAGGTGTACACTGTTTATTTTACCTGCTATTTGAGAATCATTTGAAAAAGCCAGGATCTTATTTTTGCAATTAATACGGTCCTGTAAAGCAATATGCTCCATTCATTTCACAAAAGAGTAACAATCCTTTCAGGTTCCAGTCATGGCTACACTTTCTGATGTTTATCCTGCCCAAAGATTCAGATACTGAATTTGTTCAGATCCAGAATTCTAAATTTGGAATTAACTATGTTACACATATGTCTATCCAGGGATAATTCCAAACAACATTTATATCCTTTTACATCTCCCAAAAAACCCCAATAGATCAGTACTAAGTGCTAGATTTGCCCTAGTGGCAAATTTGAACCAACCCAACTCCATAATTCAAAACTGCTAAGGCTATTGTTTTGGATTCTTGGTTTGGGCATCACTAATTTGGGTAGAATCTGTAAGGGTTAGTTCACATACAGTCAAGAAAACAACATGACAGAAGGTCTATCTATTACCAAAAGAGAAGACAGGTAGAAATCAAGTCTCTCACATGAAAGAAAAGGCCATCTGGCCCATTGCATACCTCAGGAGGGGGGAAAAAAGGCACAAGAATTTGAGCACTGACTGTACTCTCAATAAGACTCCTACCTGATAGATACAGTTCGTAGAAGTCTTTCGTATGTCCACGTAGCTTTTCGACAGTAAAACTCTTTGATCAGAAATTTCTTGGCTAGGTCTATTTACCTCAAGGGTGTCAATATCAAGGCCTGTGGGCCGGATCTGATCCATGGGGTCAGTGGTGGGATTCAACATTTTTTACTACTGGTTCTGTGGCCGTAGCTTGGTGGCCGTGGTAGGGAAAGAATGCTGCAAAATCCTATTCCCTCCTCACCCCACTAACCTGCTTTCCTGCTCCGTTCTCCTGTGCAGGGCAACCAAAGAAGACCCAGCCGATCAGCTGAGACTCAGGAGGCAGAGAATCGATGGGGTTGGCAGGGCCAGTCAGAGGTGGTATTTGCCGGTTCTCCGAACTACTCAACATTTCTGCTACTGATTCTCCAGAACTGGTCAGAACCTGCTGAATACCACCTCTGCGTTGGGTGCTTAAATCTAGCCCATGAAAATATCAAAGGACTGGCCCGCAGTGTCTCTACTGGCCAAAACAGGCCTTGCAGAGACCTCACGGGGAGCCCTCTTGAGCTTCCAGCAGCACTCTGCCGGCCAAAAACAGGCTGCTTGGAGGCCTCATGGGGCCTCAACACAGCCCATTTTTGGCTGGCAGAATGCTGCTGGTGGCTGGGGAAACTGAAAATGGACCATGTGGGGGCCTTGTGTGGCCCATTTTGGGCTGGGAGATTGATGCAGGACGCCATGGAGGTAAAAAAATGAGGCATGGGGGCCTCCTACGCCCTTCCCATGCCCCATTTTAGCCGGCAAGGTGCTGCAGGAGGCGTCCGTCCCATCTCTCCCCTGTTCCCTCCCCACCAGTTTGGGAGGAGAATTACAATGCTGATCTGGCCCTCAAAGAAATCCAGTTTGACACCCGGGGGTGAGATTCTACCGGTTCAGACTAGTTCTACAGAACCACTTGTTATGATTTTGCATGGTTTGGACAACCGGAAAATTGTGTCCCTGGCTGGCCCTGCTCCTCTCCGCCTGCCCCTCCCCTCCCTACCCAGTCAGTCCTTATCGCGCATGGGTGATATCGCGTATGCTCAACATCGCTGACTGCGTCCTTCTCCACCCAGTCCCTTCTTAAGGTATTTCTTTTTTTTCCCCTCCCAACAATCAGCTGTTCCAATGATAAGCTGTGCCGGGATCCCCCTTGCTGTCTTAGTGCTTCGCCCAGGAGGCCCAAAATGGAGCTCAGAGGGGTGCTGCAAAAAAAAGAAGCCACGCCCATCCAATCACATGGCCACACCCACCTAGCCACGCCCACAGAATCAGTTGTTAAAAAATTTGAATCCCACCCCTGTTGGCACCCCTGGCAGGAGAAGCCAGGTGGAACTTAGAAAGGGCTTGTTGTATTCTGCTCTGACTCTGTCTTTCCTTCCGCAGAGTAATCCTGAACTATGTTCTATGGAAAAGGCTCCCGGAAGTGCGCCAGGCAGCACGAGAGGAGGGACTGAAAGTCCCCTGGATGCCATTTGCCTCAGCGAATCTGATAAGACAGCAGTTCTGACTCTGATCAGAGAAGAGGTAACAATTTGCAATTTGAGGGCTCTTCTCTAGATTGTGCAAAGTTTTTAAGAGGCGCTTGGTCAACAGGTATTGGGACAAGCCAAGTGCTCCCTTTTCAAAAAGGAAAAAAAAAACCTCTTGTATGTTTCAGAGACTGGCATGGCTGTTTTGAAGGTTGTCCCACACATTCTGGACACATCTATGAATGCATAGCATCTTTGCTCTGCTTCACTGGCCAAAAAAACACAAAGTGGCCTTTAATTGCAGGTTGGGACAAACATGGAAATGGGTTTCAATCAGCTCGTTTAAATATTGTTAAATTATTCCTGGTGACTTTAATGGCTCAGCCTTTCGGAGGGCATCTGTCAGGTATGAAGAATCAGGAGTTCCACTTAAGCTGATTTTATTGCTCATGCCTGTAACACAAGAATCTAGTCAACTGTCAGCACTAAATCAGCGCTGGACTTGGATCACTTGTGAGAACGTAATGACTCCAGGCTGATTCCTCTCTTGACCCCACCTCTGTCTCTGTCATTCCTTCTCCTACGCGTATCAAAGGCTGGAGAGGAGACTTCCATGCAGCCCTAAGATTGGAATTGGGAATATATTTGGCTCAGAATAGGAGCTCCTTGGATTAGCAAGTCACCCATAATTTTTGAATTGCTTTGAGTTGACAAATATTTTTGGAACTTTGTCAGAATTCTTTAGGATTGAGGGAGATAACGACGCTATAGAGCACTGCACACCAAAATAGTTAGACACAAGAACAGTTTTTTCCCAAATGCCATCACTCTGCTAAACAAATAATTCCCTCAACACTGTTCAACTATTTACAAAGTCTGCACTACTATTACTGCTAATCTTCTCATCACTCCTTATCACCCATCCCCTCCCACTTGTGATTGTAGGACTGTAACTTTGTCCCTTGTATCCTTACAATTTATATTGACTGTTTCCTAGTATGATTTGATTGTTGATTGTACCCTATGACTATCATTAAGTGTTGTATGTTATAATTCTTGATTCTTAATGAACGTATCTTTTCTTTATGTATACTGAGAGTATTTAAATTCCTTGTGTGTCCAGTCACACTTGGCCAATAAAGTATTCTATTCTATTCTATTCTATTCTATAATACACCTTACAAATATTCTAGAAATATTTTTGACATCCTCCCCTACTCTTGCCATATAGAATTAGGATTTTCTATGTGTCTGTTTCTTTATTTCAGACTTCCTGCTTCATTTTGACAATCGGGGAAAAGTCCTCCTTAGAACTAGGGCCAAAATTCAGTTCTATCTTTGAGGACTGGAGACTGATGTCAAAATTAGCCAAAGATATCAAAACTATTAGCAGTTTGATCCTAATGGAGTCCGGCCCTATCAGCTATCTTCTAGTTTTAGCTAAGATGACTTACAATGTGCTGATACTTTTAATTAAGAAAAGTCTTACCACTTGTAACCAGAGGAGACATCTTATCTTCTTGTGTACTTGTGTACATGTACGGAATTACTAAAAAAAAAAAATTGAACTCTCTTGAGTACCCACATATCCAACTTACCAACACAGGAGGTTTCATATTATTTATTGAAAAGCACAAAACAAGCATTTAAAAGTGATCAAGTATACATTGAAAAAGTACATTTATATCACAAAGCATTGACCGCATAATAGTTGCAAATACATTTGCTGGAATGTGTATATCTACACTAATGTACTAATAACAAACCAATTTCCATTTCTACCCAGAAATATTACCTCCTATCAGTTGTGATAGATATTTTGTACATTTCAAAAAAAAAACAAAAACCCACTATTTTTAAACCAAACAAAATTATGATCTTCATCAAGGCGCCTGCATCCACACATTTAACAAAGGTTTTTTTCTCCCACATAATGAAGCAAATACTGTATTGTCCACTTATTATTATTGGCCCTGTGTTGTGGCATTCCTTGTGGACTTCTCTGGTCATAATAAGCTGCCTGCTGTCAGTAGTAGTCGGTAGTTTTCTGGCAAACCTTCCCTACGTAGGTATGTCTGCCTATAACTTAGTACATCATATCTAGATATTCTGAAAAGATGTTTTAAAAATGGTCGCCTGGCATTTTTTCTTTTTACAAAGAATGCATTTCTTAAGAAGGTTCAACTAAATGTCAGGCAGAATCCACAAGTGTATTTGCAGGTGACAGAGCTGAAATACCACTGCATCATCACAGTATGGTATCTCCTCTTTCCCCCACCTCTCCTCCCCATAGCTTCACCCCATTTCTTTCAGAGATGAGAGGGCTGCCTTCTCAAAACTAACAGTTGCATTTTGTATTCATATTTTTAGATTATATCTAAGGAAATTGAAGCCAATGAATGGAAGAGAAAATATGAAGGAAGTCGAGAGGAAGTTTTGGAAATGAGGTAAAAACAACTCAACGGGGCTAATTCCCCATAGTTTCAGATTGTTTACAAGTGCGCAGCCACAAATCACTATGGGAACCTCACGTAGTTTGAAAGACTCCTTTATTAACTGAGTTAATAAAGACTATTCACCATGTTAAGGAATTCCCAATATAGTCCGTTGATGTCAAGTGCAGGAAGTCAGGAGCCAGGATAAAGTTCAAAAGTACTACAGGTTTATTTCATGCTTTCTATACACAAGAATCTGAATTACTATCAAGGTGAATTTGAGCCAGATAATGGACTTTGGGGGTTGGGGGTGGACTTTGGTCTCGTATGGGAGCACAGAGACTCCAAACTGATGATGCATTTGACTTTGCACTCAAGCCCAGCCTGGTCATCTCCTACCATTGCAATCAGTTACCTTAGCCTATAATTTAAAGGCTCCCATGCAATGGTGGGATTAAAAATTTTTTACTACCACTTCTGTGGGCGTGGCTTGGTGAGTGTGGCATGGCGTGGTGGGCATGGCAGGGGAAGGATACTGCAAAATCCCCATTCCCTCCCCATCCCACTAACCTGCTTTCCAGCTCCGTCCTCCTGTGCAGGGCAACAAAAGAAGACCCAGTTCATCAGCTGGGACTTGGGAGGCAGAGAATAGATGGGATTGGCGGGGTCAGTCAGAGGTATTATTTGCTGGTTCTCTGAAGTACTCAAAATTTTTACTACCGGTTCTCCAGAACTGGTCAGAACCTGCTGAATACCACTTGCCCTTCTAATCTGATAGCAAAAATGCTGCCTCTTCAGGATAACCTGCTATGAATTCAAGATGCTGAGGCTGTTTTCCACATGGATAACTATAAAGACAGTGAAGCAAGGAGTAAGATCTTCATCTGAAGATCTTCAGTCTGAGTGTTGACTGGGTTAGTGAAAATAGAGCATTCTGAAGGATGATGGCAACTAAAAATCACCACCTCTGGAGCACTTGAGAAAGACTGGGAGAGATTTTGAAGTTGCTCAGCCCCCAAATTAATTGGGTTGCTCTGAGTCTAACCTCCGTCTATGAATGCAGTCATAACTTTTGACAGGGTTTGAGGGAGAAAATCCTGGATTGGCCACTAAGAAAGCAGATAGGAAGACCAAATTCATCCCCCAAATTTTGTTGGGAGAGTTTGGACGGTCAGTGTGGTCTCCCTCACAAGATTCCTACAAGAAGGAAACTGAAGAAGCATGCACTATTCTTTTAAAAGGAAGAGGCACAAAATGAGACGAATAGGTGAATCAAGTCCACCAAATATTCCAGCCTGCTTTGATTTGAAAGCCAAACCAATTGATAGTGAAGCAGGTACTCCTATAACCATGATGGCGAACCTATGGCATGTGTGCCACAGGTGGCATGCAGAGCCATTTGTGAGGGCACGTGAGCCCCACTAAACCTGCACTGCACATACATGTGCCTCCCAGCTGGTTTTCTGCCTGTTTGAGGCCGTTTTCGGCCTCCCGGAGGCTGAAGGGAAAGTCAAAAAACAGGCCTTCCAGAAGTACCAGAAGTGCCAAAATGGGCCCGTTTTCAGCCTCCCGAGGCTTCCTGTATAATAATTCTTAAGTACCTTTACATACACTCAGTTACGGAAGCTATTTGTAAGGGAAAGGCATCAGGAAGTGGTATTTGACATTTCTTCTCCAACCTGGTTGGGTCTCCAGATATGGTAGGTCAAAACCTCTAGTATTCTGAACCGCCATGTCCAGTCATTTAGTACCAGGGTGAAGCAGCTTTCTTAAGTGGAAATATACTGGAAAAAAAATTGCTGGAAAAGATAGAATGTCACATGCATTTGGTTTTGTAAGAGGAGAAAATTAATGCCATTTCTATTACTCATATCTTTTCTTCTGTTTCCTCTTTAGGAAGATTGTGGCTGAATATGAGAAGACAATTGCACAGATGATAGGTAAGCAACTGATAAATGCCAGGACACCTGCAAATAACCTGCAAATAATGCATAACTTGCAAATTACTGGAAAGAACAAATAAGGAGGTCAGCCTATTCAGGTTCATGCCTGCCTGCAAACTATCAGCCCAGTAGTTATTTTAGAGCTTCTTCTTATGCTTGTAGAGTGTCTTCTCCAGTTTTCATAATGTATAGAAAATGGAGAGAGGCTGCAACTATTTATATTTGTGATGCCTTGGCTGTAGATTCTGTAGGTGGACTACAAGTAGGAAACAGAGCCAAGAATAGCAAGTTATGAGGTGGAAAAAACAATCTGCTCCAATCAAAGATAAAGGGTGTTTTTTTTCCTCTTAAGTATAACTTAAGAACCTTGTCTATGATTTTGAGCGCATGACTCAAACTGGATATTATTAGCTTTTCAGGTGGTATGTACTTGGTTTGCTCATATTTGCAACAGAAAACATATCCTGTGCTCTTTCAATCTGTTACTTGTAATACAGGTGAAGTACTAAACGTAGAGTCCAAAGAGATCCTGTAGTTTGGACAAAATGTTTTAAGGCACTCCATTAAAACTTATCTTTATCTGCTGCTATTTATATGTTCCCCTTAGAGTGTGGAATTAAAGTAGAAGAAATTCCTAACAGACATACCTCCAGCATCCCCATTGCATCTCTTCTGAATGGTTGGAGCTGAATATTTTGCATCCTTTTCTCCCTGGGGTTTTGTGTGTGTGTGTGTTAAATGGACAAAACCAGTACTTAATTCTTGCAAAGGCTCGAGGCACCAACTGCATTCCTTAGAATCTGAAATTCCCTGAACAAGCAACCTGATATATCTATAGCTATAGCTATCTATCTATCTCTACCTCTATCTCTATCTAACTATCATATACAGAGAGAGAGAGTTTTGTTGGGTGGAGCAGTGTGGTGGCCTAGTGGTGAAGATGTTCGACTCCTACTTGGAAGGTCAAGAGTTCATTCTAGGTGGTGGCAGATATTTCTCTCTTAGGGCACAAAGGAAAAATATCTGCTGCAAACTCCACATGGCATCAGGGAGGATATCCAGCTGGTCAACACTCAGCTCCATCCACTCACCCCGATTCTACCTCGAATTAAAGGATTACAGGGTTGTAAAAAAGGTGGAGTATTTTTAGGGTGGTTTGATGAGTAAAACCCTTCTCTTTCCCAGCACAGCCACCAGATGTGAGATGTGGGAGTTGAAGTCCACAAATCTTAAAGTTGCCAAGTTTGGAGACCTCTGCTCTTGACTAAAGGCCTATTGAAGCAGTGTTATCATTCCCCTTTCCCTTTGAATTCACAGAGGATGAGCAGAGAACCAATATGACATCCCAGAAGAGCCTTCAGCAACTGACGATGGAGAAGGAACAAGCTCTGTCTGACTTGAATTCAGTGGAGAGATCTCTGTCCGATCTATTCAGGAGATATGAGAACCTGAAGGGAGTCCTGGAAGGTTTCAAGAAGGTAAACCACTTAGAGAGGGCTGAAAAAGGACTGTGAAGAAATATATAAGTCTAAGAGCTAGTGCTAGTTATAATTATATCCTTTCCTTCTGTGTATAAGATCCCATGTTCTGTTTCCTGAATCATCGGTTGAAGGTCTTGAAGTAGAACTTGCAAGGGCTAATTCTGTCCCAACTCCAAAAATGTGATTTGTGGACCTTTGGCAGTGGGTGAAGCTAAGCATTGTGGTTTCTAAGCCACGGTTCATAGCCAAGTCGAGCTTTTCTTTTCCTTTTCCTTCCAGAACGAAGAGGCCTTGAAGAAGTGTGCTCAGGATTATCTCAATCGAGTCAAGCAAGAGGAGCAGCGCTATCAGGCCTTGAAAATCCATGCGGAGGAGAAGTTAGACAAGTAAGACCAATAATGGCACTTTCCCTGCATCTCACCAATCCTTGTACTTACAATAGTTGTAGTGTTTCCATGGTCAAATTACCAAAATTTGGGCACTTGGCAACCAGCATGAACTTACAACAACTGCAGTATCCTGGGGTCACATTCATTTTCATATGAGTTTTCATATGTAATTGAATGCCTCATATGGAAGGTTTTGGTCACCACACTATGAAAAAGATGTTGAGACTCTAGAAAAAGTACAGAGAAGAGCAACCAGGATGATTAGGGGACTGGAGACTAAAACATATGAAGAATGGTTACAGCAACTGGCCATGGTTAATCTAGTGAAGAGAAGGACCAGGACCACATGATAGCAATGTTCCAATATCTGAGGGGCTGCTACAGAGAGGAAGGGGTCAAGCTATTTTCTAAAGCGCGTGTAGGCCAGACAAGGAATAATGGATGGAAACTGAACAAGGAGAGATTCAACCTGGAAATAAGGAGGAATTTTTTGACAGGGAGGACAATCAACCAATGGAACAAAAGTTGCCCTTGGAAATTGTGGGAGCGCCATCACTTGAGACTTTCAAGAAGAGATTGGACTGCCATTTGTCAGAAATGGTGTAGGGTCTCCCGCTTGGGTGGGGGGTTGGAGTAGATAACCTATAAGGTCCCTTCCAACTCTGATTATCTGCTATCTTGTTAAAATGGAGTTCTGGCATAGCATTGATGACATTACCTAGCTGGGTAATGAAATGTCTGCAAGAAAGCAAGCAAGCTCAGAGAGCACCAAGGATCCCTCATGTCAACCCTGAGCTACAAATATTGTCCTTCATTAATACTTTCAGCTTTGCATGCTTTCCCCTCAATATGACTCTTCCTCTCCCATATGACCCAAGGAAGAAAAGGCCAGTGATTGGAAGTTACATATGAACTGGGAGTGGGATAGAAGTAATCCTCGACTTAAGACCATAATTGGGATCAAAACCTCTGTTGCTAAGTGATGTGGTCCTTAAGTGAGTCACACCCAATTTTTTTGCTGCGGTCAGTAAATGAATCTGATTTCCCCCATTGACTTTACTTGGAAGCCAGCTGGGAAGGTCATAAATGGGATCATGTGACCCCAGGATATTGCAGTTGTTGTAAGTTCATGCTGGTTGCCAAGTGCCCAAATGTTGGTAACTTGACCATAGAAACACTGCAACTATTGTAAATATGAGGACCATTTTTTTCAACATGGTTGTAACTTCAAACATTTCCAAACAAATGGTCGTAAGTTGAGGATTTCCTGTACCGTAGTACCTTGATATTTATCATTAATTGGTTTCAGGAGGCATGATGAGTACCAAAGATGATGAGTATCAAACAAACTTTTCCCATAAGGAATAATGCACTGAGTCACAAACCAGCCAACACAAATTCTAGCTTGTGCATTGAGTACCAAACAAACAATGAGTACCGGGACAAAAATGTTTATGTCAAAATATGTTGAGTACCAAATTTGAGGAGTTTCAAAGCAATTGAGTACTAAGGTATCTATCAGTGTTCCAAGTAATACACTCATTGAAAGCAGAACTCTTGAGGCAGGTTGATTCCTCAAAGGACAATTTATTGGATCTATCATATTGGCACAACTGGTGAAAACCGACTCTGAAGATTCCTGTTGGTTTTCACCTAATTAAAATGAAAGTCCCCCTTTCCCCAAATCATCAGTCACATTGTCCAATCAAGGTGCTGATCAGTTGCTTGCTTACTTCATTCCTCCTTCCCAGCCATCTATTGGAATGTCCTTGGTTCCCACAGGAAAACTTTTTGTTTCGACTACATAACCCCAGCTATCTATTTCCCCTCTCCCTATCCCTTCTTCTGCCTTGTGGCAACCCTGAAGCCTCAAAGATGGCCCCAGCCAGGTTCACTTCAGGGTTGACAGTACCACTGTATTCAATAAACTATGGACTTTTTCCTTTTATACCCATTCATTCCTCTCCTTTTTTATTCCAGAGCCAATGAGGAAATTGCTCAGGTCCGTACTAAGGCCAAAGCTGAGAGTGCAGCTCTTCATGCTGGACTTCGAAAAGAACAAATGAAGGTTGAGTCTCTTGAAAGGACCCTCCAGCAGAAGGTGATTTCATCTCTTTCACTTACTTTTCTTGATGGAGAAGATTGTCTGAAATTCACACTATGTTTCTCCTGGAATTGGGTGAAAGCAATGACTGTTGTAGTTCAGAACATTCACCTCATGCACACCTAAAGGGGTTGAATCACCCACACTTTTCAATGTTGCTGTTAGCTTTTGTGTATATGTGTGTGTTGTTGTGTCTGTCAAACAAATTAAAGCTCAAAAGAGGGAGATTTCCATTGCTTCCTGGCAGATTCCCATGAAGAAACTCAATGGGGAAAGCAGCAGGAAGTCAAAAATTGATCCTGCTTTTACTGAATCCAAATCCGAATCAGAAACACTGCTTTTTGGCCACCCTTGGTCAATCAATTTCTCTATTTAGCTAAGGAAATATCTCTGAAACAATGACCCAAGGAGGCACCAGGTTATCATTATTTATTTAAAGATTAAGAATCTTGCCCTCTAACTCACTTACTAAGGAATGCAGTTGCATTCATGCGAAACTTTAAATGGGAGCTGCTTTAGCTTCTAAATCATTGCTGGGTTGCTGTATTTTTCATCTACACTTCCTGTTTTAATGTATCACATGAATAAATACAGAGCGACACAAGCTGTCTTTCAACTGCAATCAACCCGGTGGTGAGTTTCAAAATATTTGCCTATTGGTTCGGTGAGCATGGACTTTACGCACACGCAGAGCATTTACTAATGAGCTTCTCCAGCAATCCATGTGTGTCACACAGCTGAGGTACAGCAATCTGCTGTGCCGTGCCAATCAGCTGAATTTGGAAAACAAGGTATAAACCACAGCCTAGAACCCTGGCAGGCAGGTGGCCAAAACAGCTGATCGTTGGAGCAAACCCGAACCCTTTTCTCTCAGATGATCCTCGGAGCTACCGGATCACCGAAACCAGACCGAACCAGTAGCATACCACCACTGAACCAATCTACCTCAGTGCACAGATTACTAATTGCAGAAAAATGAAGCCTTTGAAAAGGTCATATTCATGGAATTGAGCTTCAGAAGTCACACAACCGTCTGCCTAAAGGCAGGCTTTAAATAAAATATTTTATCAAACAGAAATGAAATTTAAATTTAAAAATAGGAGATTTTTCTCATCCTGGCAGCTATGCCAATTCATACTGAAGACTGAGCTCCATTTTCTTTATTTTGCAAATTAGACGAACCCCTCTCCCCACCCCCATTCTCAAAGGGAGGTGGGGTTTGGACCTTCATAGATTTTTATCTTACAAGGTACTTCTTTCTGTCTCATTCAAAGATGATAGCAGGTTGCAGTACCAGTTCTGGGCTTTGAGAACACCCTTACTGTTCTGACCAAGGCTTCCTGAGACATTAACAAACATATGTTAATCCCAAAAACCTTTTATTTTATTTCAACGGCTGTGAATTATAGTCATTCACAGCCCGTAATGAGTCTCAAACAGTTTGTAAAGAGCCCCACAGAAGTTTGCCAAAGTCCTTCAGGATAAGTCTGATAAGCACGCACCTTTATCTTTCTTGAAATGCTGCCAATGACTACATTGACAGTTGTACAAGGCCAAACTGACCACAAATTCAACACGGAGCTTCAGGTTTGAAACCGACCAGTCATATCCCTTTGCTCCTCCTTTGTGTCTTATGGGAGAACCAATCACCTCCAAGCCTTACTCCCGAGTCACCCCTTTTTGTCTGGCAGCTCTGCGCATGCGCACACTGGGAACAGGCCTCCCTTGTTCCTCTGCCTTGTTGCTGTCAGATTCTGGAGGCTCCGGAGTCAGCACATAACTCCCAGATGGCCCTGGCCCCATCTCTGTATTGGATGCAGGATCCTCATCCAAGCCCGCTCCAGATTCCCGGACTGGCCCATGGTCCTCTCCACTGTCTGACTCTGCTGCCCTCTCCTCAGGCTGCCGGCGGACCACAATACCCACCATGTATAATAGTGCTAAACTTGGGACATGTATAATCTGGTTGCATTTTGTACATGAAGGAGAACTAACATCAGGAGCATGGGTTGAGAATGTTCCATCAGTGATGGGATTCCAAATTTTTTCCTACCGGTTCTATGAGACCACGTTTTGCGTGCGCAGCAATCAAAAAACGCCCTCTGCCAGCGCTGGTGAGATGAGCTGTTTTTTTAGCTCAGCTGAGGCGCAGTAATCCGTTCTGCCATGCGAATCAGCTGAGCTAACAAACAAGGGAATATAGGACAGGACAGGGCGGTGCGGATGGGCGGGGCCAGTCAGAGGTGGTATTTGCCGGTTCTCCGAACTGCTCAAAATTGTCGCTATCGGTTGTCTAGAATCGGTCAGAACAGCTGAATACAACCTCTGATGTCCGTGCATTATGGGGATGTTACTAATTTTGCTCTGTCAGAGAAAGTTGTGGGTAATCAGCATTTCGCTTCTGGGCTTTATTCATCTTTTCATTTATTTTTCAGAACCAGGAAATTGAAGAGTTGACCAAGATCTGCGATGAGCTGATTGCCAAGTTAGGAAAGACCGATTAAGGATGTCTTTAATCATTTCTGGAGCACCATTCTTGGTTTCTCCCTGCTATCCATCTGTATCTTCCAGCAAACATATTGCCTTATTTTTTCCCCCTCCAGAAATAATCTTTTCCCCCTTCACGGCAGCAAGAAAAAGCACATGCTTCTGTATCAAAGAACTGCCATCTGCAAGAGGAGTGACTATTGCTCTGTTTGTACTCATTTCCTGCTCTGTAGACCTCCCTTTCCTATTCAGTATTTTGCAGGCTCTCCTGACTGCATGAAGCCAATGGATAGAAGCAGATGGTGATTGCTTTGCATGGAAGAGTTTCTGCACTTGGTTGAAGCTTTGGCCCACAGAAGCAGCTGTATTAGTGCCTCAAGGACAGTCACCTATGGGGAGAGAGCAGTTGTTTGCAGATGCTTCAATCTGAAAGCCAGAAATGCAGCTTAATTGAATCCATGTTCCCCTGCATGCACTAGTACCATCCCGGCAAGGACACGAGTGGAATACGACTTCAGCTGCCTCTGAAAGCACAAGGGGAAAAACTAAGGCAGATGTCACTGTTCCTCAAGGGAAAATGCCCAGATGAAAATGGATTGGCATTCCTGGGAGCATGGCATCATTGCAAATTGCAATCAGCCACAGAGAAAAGGAACTCATCCCTGTCTTGCTTGACCAACATGGAGCTTGAGGCTCCTTGATTCATGGCGGCGTGAGCTTTGTAGATCTGAAAATATGGGCCACCAGAAATCCATAACTTTAAAAGGCAGATTTCATAGTCCTAAAGGGCCACAAGATGTCAGAGTTTTGAGTTTAGCAGTTCTCCCAGATGTTGGGCTGCTAGCTTGGGGTGTTTGGGATGCTGGAACCTGCCTATCTGAAAAAGCACTTGGGATGGGGAAGTTAATACAAGGTGCCATAAGTCTCTTAAAGAGGTATAGCCGGCTGGTTTGGGATTTATCTTAGTGCACTTTAAGGGGATAGCAAGAGTGTAGTGGACCACAATTCACCCGAAGAGAACACGTACAGAGTGAACTTGAGTGAAGAAGAGCAACTGTTAGAAATCCCTAAATACACACAAACAACTTCCCCCCGCCCCACACAGATCCACACACAGACACAGCACAAACATGCACATGCACACCCCAATCATTCCTTGGGTTAGCACTTTTTCTCTGTCCAGGCCAAGAGCAGGGAACGGAACACAGTGGAGAATAAGTGAAGAAGTAGAAGTCCAACCTCCTTGTGCCAACGGCTGATGACTAACCTCCTTCCCAGGCCTCATCAAGGTTCTCTGAGAATTTGATATCATTTCAAAATCTAAAATGATTTGCAAAGAACATTCCCCACTCCTCTCAGTTGAGATAATTAAAATGGATATCTGTTCAGGAACTGCAATTGTCCTGGCAGTTTTGCAATGACCACAAACGTTTTATCAGCCAGGTTCTTGCCTGGAAATCTTTTCACATTTTTCTCCTTTTTTGGTAGAAGCCACAGTGATTAGTCCATTAAGGAACTCTCAAAATCGATACTCAAAGAGATCCCAAGTTGTCCCAGTCCAGATGTTGGAACCACCAGTCCCAGAATTGAGATTTGTAATTGCAACACATCTGTAAGGTGCCATTTGGGATGGCTGGTGTGAACATTTTGTTGTTTCACGCTGGTGTTGACTTTTTACGAACTCTGGCTGTATCAAGTAAACAATGGAGATTTTTCTCTGCCTGTGGATTCAAAAGCGATCAGGTGCTGAAATCCATAGCACAGGTCCTCTGTGGCTATTCCACCTGGGCTAAATTCTGCATGGAGTCTTGCTGTAGAAAGGGAGTTCCATAGATCAATCCATTCTGTGGGTTGTTGTCTTAGTCACGCATGGAGAGAAGCTGCACCAGGGAACTATCCAAAGCCATCGTGCAGGGAGAGAAGAGCTCCATTTCTGGGGCCTACCAAAAGTATCTCCATCTTGCAACTTCCAAACATGTTGTGAGGGCTTCGGGCTATTTTGGCTACTTACTCATTCCTAGTGTTGTGTGACAATTTCCACAATTTCTAGTGCTGACTGGAAATAATTGGAATTGTACATCCCAGTGAGAAGCTTATCTAGAGAGCTTCAGAGGTAACAGAATGAAATACATTTGACAAATAATATAAACCCCTTTATGTGCCATTCCTAAGTAGGAACTCCACTTTTAAGCTTGCCTGAAACTTTTCTCTCTTACGATGCCTCATGAGGTTTATCTTTCAACTGAAACTCATCCTGCTCTGCACTTTGCTATCACACATCCTTGGCCCACCTGCCATGCTGCTGCTTCCCACTGAGATGCCATCAATGAACAAGGCTGAGATACAATCAAAGGTTTATACCAGGCCAAATTCCTTGGACTCAGAGCTCTTGGGATCATGGCGTCTGCTGGAAAATCACACTACAGAATTTTATTGAATCTGGAGTTACCGGGGATAGCATTGGCTTAATTGCATGTCTGGATCTGGATCTAGAAACTTTTGTTGGCATTGCCAGGCAATAGATTCTGGCCTGTGGAATAGCATTTGGAAGAGCTCTTTTGCTACAATTTTGGGAGACCTGTTTTCGGTTCCCATAAAACTATGGTCCTGCCAAGTGATAATTGTTTTATGGTGTTGCTCATTTTATAGTAGCTGCACTAGTGGCAGCCTTCAGTTGAGTCAGGGATGGAGATCTTGTGGTCTTCAAGAGCTTCAATGGAGTTGCATCAACCCCAACTGGTCTGGGAATTACATGCACATCTTTGGCTTCAGTTTGTCCCCCTTTGAGTAAAGGAAGGAGGAAGTAGAAACCCAAGGTTTGTCCTGCAAGCAAAATCCTGTGTCTTCTTCCAGAGCTCTGTGGTTTTAACGCCATCCTCCAGCTCTTGGCTGGATGTTCAGTGGTTGCACTTTTGTCTGTGGTGTGTTTTGTGCGGGTGTATGTCTTCACATGCACACTCTGCCAAATGCTCTCTTGTTTTGTGCCTGAAGCATGCCACTAAAGGGCAAAGAAGATTCCTAAGGAATGATATTATTAACTATAATATGGTTATTATAGTTTGTTCAGATATATGGAAATTGTGTGCGTGCGCATGTGTGTGTGTAATATATATATGTGTATGTATGTGTGTATGTATGTATGTATGTATGTATATATTGGATATAGTTCTATATAGTGCTGGGGTGTGGGTGTATGATTGAAGTCTGTACAACTGTTGCACCTCATATAGCATTGTGTGGCAAAATGCTACTCAGACTGGCTGCTAATTTTCTATGTCAAATCTTTTCCATCTACAGCGGTAATTTCCACCAATCTATAATGTTTCCAAAACCATTTAGGTGTCCCACACAATCACTTCTCAGCCAGAAAGAAGCTGCGGGGTTTGTGCAGCAAACACCCAATATGTTCCATAATCATTCACGTTGACTGAAGTCACCCCACCTCACCAGTTGTGGTTAAAGAGTTTCGGCCACTTAAAGCATACAGCTGCAGCCCCATAACTTGCAAGTGAGATTATAAGTTTAAGATTATCTTCTCAGTGAAAGTGCTAATAGAAGAGGTTGCTTATCTCTGCCTGGAATCCTAAACTTGAGGTGTGAAATGGTTTCTGCCACCATGGCCTCTTCTGTGTATCTTGGGATTGAGACTCTTAGCATTACATAGCCTTCTATCTAAGCCTTCTCAGTTTTGCAGCCCGACATTTCTGAAGGGTTGTTGAATTACCGAAGCCAATGTTAAAATCTGTTTCTAAGTGGAAAATAATTTGTGGAGGGCGGGCCATTCTCCAAAATAATCCACCATAAATCTACAGGGCTGGTTGTATCACAAGGATATATGTGTCAATGATATTCGTGAGACAGTCAAATATCAAGCATCAACCCTAGCTTAGAAAAAAAAGAAAACCCCCAATCCCCTGTATTATTTCTTGACAGCTGATTATAGTTGCAGGATCCACTTTAATTCCAGATTGCAATGAATTGAGGTCTCTTTCTTTCTGGCTCAAAGCATCTCTTCCTTTCTCTCTCTTTTTCTTCTTGCAATCACGTTTTGCACAAAGGAGTTAATCTACTACTATGAAGGAAGTTATTATTCTCCGCTTGGGTGCAAACGCTGAGAGCATTCGCCTTTGCAAAAGGTTTATTTGATTTCCACACTATCATCTGGCAAAAAGCCCTCTAGTGCAGGGATCTCCAACCTTGGCAACTTTAAGACTTGTGGACTTCAACTCCCAGAGCTGAACTTAAAGTCTTAAAGTTGCCAAGGTTGGAGACCCCTGCTCTAGTGTCTGATCTAAGTCAACTTGCAAGCTTTCATGGGGGAAGGTCCTTAGGCATACATAGCTTGCCAGCTTTACATTATATACACACATACATACATACATACATTTTATATATATATATATGTAAAATGTAAATATATATATATATTTACATACATACGTACACACACACACACACAGAGAGTATATGATGATATTCCTTTTCTAAGTCAGGTAAATATTTGTAAGAGTTCTACTCCCTCCAATAAGATAAATTGATTGTTAATATATTTTTCCCCAGCCGCTCCACTGCCTGAATAAAACCAATGTTCTTTCAACTTGGCTACGATATATAATTTTATGTTATTTATTTCTAATCCAGACAGACGTCTTTGGATTTTGATACTGGTATATATGAACTTAAAGCTGTATGCAAAAGCATAACAACGTGTACATGAAACAAGCTTAAAACATTATAGTACACCTTCCCACAAGGTTGAACGGGTACTTAAAATTTATGTGCGGCTGTTCACAGTGCATATGGCAGATGCGGAAATGTGAATACCCTTTGAGTTAAAATGCCTGCATTTATAAACCTTTCTATCTTGCTTTTTGAATTCTTTTCCCCATTCTTCCATGCAGAACTCTTTCTGCTCAAAAATATTCTCGGATCTGCTTTTGTGCATTTTATTGTTGAGATCTCCGGAGATGTCTAATGATGTTCAAATCTGGGAACTGTGCAGAGTATTTCAAAAGGATCCTGGCTTCCTATTAATAAGGCTCTGTCTGTAGATGTCTTGGTGAAGGAGAAGATCTTTTGTGATCCCGGGCACCTCTATTGTTCTAGGCAAAAATGGATTCAGCCGTTACATTTTCTAAACTCTGATTTATGGCTTAAGGCGTGTTACACAAACCCCGTCACCTTTCTGTTCGCCAAATCACAATTAAGCATGATGAATAAAATCTCTCCCCCAGTGGTTGGATGCTGCAGTTTAACAACCAGTTCGGTGAGCATGCACTTTGCTTAAGGTGCTGGTGCGCAGCATTGAAAACGGAGCATTTAGAAGCTCAGCTGCTTACCTTCCAAGCCAGCAATGGCAAATAAAACAGCAAGGGGGGAAATCAGCTGTGCCGCACGATTGAGATGAGCTGCAAAGCAGAAAATAAAGGACAGGATAGGGCGGGGCCAGCTGATCGTCAAAACTACCGGTTCGCTCAAACCGATCCAAACCGCCAGCATCCCACCACTGCCCTCCTCCATTCAAATAATAAGACTAAGGAGCAGAGTATTGCATTCTCCATTTAACAGAGGAGGATTAATTTTCAAGCGGAATATAAGAACTGCAAACCATACAAGATCTGCGCAAAACTTACCCTCCGTCTTTGCTGATTCTTGAAATTTAATCCCTTTGGGTAGAAGTCTTATTCCGCAATTCCATCTTGCTGGACACTAAAATGTAAGCGTGGCAAGAAACTTTTATCAGCCAAATACAGGTGGTCCTTGACTTACAACCATTCATTTAGTGACCGAAGATACAATGTGATCTCTCTCTACATGGGCTACTTCCTTGGTCAGAGTCTCCAGCAGTTCATTTGAAGAGCAATCCACCCCTGGAAAAGGAGCTCTCTCATCCTGGATGCTGAAATCAGCGTGAGCCTCCCCCCGCCAGTGGTAAGTTGGATGTCTTTGGGCCTGTTCGTGTGCCAAATTTGTGATAAAAACCAACCTTTCAGGTTTCCATACAACTGGAGACTCTTGAACAATAAATAGGAGCTTTCCTATGGAGCTTTTGAAAAAGGGAATTCTGTGCTCATGAGTGGAGCCACAGAAACCATGTTTCCTAGGAAGGCTGGGGTTTACATACAGTTTAAAAAATATACAGTCACTGTCCTCTTCCGGGTTCCCAATCTATCCAGCTACACATCACCCTACACAACACCCTACTATTGTAGCATACCATTTGTTTCCTTACCCTATATTTCCATTTCCAGTAATCTCCATCTTTAGCATGACACTGGACAGCATGACCTGCCAAATATATGACCTTCATGCAAAACAATACAGATAATTCTTACATAATATTCCAGTAAATCCTCTTAGGGAGACCAAAAATGGCGTTACCATTGCTTTATATTTTCACAGGTATAATTTTACAATCACACAATGGCACTGAAAAAAGTGAGTTAATGACCTGTTTACACATGACCATTGCAGCATCCCCATAGTCACAGGATCCAAATTTCATCGCTTGGCAACTCATGGATTTTATGACCATTGCACTCCTGAGAGTCATGTGATTACTGTTTGTAACCTTCCCAACTTGCTTCTGATAAAGCAAAGTCAGCAGGGGAAGTAAAATTCACCGAACGACCACATGATCCACTTAATAACTCTGGCAAAAAGTGTCAACTAAAAAAAATACTCCTTTGGTCTTTTTAGTTGCCAGCAGAAACAGAGTGGGGGAAACCAGTGCATTCTTTAAATGCCTTAGATAATCGCCTTGGCAGCCCAAAGCTGTCGGCACGAAAGAATATTACTGGAGAGCATAATGGATGACTCTTGGCTATGGATGTGACCCATTGGAGAATATACATCCGGGGGGGGGGGGAAACCAGAGTCAAGGGGGAAATGAATAATGTAATTTAGTGTTGGCTGCACCCAGCTAATACCAACATGGCCACTCCTAATCTTTTTTTTTTTTTATTCTGAGAGATGTGGCTAGAGACTTATGATTTGAATGGGGGGTGGATTTGTTGGAATCCTGACAAAAAGATTGTAAAATGGGACAATGGCCCTGCATGGCCATGGGAATGTTGGACTTGATTGGGGTTGTAAATTGAGGACTACCTTCAGGATAAAGACATACTGTGCCAAACTTGCCAACAAAAACATTTTGCCCATCTAAATTCAGAATGTTTATCATTGTGAAGTTCTCTGCCATGTTCTCTTTGGGGATGTGCATCTCCTCCCTCCATAACTCATCCTAAGCCAAGTTTAAATTTACAGGTGCAAATCTTCTCTGGCAGCTGTTTTCAAGGAAAGGAACAGACCAACCAGAGAGTCTGCTGTGCAACCATGTGAGGGCTCTCTTTAGCTGAGAAAGAACCGATAAGCACATTCCACAGGGCAGGAGAACCGATACAAAACTAGATTTGGCTGCTGGGCTCCCAACCTATCTCTGCTGGTAGGGAAAAGAGATGCCATCGGTTTGTTGATTTCTCTGTAGCAAAACCCAGGCAGAATGACATCATTATCCAGGTCCCATTTACATATGTATGTATGTATATATGTATGTATGTAGTTAAAAAAATCAAGAGCCTGGTGTGATTTTTCCAATTCACACCTTTTATTAAAAGATATGAAGTTGTGAGCTGCAGCCTGGAAAAAGTGTTATCAGATAGTCCTCAGGCTACCAACTTCCTGGACACAGGAACAACTTACCTCCACAAATTGTGAATGCTCTAACACTGGAAGTTTTTAAAAAGATGTTGGATAACCATTTGTCTGAAGTGGTGTAGGGTTTCCTGCCTATTCAGGGGATTGAACTAGAAGACCTCCAAGGTCCCTTCCAACTCTGTTATTCTATTCTATTCTATTCTATTCTATATTCTATTCTATTCTATTCTATTCTATATTCTATTCCATTCCATTCCATTCTCCCTTCCCTTATTCTACTTCTATTCTATTCTATTCTACTTTATTCTAATCCCGCCCAGGGTGGTATTCTACCGATTCGGATTGGTTCTATAGAACCGGTTGTTAACAATTCTGTGCAGTTGGAGAACCGGCAAATCATGCCCCTGGCTAGACTGTCCCCTCTCTGCCCACCCCTTCTCTCCCAGCCCAGTCAGTCATCGCTGACTGCATTCTCCCCAGCCCAGTCACTCCTTAAGGTTTTTTTTTTCTCCTGACGATCAACTGTTCTGACGATCAGCTGTGCCGGGATCCCCCTTGCTGTCTTACTCCTTCACCCAGGAGGATTCCCTGAGGCCCAGGAGGCCCAAAAATGGAGTGGGGGTGGGGTGCTGCAAAAAAGAAGCCACGTCTGCCCAGTCACAGGGCCACGCCCTCCTAGCCACGCCCACAGAACTGGTTATTGAAAAATCTGAATTCCCAATCCTGCATTCACCCCCCTGCCAGCCAGCTGATTGTTGGCTATCTGCCATGCATGCGTGTGGGAGACACAAGCATGGGAGACACATACATATGCACAGGGGGTGAGGCACATGGGGGGGGGTTCACACACGCATGTTCAGGGGGCTGGGGGGTCATGCGCACATTGCATTCTGGGTGCAGGCACACATGTGCGCATGCATACACTTTCGGCACACGATGCCAAAAAGATTAGCCATCACGGCTATAGTCTGCGAACTGAGGGGTCCTTTGTGCTCTCTCAGCTTGGTTGTTTATTTTATTTATTTGTCAAGCGATTATAAGATAACAGGTATAAGTATAAACATAGTTATGAATACATGAAATGGGTACATATAAGAAAAATAAAAAGAAACAATAGGACAGGGACAGTAGGCATGTTGGTGCGTTTATGCACGCCCCCTACAGGCCTCTTAGGAAGAGGGTGAGGTCAATAGTAGACAGTCTAAGGTTAAAGTTTTTGGGGTTTGGGGAAGAAACTACAGAGTCAGGTAGAGTATTCCAGACACTGTCCACTTGACATTCTTGCAGACGTTTCCTTACCCAAACTAGATAACATCATCGGTGTTAATACTAGGAAGAGGAAGAGCAGAAAGAAGGAGTACCCTAGTGTTCCTGTCAGCCATGGAAGCTTCTGTGGGACTTTCTACCAACCCTTCTCTGTCTTCCTGAGGGCTAGTGTGGTATCATGGCTGGCTCATTTCAACCCTGAGCTACAAATATGCTCCTTTGTTGGTATTCTGTGAACTGTTAGGGTGGGGATGTCTTCACCCTCTTTCTCTCACACATGGTATCTGGGCTGAGTTGCCTCGTACTCCTCTGGACTGGACCGTCTCCCTCATGTGGATCTACCTCCTTACTACCTACCATGGTGGCGCAATGGTGAGAATGCAGTACTGCAGAGTACTTTTGCTGGCTGCTGGCTGCCTGCAATTTGGCAGTTCAAATCTCACCAGGCTCAAGGTTGACTCGGCTTTCCATCCTTCCGAGGTGGGTCAAATGAGGACCCAGATTGTTGGGGGCAAGAGGCTGACTCTGTAAATCACTTAGAGAGGGCTGGAAAGCACTGTGAAGCAATATATAAGTCTAAGTGCTGTTGTCCTTCCTTCCTTCCTTCCCCTCCCCTTCCTGCCTCCCTCCCTCCCTCTCTTCTTTCCCAGTGGTTAGAATGCAATATTGCAGGCTGCCCACTGCCAGCAGTTCAATCCTGACCGGCTCAAGTTTGACTCGGCCTTCCATCCTTCTGAGGTGGGTCAAATGAGGACCCAGTGGGGCAATAGCTGACTCTGTAAACTGCTTAGAGAGGGCTGTAAAGCAGTATATAAGTCTAAGTGCTATTGCTATTATCAAACCTTCTCCATTTTTTTGATCCTATTTCCACCCTGAACATGGTTCTAAGGGATGAGATGTAAAATGAGCAATAAACTCAGAGAGGCAGCAAGTCACATCACATCAAATAATGTCCATTATGTTAATGCGCATCATAACATCCTACATTATCTGATACAATGGCTTGTTCCTCCACTCTGACTTTGATCCATAGCTTTTTGAAGTTAAAATAGAGCTGTTATGACCACAACTGAATGGGTTACAGTCCAGCACCAGCTGCTGAGATACACATCTATTTATTTAATTTATATCCTACCTTTATTATTTTTATAATTAGCTTAAGGTGGCAAATGTACCTAGTAATCCTCCCTTCTTCCTCTCAAATAACTCTATGAAATGAGTTGGACAGAGAGTGACAGGCCCAAAGTCACCCAGCCAGCTTTCATGGCTAAGGCAGGATTAAAATTTACTGTCTCCTGGTGATTGGCCCAAAGGCATCCAGGTCTAACAGGAGACTGAACACCAAGCCTCCCACTTTCTAGCCTGGTGCTGTCACCACTAATGGGCTCAAGCTATTGTGTGAGCAGAGGAAGCTTACAAAACCATTGTTCTGACCCAGCTCCCCAAACACGGCAGACCCTCTGTAGTTGAAGCAACAATTCCTTTATTAGGAGCACCAGCAAAAGGTTTCTCTCTCACTACAGGCTAACAAGTCTGTCTGGCCGGGAGATGAATGGTTGTCTGCCACATCTATTCATCTCCACCCCCTGCCTTTAATCCCCAGAACTAGGGTGGGGCCTTGCTAGCAGCTATGGCTCTTCCTTCCCAAGGACCGGCCCATAGATTTCCACTGCTCTCCTCTCCTCTGCCTTCTGTAGATCCACATGTCAGGAACTAGACCCAGCTGTTCCTCCTCTTCCACATCAGCCACCTCCAGACCTGGGGGCTGTTGGCTCTCCATCTGAGGGCTGACTGACAGCCCAAGTTCCGCCTCTGTCTCTCTCTCTGTGCCAGCTCCATTCCTTCTTCCCCCTCGAAGCTCTCAGGTTGTCTTGATGCTGATCCTGACTCCCACACCACCTCCTCCTCCTCTGATTCAGCTACTGGAGGGATTGGCGGCCAACAGGCCACAACAACCATCTTCATCGCATTGTATCAGCCCGGCTGGTCAGGCAGGGAAAGTATGCTACAGACCCCATCAGTTAAAGGATTCCAACTGGCGGGATTTAGGAAGAGAGCCTTCTCTGCTGTGAGACAGACTCCACTCTCTTGGCCTTCTGAAAAGGAGTTAAGATATGACCCTGTACCCCTGCATGGGGAGCCCAGGGAAGCACACAGTTGTGGGGCTTGTTGGCCCCTAAAATAGGGGTAGGGAAGGGATGGTTTCACACACACAACCTAATCCTCATGCGCAATTGAAGCTTTGCATACTCACTCATGAGCATTTCCAGAAGACTGGATGCCCTACGAGCTCTCCCTTCATTTTTTAAACCAATTTCAATCTCTCATCTCTTCTTAAACATTTTTTGTTTCATTTTAAAATATACTCTTTTACATTTTAGCATTTTATCGTACCCCACCCAAAGTCCCTCTTTAAGCTATGGGTGGTAGAGATGGATAGGACAGAAATGTAGATAGGTAGGTAGGTAGGTAGGTAGGCAGGCAGGCAGGCAGGCAGGCAGGCTAATAGACAATAGATAGGTAGGTAGGTAGGTAGACAGATAGACAAATAGACGATAGATAGATAGATAGATAGATAGATAGATAGATAGATAGATAGATAGATAGATAGACAGATAGACAGAATTCATCCACTGCACTAACCTGTATGAAGGTTTGCTTGATTTGGGCTTCACATCTTGAATGAATCTAACCATTTTGGGTTGCATGGCATTGCCACCTATTATGTCCTGGCATCCCCTAAGGAAGAGCGGGCACTGTCAAAAGAGCAGGTGGCAGCCTTAAGATAAGAGACCTGCCCCCTTTTTAAGTGCACTACCAAATATTTACATGCATCTTTATAACTGTCTGGTTTGGCTCTGCAACCAAAAAGTACAGACACAGACTTCAGAGGATAATTAGGACTGCAGAAAAAACAATTACTACCAACCTGCCTTCCATGAAGGACCTGTCTACTGCACGAGTCAAAAAGAGGGCTGTGAAAACATCTACAGACCCCTCACATCCTGAACATAAACTGTTTCAACTCCTACCCTCAAAATGACACTATAGAGCACTGCACACCAGAACAACTAGGCACAAAGACAGTTTTTCCTGAACGCCATCACTCTGCTAAACAACTCATTCCCACAACACTGTCAAACTATTTACTCTTAAGACTGTATTACTTATTGTTCTCATCCTTCCTGTTACTCATTTCCTTTTCTACTTATAACTTCATTGCTTGTATCTTTATGATTTATATTGTTTTACTTAGTTTCCTAATACGATCTATGTTGCTTTCTTATTTAGTATCCTATGGTTATCACTGTTGTATCCTATGATTCATGATGAATATATTTTTATGATGACTATGATCATGACTGATCGCTTATAGTTTTTATGTACACTGAGAGCTTACGGACCGAAGACAAATTCCTTGTCTGTCACACTTGGCTGATAAAGAATTCTATATTCTATATTCCATTTCAACCCAATGTGCATGCATATACACACAAGCGCACACACACCATTTTTATGGGAGCCTTATATTCTTTTAAACAATGTTAATATGTCTGCAAGTGATGGAAAGGAAAGTAAAATACAAGGGAACAAATTATAGCTCAGGGAAAAAAACCTGATCAAACAGTAAAGTTGATCAGAGCTTACTAGCTAGGGAAAAAGGAAGGGGGCAGGAAATGAGCTACTGAAAGTTCCTCTTTATGGTGTGTGTGTGCTTGTGCAAAGTGAAACACGCTTTGTTTCAATATTTCACTTTTCTGTATCTGTACCATGGTTTTTCAAACTTAACAACTTTCAGTTATGTGGATTCCCAGCACTCTGATTTATACTCTATCCGTTACTATTATTTTGAAGAACTGAAGTGACTTTGTTTATGATAAAGTGTTTTTTATATATATAGTGTTTTTTTTTATTATATATGTATTATATATATATAATGCTGACTGGGGCCTAAGAAATAATCCAATGTCTTTAAAGTACATAGAATATTAAGTTAGCAAGAAATCATGTTGCGGAAATCCATCCACTTGGATCTTTGGAATCATGATGATAAAAATCATAATGATTGATTCCTTCCTTCCTTCCTGTCCAACCTGCTGAAAAAAATCATGAAAATCTTTCCTTTCCTTTCTTCCTTTTCTTTCCTATCCTTTCTCCTTCCTTCCTTCCTTCCTTCCTTCCTTCCTTCCTTCCTTCCTTCCTTCCTTTCCTTCCTTCCTTCCTGTCCAACCTGCTGAAAAAAATCATGATAATCTTTCCTTTCCTCTTCCTTCCTTCTTTGCTTCCTGTCCAATATGCTGCAAAAAATCATGACAATCTTTCCTTCCTTCCTTCCTTCCTTCCTTCCTTCCTTCCTTCCTTCCTTCCTTCCTTCCTTCCCCCTTCCAGAATTCCAGTCCCACTTCAAATCTTCTAGGCATGAATGCCCTTGACTTCTGCCTGACCAATTCTGTTAGAACCAAGCCAAAGAGGACTGGTGGTTGCATAGCAACTTAGCAAATTGGATCACATGCTCAAGCCACAAAAGAGACTTATGCAAAGATGAGCAGAAAGTGCTGTGTTCAGAAGCATGAATAGTCAAAATCCCCAAACCCACACAGCCTTTTTTTCTTCTTTTTTTTCCCCAGCCGTCTTCGCAGGCAGGCGTTTAGATGCGCAGAACTCTGGCACAACTCAACGGTGGTGAGCAGAGATTCAAGTAAAGAGGCTGCATGTGGTAAGAGGCAACTAACTTTCCAAGCTCTATAAATAACATAATGTATGATCTCTTCCTATCTGATGTTCGCAAGGAAAATATGTTTTTAAATGTAGATCTCTGGCGGTCACAAGATCTGCAAAAGGCAGCCTGCCGGGCTTTAGATTTTAAAAGTATGGAACATGACGGAAGGGAGGAAGCAGGAAGTAATTTCTGAAAAAGGAAAAAAAAAAGAAATTCAAAACAGAATCTAAAGAACTAAACTTAAGTGAGGAAACTGCGTCTTCTTTGAAAGGGAAGAAGGGAGGGAGGCTCTTTAGCAGTAGAAACAAAGGGGGGGGGGAATTCCTAAGTTCTGACATTGCAGTTTCGCAAACATAAAAGGTTTTAGTACATTTAATAAACATTTACATGGTTTAATAACCGGCTTACTGATATGTGAATCCAGGCTGATATTCTTGCATCCTGAATGGAATCCCTGTCCGCTGCCATTAGCTAATACTTAAGTCAGCCAAGAAACTGATCTTGAAAGAAAATTAGGATATAAACTAATGCAAACCATGTAAGAATCGGAAATTGGCAGGGAAATAATAATACCATCCAAAATAGTTCTTACAACAAATAGTGCTTACAACTTACGACATAAGTTATCTCACCCATGTAGCTTATGTCTCAAGATAGGCAGCGCTGTTGCAAAAAGTAATGAACAATGCAACACAAATGGTAAGTTTCCAGGGTGTTGATAATACCAACCTCCATCTCATTTAAGATAATTTCTTCTGTTATTGGGACAGACTGGCAAATCCAGTGTGGATTTTAGTTGTTAATAGTTGTTACTCAGAGCTCACATTCTGGACATTTTTGGGGAGTGCAAAAAATAGCCTCATTTTTGCAATCTGTCTCTAAAGCAGAGGTGGTATTCAGCAAGTTCTGACCAGTTCTGGAGAACCAGTAGCGGAAATTTTGAGTAGTTCGGAGAACTGACAAATCCCATCTCTGACTGGCCCCACCCTCATCTATTCTCTGCCTCCCAAGTCCCAGCTGATTGGCTGGGTCTTCTTTGGTTGCCCTGCACAGGAGAATGGAGCTAGAAAGTAGGTTAGTGGGGTGGGGAGGGAATGGGGATTTTGCAGTAACCTTCCCCTGCCACCTTCACCAAGCTATGCCCACCAAGCCATGCCACACCCACCAAGCCACACCACGCCCACCAAGCCACACCCACAGAACTGGTAGTAAAAAAAATTGAATACCACCACTGCTCTAAAGGCAAAGATTCCAAGAAATGGGATATATTTTGCATGCATATTTGTTTGACCCAGAAGTTATCCTCCAGCAGGATTGAAAGATTTTTGCAGGACTTTCTTCTTCTTCTTCTTAATTTTGCTGAGTCTTTTTGGCATATTGCCCTGTTTGGGATGTGCTGTCAGGAAGACAGGTCTCCTACTGGAAAAAAAAGAGGCATAGCTTCAAAGGCTAAACTTTGTCTAGGAATGACTCCTCCAGCAACTCAATTCACACGTGGTGTTAAACTAAGTTTGCTAATAGCCACAATGGGTTGAGCTAGCTAGATGCATAATGTTATGTCATTGATTTTGATAAATAAATAATGCCTGGTTAAAAAACTGTATTGACGAGTCAATACAAATAAAACCAAATGTACCTTAATGTGTTCCAAAATATTCTCCTATATACAAAAATAAAAATCCATAGGCATTCAGTTCAAGTCACAATGATGTCACACACGTTGCAATCAGTGTGACATAAATCTCACCATATACAATGCAAATGGAGACTTTTAACGCAAGGAAAAGTGACTTGTATTGGTTGGATAATTCAAACTTAAATAAAACATTATTTCTTCTGTTTTAATAAATCTTGCTTGGCTTCCCCATTTCCCTGCTAACTTTTAAATTTCCTATCAAGTTTACTTACTTAGCTATCTGTCAAATTGCTATTTAAAAGTGGGTAACGTATTGCCAAAGACCACTCTAATAAGTAGGTTCAGAACACAAACTGCCCAAGATACTTCTGTGTAGATTTACAACATAGTAAATACATAAGCAAGTACATAAATATTTCTTTTAAATAGCAGTCATCCATCCCATTTTCAGATATCCCCACAATGCAAAAGTACCTATAGATTTTAGTTTTTTCCAGCAAATACTTCCTGGAAATTCTGCATTAAGAAATACTACATGTTGGGAAATTCTGGGCTAATTTTCCAAGCATTTTATGGAGATAGGAAAGCTTCTAAAAAGGAACTTGAACTAGCTTTCGCCAGGCTTAGTCCTACACCCCAATATCAGGACCTCACAAGCTCTTTTGCTCTTAAGTCAAAAGCAATGTTTACACAACTCCCATTCTGTTAAAAAAAACAGTTTACAAGTCACAACAGCTCAGTGAAAATTAAACAAGCCTATTATGTATGAGTTTGTTGTCTAACCTTGATCATCTCATTAAGCCATGCGCTGACATTGCATGTTACAGATATAGTCCTTACAACTGCTTGGTTGTAACTTACAACCATTTGGACTGCCATTTGTCAGAAATGGTGTAGGGCAGGGATCTCCAACCTTGGCCACTTTAAGACTTGTGGCCTTCAACTCTTCAAGACTTGTGGACTTCAAAGCTTTGCTGGCTGAGGAATAATGGGAATTGAAGTCCACAAGTCTTAAAGTGGCCAAGGTTGGAGACTGTTTGGTATAGGATCTCCTGCTTGGGTGGGGTGGGGTGGGGGGGTTGGACTAGATGACCTACAAGGTCCCTTCCAACTCTTGTTAATCGGTAAATACGGTCACTTTTTGTGATCTTCCCAGAAGCAATAAGGAAGCCAGATTAACTTCAAAAGTCAGTTCCTTACTTAAAACAACTGCAGCCATTCATTGATTAACATCTGTGACCCAACATTTCTGTAGCCAAGAAAGGCAAAGTGAGTTTTTGCCCTATTTTATGACCTTCCTTGCCCATAGCTGTTAAGTGGAGGACTAAAAAAAGCCAGGCTCTATAGCCCCGGCGCCCTCTAGATGTTAAAAATCTCAGGGGCTTTAAGGGGAGCCTCGTGAAAGAAACTCGCAGCGGCGGGCGAGCTCCAGAGGCAGGGCGGCAGCGCCTCTTTAAAAGTTTCCAGAGTTGGCAACTTCGGTTCTGGCTGGCAAGCCGGGCCAAAAGCGAGGATGCTTTGGGCTACGGAGTCGGGGCGACCGACGGGGGCGGGCGGGTGCAGACCCAACCCGCGGCACCCAGGCAAGCGATGGCCGAGGCTTCGCGCGGGCGCTGCCTGCCTTCACTCCACATCCGGGGCTGGCTTTGGCGAATGGGAAGCGTTAAGGAACCCAGGAAGGAAGGAAGGAAGGAAGGAAGGAAGGAAGGAAGGAAGAAAGAAAGAAAGAAAGAAAGAAAGAAAGAAAGAAAGAAAGAAAGAAAGAAAGATGAAGTAAGTAAGTTAAGTAAATCAGTCAGTCAGTCAATCAGTCAGTAAGTAAATCATGGTGGAGAAGGCAGCGCGATCTTGGGAGCCGAAGGGCAGCCGTGGCTTTTTTGCATCCAAGGCTGGACCGCACTCCGATCTCTCCCCGGCCATGTGCGGGACTCGCCGGCTGGAGCCTCCACGCCGGCCACAAACCCCGCCGGGCGATGAGTCTGGCCGCTCGGCTCCAGCCCCGGTGGGGCCGGAGAGCCTCGCGTGGTGTGTGTGTGTGTATTTGTGTGTGTGTAATTTATGTGTGTGTGTTTATGTATGTGTGTGTTTGTGTGTATGCTTGTGTGTGTATTTGTGTGTGTATATTTGTGTATGTTTGTTTGTATTTATGTATGTGTGTGTGCGTTTGTGTGCATTTGTGTGTTTGTGTGTGTATTTATGTGTGTGTGTTTGTGTGTGTATTTGTGTTTGTGTGTGTATGTATGTGTGTGTGTTTGTGTGTGTATTTGTGTGTGTATTTATGTATGTGTGTGTATTTATATGTGTATGTATATATGTGTGTTTGTGTATATTTGTGTGTGCGCGCGCGCGCGGGCCGGGCGAGGAAAGCACGTGGAACCCCGTGGGAACGTCACTTTGGAGAGGAGGGACCGAGTAGATGCCCTTTTCGGGGAGGAGGAGGAGGCGAGATGGGGCGGCGTGCGTGCTGCGCGCACCCAAACACACCCACCCGCGTAGGGGGCTGGAGCTTCGGGCGCGCCCCGCCGCTGGAGGACGGGAAGGTGGCGCAATGGGTCGGACTCGGAAGCCGAGGAAGGCCCGGAGTGGAAGATGAGCAGCCTGCCTTCTTCCCTCCCGGGGCTCCGGAGCGGCGGTGGGTGCGAGCGGAGCCGAGGGTCCTCCTGCTGCGCTTCGGGCGCAAGGGTGCGGTTCCCGCCGGCGCTTTGAGACGAGCCAAAGAAGTCGCCACAGGTTCGCTTAGCCTTGACTCCGTTGGGGAGAGCTCTCGCGGTTGGCAGCTGAGGAAACAGTGGGCGTAGGATTGGGGCAAGGGCTTTGCAAAGTTCCGCTTTGAGCCTTTTCTTCTTCTTCTTCTTCTCTTTTTCTTCCAAATGAATCTTTCTAGAGGGGCCCTTTAAATTGCACGCAGGGCAGAGAGAGCTCTTGCAACCTAACGAATCTGCAGAGGGGATCACTTGATCCGGCCTTCCTTTCTCTTTTGACTCAGCTTGCCCAACCGATCCCGGGCTACTTTTGCGCTGGAATCTTGCAACGAAGTTGGAATCGTACAGGGGGGAGGGTAGAATACAGTACTGCACTCTTAACTCACTGCTCGGTCCAGGAGTTCAAATCCCACCAGGCTCCAGGTTGACTCAGTCTTCCATCCTTATGAGGACCCAGATTGTTGGGAGACAATAGGCTGACTCTGTAAACCTCTTAGAGAGGGCTGTAAAGCACTGTGAAGTGGTATATAAATGCTATTGCTATTGTCCTTCCTTCGTGCCTGCCTGCGCAGTGGTTAGAGTGCAATATTTCAGGCTGACTCTGCCCACAGTCAGGAGTTCAATTCTCACTGGCTCCAGGTTGACTCAGCCTTCCTTCCGAGATGGGTAAAATGAGTCCCCAGATTGTTGGAGGACAATTATGATGACTCTGTAAACAGCTTAGAATGGGCTGTAAAAGCATTTTGAAGCTGTATATAAGTGTTATTGTCCTTCCTTCCTTCCTTCCATGGTGCATAGTGATTAGAGTGCAATATTTCAGGCTGACTCTGCCCACAGCCAGGGGTTTGACCCTCACCAGCTCAAGGTTGACTCAGCTTTCCATCCTTCCGAGGTGGGTAATATGAGGACTCAGATAGTTGGGGGCAAGAAGCTGACTCTGTAAAACAGCTTAAAGACGGGCTGTAAAGCAGTATATAAGTCTAAGAGCTGCTGCTATCAATAGGTCCTTTTCTTGCATTCCGAAGCCAGGGCCTTCTGATCCTTTTAGAAACAGGGAATTCCCCAGCCCAAAGTTTTATCCAGAGCTTGAATTGTCTGCAGTGGTTTGGTGTCTCTTTCCCTGTCTAGGAGCATCTCAGTCAGCAGGCCAAAGAGTGAACTTTTCATTCTGTTACCAGGTGCACAAGTTGGTTTAGCTGCAAAAGTGCTGGATTGTGAGCCAGAGGAGGCAGTCCTCCTATTTTCCAAGATAGTTGTGTTTGTTTGCTTTTTAAAAGTGAAACTCGGTATCCTTTGAGTAGGCAAAATATACTCTATTTCAGGGGTCCCCAAACTTGGCAACTTTAAGACTTGTGCACTATGTTGGCTGAGAAATTCTGGGAGTTGAAATCCACGATTCTTAAAGTTGCCAAGTGTGGAGACCTCTGCTCTGTTTGATGTGAGAAAACAGATACACTAAGTATATAAAAATGTTGCCTTCAGGTTGGTTTAAGTGCACTTTAATGGGGCCACCGGAATTCAAGCTGTTTGGCAGTGTGATTTTTTTTTTTTTTACAGAAGCATTTCCCATTGCAAACATTTATATGGTAAAAATTAAATGTCAACATTTTATTAGATTATAGAATAAAATACAAAATACGAAAGCCAAAAAGGAGGTGGGGAAGGGGAAAGAGAAGAATCAAGAGGTCGATCTGCATATGAATGCTTGAGCCAAATGTCTAAAAAAGTTTGGTCTAAAAAGTTTAAATGCAGTAAGTTTTTGTTCTTCTTCTTCTGTTTCATCATATCTGATTCTCGGAGACTTGCCTGGACATGTGGCTTTTTCTTTTTTTTTTTTAGTTTTTAAAAGTGGTTTGCCATTATCTCCTTCTTAGGGCTGAGAGAAAGTGACTGGCTCGAGGTCACCTGGCTGGCTCTGTGCCTAAGAGTAGAATTTGTGGTCTCCCAGTTTGTATCCGTTGTTGCTTTAACCACTACACCAAACTGGCTCTCAAACGGAATCTTGGTTTGTTCATTTTTTAACTTTTGTTTAAAGGCAGGGTTTTTTTTTTTGGCAAGGTAGATGCTGGTGAGGAGGATTTTAACATGGTTTGGGATTCCCATTAAACCCCACTCCATATTCTCCCTGCTCTCTGATACAGCCCCTTTTGCATGCTAGTTCATGGGTGTCGAATTGGATTTCTTCGAGGGCTAGATCAGCATTGGAATTCTCCAACGTGGATCAATGGGGATGGGGATGGCTACAGGGAGCGCAGGGGTGGGGGGAGAGACAAGATATACGCCTCCTGCTGCACCCTGCTGGCCAAAATGGGACATGCCCCCTCAACATCTCATTTTTGGCCTCCATGGCTGCCTCCAGCACTCTTCCTCTTGTGGTCCACTGGCAGCCTGTGGAATCGCAGCAGAATCAGACAGTGGGGAAGAACATGGGCCAGTCCAGGAGTTTCGGGAGGACTCGGATGAGGGTCCTGCATCTGATATAGAGATGGGGCCAGGGCCATCTGGGAGTTGTGTGCTGACTCTGAAGCCTCCAGAATCGGACAGCAGTAAGGCAGAGGAACAAGGGGAGCCTGTTCCCGGTGCATGCGTGCACAGAGCTGCCAGAAGGCAAGAGCAGCTAAGACAAAAGGGGTGACTCGGGAGTAAGGCTGGGAGGTGATTGCCCCTCCCATAAGGTATAAAGGAAGTGCAAAGGGACAGGAGCCTTTGCAGGAAGCAACGTTTGCTCTGTTTGGATTAAACCTTGAAGCTCTGTGTGGCCTTTGTACTCTGTTTGGCTTTTTACAGTTAATTTGGCACTTTAATTTTGGCAGCAATTCAAAGGAGATAAAGGTGGGTGCTTATCTTGAGGAACTGTTTGAGTTGTTTGGACTAAGTGTGTGCTTAATTATGGTCTCAGGAAGCCTTGGTCAGAACACTTCTGGCCCGCGTGGCCTGTTTTCGGCCTGCCCAGCCTCCAGCAGCACTATGGGCCTTGTGGGGAGCTTAAATCTGCCCATTTTGGATGGCAGAGGCACTGCAGGCCGGTCCTTTGATATTTCCAGGCCGGCCCCATAGGCCAGATGTAAGGGCCAGATCTGACCCACGGGCCTTGAGTTTGACACCCCTGTTCTAGTTATATTGAGAGAAGGAAAAGAAAGACCATTTGGAGAAAGAAAGGAGTTCCTTTTCATGCAAAGCTGCAGAGGAGTCACAAGGTTGGGGGTATAGATATACAGGTAGTCCTCGACTTACGGCCGCCATTGAGCCCAAAATTTATGTTGCTAAGTGAGAAATCGGTAAGTGAGTTTTGCCCCCCATTTTACGACTTTTCTTGCCACGTTCATGAAGTGAATCCCTACAGTTGTTAAATTAGTAAGACGGTGTTAAGCGAACCTGGCTTCCCCGTTGACTTTGCTTGTCCAAAGGACACTGCCACCGTCATAAATAGGAGTCAGTTGTCCAGCATTCTGACTGGAAATTCACATGACCATGGGGATGTTGCAACAGTCACAAGTGTGAAAACCGGTCATGAGTCACTTTTTTTTCCTGTGCCGTTGTAACTTTGAATGGTCACTAAAGGAACTGTTGTAAGTCGAGGGCTACCTGTAGAGGTCTTTGAATCTGATGGACACTACGGATGGGTATTTAACAGATTAACAGAGTTGGAAGAGACTTTGGAGGTCATCTAGTCTAACCCCCACCCACCCAAGCAGGAGACCCTACACCATTTCTGACAGATGGCAGTCCAATCTCTTCTTGAAAGTCTCAAGTAATGTCGCTCCCACAACTTCTGAAGGCAAATTCTGTTCCATTGGTTGATTGTTCTCACTGTCAGAAAGTTTCTCCTTATTTCCAGTTTGAATCTATCCTTGATCAGTTTCCATCCATGGCCTTCAGGTGCCTTGGAAAATAGCTTGACCCCTTCCTCCTCTCTGTGGCAGCTCCTCAAATATTGGAACACAGCTATCATGTTTCCCCTGGTCCTTCTCTTCCCTAGACTAGCCAAGCCCAGTTCCTGCAACCATGAACCCGAGACAATGAAATTCTTGTAAATACATGCCAGTTGCCTGAATTTTGATCACATGACTGTGGGGATACGGCAACAGTGTGAGAACTGGTTGTGTAAATCACTTGATTCAGTGCTGTTGGAATTCAGCCACTAAGCAAATGGTTACAAGTTAAGGACTTACCCTCTACGTTGTACTGAGAGAGAACTGAATCGGCTAAAAGTCACCCAGGCAGCTTGTATGTCTAAGAGTGAATTAGAACCTTGACTTTCTTTCTTTTTCACATAGGAGAAAAATTCTACATGGGAAAAAATTCCTCCTTATTTCTAGGTTGAATCTCTTTCCTTGTTCAGTTTCCATTCATTATTCCTTGTCTGGCCCTCAGATGCCTTGGAAAATAGCTTGACCCCCTTCTCTCTGTGGCAGCCCCTCATCTGTTGTACCTTTGTGGCCTGGTGAAGGTCACTTTTAGCTCCGGTGATATCTGCTGTTGACACACGCACAGCCCTGTCCTGTTCTGTGGGAATTAAAAATATTTTCCTCCTGGAAATTAAATTATATTCCTCTCTCTCTTGAAGTTACAGGTATTCTGAAATGGCAAATTACAGGTAATCCTCAACTTACAACTGATTGTTTGTGATTGTTCAAAGTTACAGCAGCACTAACTTATGACTATTTTTCACATTTATGACCATTGCAGCATAAGCGCCAGGCAGTGGTTAGAATGCAGTACTGCAGGCTGTTTCTGTTGACTGCTAGCAGTTCAGCAATTCTTATCGGCTCCAGGTTGACTCAGCCTTCCATCCTTCCGAGGTGGGTAAAATGAAGACCCACATTGTTGGGGGCAAGAGGCTGACTCTGTAAACTGGTTAGAGAGGGCTGTAAAAGCACTGTGAAGTGGTATATAAGTCTACATGCTATTGCTATTTTCTTTCCTCCCTTTCTCCTAATCCTTCCTGGTGGCACAGTGGTTAGAATGCAGTATTGTAGGCTAATTCTGACAACTGCCAGCAGTTCGACCCTCACTGGCTCAAGGTTGACTCAGCCTTCCATCCTTCCGAGGTGGGTAAAATGAAGACCCAGATTGTTGGGGGCAAGAGGCTGACTCTGTAAACTGGTTAGAGAGGGCTGTAAAAGCACTGTGAAGTGGTATATAAGTCTACATGCTATTGCTATCGATGTCTTATCTCTATGTGTATCTCTCTGTCCCTGTTTCTGTCTGTCTGTTTGTCTATCTTCTATTAATATCTATCGTCTAGCTCTATTTATCTGTCTATCATAGTGATGGTGAACTTTTTCGGCACAGAGGGCCCAAACCGAAATGTGCGTGCGCTAGAATGTCTGTGCACGCGCCAGAAACCAAACACCAGCTGGCTGGTGCGCATGCCGGAAACCAGAAGAGCAGTTGGCGACGGCACACATACCCACAGAGAGGGCTCTGCGTGCCACCTCTGGCACACGTGCCATAGGTTCACCATCATTTTCTATCATCTGCCATCTCTTTCTGTTATATCTCAATCTTCTGTCTGTCTGTCTGTCTGTCTATCTATCTATCTATCTATCTATCTATCTATCTATCTATCTATCTATCTATCATCTATCTATCAAAATTAATCTATCTATTAGAATGCAATATTGCAGGCTGACTCTGCCCACAGCCAGGAGTTTGATCCTGATCGGCTGAAGGTTGACTAAGCCTCCCATCCTTCTGAGTTGGGTAAAATGAGGAGCCAGATTGTTGGGGGCCAGAGGCTGATTCTGTAAACCTCTTAGAGAGAGCTGTGAAAGCACTGTGAAGCAGTATATAATAAGTCTAAGTGCTATTGCTAATGCTAGCCCCCTGGTCACATGGTCAAAATTCAAATGCTTGGCAACTGAGTCATATTTATGACGGTTGCCGTGTCCTGGGATCATGGGATCACTTTTTCTAACCTTCTGGCAAGCAAAATCAATGGGGAAGCCAGAATCACTTACCAACCTAACTTAAGGATTTCAGTGATTCACATAACTCTGGCAAGAAAGCAATAGCACTTAGACTTAAATACTGCTTCACAGTGTTTTTTACAGCCCTCTCTAAGCGGTTTACAAAGTCAGCCTCTGGCTCCTAACAATCTGGGTCCTCATTTTGCCAACCTCGGAAGGATGGAAGGCTGAGTCAACCTTGAGTCGGTCTGGATCGAACTGCTGGCAGTGGTTAGAGGGAAGGAAGGAAGGACAATAGCAATAGCACTTAGACTTATATACTGCTTCACAGTGTTTTTTACAGCCCTCTCTAAGCGGTTTACAAAGTCAGCCTCTGGCTCCTAACAATCTGGGTCCTCATTTTGCCAACCTCGGAAGGATGGAAGGCTGAGTCAACCTTGAGTCGGTCTGGATCGAACTGCTGGCAGTGGTTAGAGGGAAGGAAGGAAGGACAATAGCAATAGCACTTAGACTTATATACCGCTTCACAGTGCTTTAAATCCTTCTCTAAGTGGTTTACAATGTCAGCCTCTTGCCCCCAACAATCTGAGTCCTCTTTTTACCAACCTCGGAAGGATGGAAGGCTGAGTCAGAATCGAACTGCTGGCAATCAGCAGAATTAGCCTGCAATGCTGGATTCTAACCAGTGCGCCACCACAGCACTATAGAGAAAGGTGTCAAAATAGGGCGAAACTTGCTGAACAACTGTCTCACTTAGCAATGGAAATTTTGGGCTCAGTTGTGTCTGTAAGTTCCAGGACTGCCTCTAATGTTTTACGATCGGTGGGATGAGGGCAACTTACTCTGGGTTTTGTTCTTGCTTTTCCTATCTGACAGTTCATCTGCACGCATGCAACCAACCCGATAGCACCAAAATAGAACAGTCGTACCTTGAAACTTGCCAGCCTTCTTTTCATTCTATGAGAACTGAAAACAGGACATGCAGTCCCATATTACAGTATCTCCGGCGAGATTAGGCAGAAAAAATAAGTGAGCGGCTGGCTAGCTGGCTGCACTGAAGCTGCACATTGTGCTAATGTGAGGATTTGAGTTTCGCTCACCTTGGGCCAGTTTTAACTGTTAATCTGATTGCTTGGCATCTTCCTTTTTGTTTTTTAAAGTATGTTTCCCTTTTGCTCAGCAGATTGATCAGGAAGAGAACTTGTCCTGCCAAACGCAGCTGAGGCTTGGTCTATAGGCAACCAAGTAGGGTCAAAGAGGAGGCAGGAACTTAGGGGTGTGTAACACTGGCAACTTTAAGACTTAAGATTCAGATTCACAGAGTTGGAAGGGACCTTGTAGGTCATTTAGTCCAACCCCCCTACACCATTTCTGACAGGTGGCAGTTCGGTCTCTTCTTGAAAGCCTCCAGTGATGAAGCTCCCACAATTTCCTTCTGTTCCATTGGTTGATTGTTCTCACTGTCAGAAAATTCCTCCTTATTTCCAGGCTGAGTCTGTTTCCCTGTTCAGTTTCCATCCATTATTCCTTGTCTGGCCTTCGGGTGCTTTAGAAAATAGCTTGACCCCCCCCCCTCCTTTCTGTGGCATCCCCTCAAATATTGGAAGACTGCTACCGTGTCTCCCCTGGTCCTTCTCTTCCCTAGACTAGCCAGGCCCAGTTCCTGCAACCATGAACTTGAGATGATGCAACTCTTGTAAATACGTGCCAGTTGCCTGAATTTTGATCACATGACTGTGGGGGGTACGGCAACAGTCATTAAGTGTGAGAACTGGTTGTGTAAATCACTTGATTCAGTGCCATTGGAATTCAGACAGCCACTAAGCAAACAGTTGCAAGTTAAGGACTTAACCTGTATGTTGTACTGAGAGAGAACTGAACCGGCTCAAAGTTACCCAGGCAACTTGTATGACTAAGAGTGAATTAGAACCTTGACTTTCTTTCTTTTTCACATTTATAGTTTTTTATTAGTTTATAATAATGACATACGAAGAGATTACAAAAGTAAATATTAGGAAAATTAGGGAAGGGAAAAGGGAAGTGGTTGGTGGGAAAATTAAAATAAATAAAGGCGTTGACTTCCAACTCCTTTGCTGCAGTAAAATAAGGCATTAACATCTACCCTCAACTTTTTACTTTTTCCTAATAATATAAATTATCCATTTCTTTAAAAAGAAATCTATCTAATTGGTAAATCCCAAAACCAAAGTTTCATTTTTCCTCCCCTCCTCAAGCACAAAGTCCAGAAGCGATTTCCAAGTAGAAATAAAGGTGTTTGTGTTTTTTTTCCCCTTTAATTAGATTAGAATCTTTTCTTAACCATCATGCTGCTACAATGATAACCACAAGAACCTTTAAAACAATTTTTAAAAATGAATGACCTGTGTCTTTCCTTCCTGCCAGATACAGCTAGTCCTCGACTTAACAACCACTTGTTCAAAATTCAGCCATGTGACCAAAATTCAGATGCTTGCCAACCGTTTCATATTTATGACTGTTGTAGTTTCCCAAGGGCATGTGATCTCAAGATCCCGTAAAGTGTTAATACCACTTGATAAGGGCTTGGAAAGGCAACTCTTGGAATCCTGCATTCAGTTGGGTTGCTATGATGTCAAAAAGTTGTTGAGACTCTAGAAAAAGTTGCGGAAAAGAGCAATCAGGACAATGAGGGGACTGGAGGCTAAAACGGTTGCAGGAACTGGGCATGTCTAATCCAGTGGTGGCTAACCTTTTTTGGCTCCTGTGTGCAGGCTTGCATGGGTGCCCTCGTGTGCCAGTACCCAGAAGGCAATGCACACGCCTCCCCTCCCTACTCCCCCTGCTTGCCCCCTTACCTGCACTGCGCCTCCCAGCTGATTTTCGGTCCATTTGAGGCCTTTTTCAGCCTTGAAGAGGCTTCAGGGAAGCCTCTTCAGCCTTTGCAGGCCAAAAAATGGGTCCGTTTTGTCACTTCCGGTATTTCCGAAAATACAGGAAGTGACAAAACGGGCCTATTTTTCAGCCTGCAAAGGCTGCAGAGGCTTCCCTCAAGCCTCTGCGAGGCTGAAAAAGGACCAAAAAATCAGCTGGGAGGCGCATGCATGCGCAGTGAGGTAATTTTGCCTAGGGCTCATATACCCGCACAAATGGCTCTGCATGCTACCTGTGGCACGCGTGCCATAGGTTCACCATCACGGGTCTAGTCTAATAAAAAGAAGGATTAGGGGAGACATGATAGCAGTGTTCCAATTTCTCAGGGGCTGCCGGAAAGAAGAGGCAGTCAAGCCATTCTCCAAAGCCCCTGAAGGCAGGACAAGAAGCAATGGGTGGAAACTCATCAAGGAGAGAAGCAACCTAGAACTAAAGAGAAATTTCCTGAAAGTTGGAACAATTAACCAGTAGAACAACTTGCCTCTAGAAGATGTGAATGCTCCAACACTGGAAGATTTTAAAAAGATGTTGGATAACCATCTTTTTGAAGTGGTGTAGGGTTACTTGCCTAGACAGGGGGTTGGACTACAACAGGGGTCGCTAACCTTTTGGACCTCAGGGACCACCAAATTCATCATTTTAAATCCCAGGGTCCACTAACTGGTTCTGTGGGTGTGGCCTAATTTGTGGGTCTGGCTTGGTGGTCATGTGACTGGCTGGGCATGCCTTATATGTAAATATTATAAATATTTATATAAATATTGAATTTTTTAATAAAAAAGAGCAACTTTTACCCAAGATCAGGCAAAGCAGGCAGGCAGATTGAGTTGCTCACAGAATCACAGATTCATTCAGAGATCTATCTATCTGCCATTGACTAGCTCAGTCTGTCACATAAAATTTGCTTGCAAGCAAACTCACAAAATTAACTCACAAAACACCACGTATGTAAATATTGAATTTTTTATTTTAAAAAAGAGCAACTTTTACCCAAGATCAGGCAAAGCAGGCAGGCAGATTGAGTTGCTCACAGAATCATTGTGATCTATCTATCTGCCATCGGCCAGCTCAGTCTCTCAAATTTGCTTGCCGTGAGTCTGCATTGAATAATAGAACCTTCAGTTCTAAGGGAGGTTCAGCTCTGCTTAAAATCAGAGCCGAAGATCTAAAGACTAGCTAGAAAGCAAGAAATCCAGCCATTTCCTGCTTCCTAGCTAATCTAAATCTCCCGGCACAGCAGAACAGATGATGGTCGGAAAAAGGAAAAATAGTAATTTAGCAGGCAAGTTTACTGGGTAAGGAGTGAGTGGGCGGGGAGGGTTCCCGCGGGCCATGTGGGCTGCGCAGCCTTGTGTTTCTGTGCAGCCTGGATTAATTGCTTTGGGAGGGATGCTCTGGGGGTGAGATTACTCTGCGGCCCACCAAAATTTTCTCGCAGCCCACCAGTTGGTGAACTCTGGACTGCTGGACTAGATGACTTCCAAGGTCCCTTCCAACTCCATAACTATGAAACGATGACCTTCTCCCAAGTCAAGTCAGATTCATTTAACAACTGGGTTACTTATTTATCAACTGCAGTGATTCACTTCCCAAGGTGGCAAGCAAGGTTATAAAATAGGGTCAAAACTCACTTAACAAGCATCTTGCTTAGCAACAGAAATATTGGGCTCAGTTGTGGTTGTAAGTCGAGGTCTACCTGTGTTGTTAAGGGGTCTTATATTCTGTCTCCTTTCTTGTCCTTCCCAATTTCTTTTCTTTTCAGGCAGGACTTCTTTACAGATAGACATTTGACATGTAAAACTTAGCTGCATCCCCAGGTTAGGAAGAAGAAGAAAAAATATCCACTTTTAACATTCTGCTGATTAACTCCGCTGCTTATCTTGCACCTACTTCTTATACGCTTTTGAAGAAGAAGAAAAACCTGGTGCCCATAATATAATCTATCAATGCTTATCTGCAGCCTTGGGAAAACTTATTTTAAGGTTCTCAGATTGCTGGGTAAACATGTCTGGGCACGAATAGCTAAGAGAGATAGTTGACTTTTCTTTCTTTAGAGGTTGGTTTTACATCCACTGTTCCTCTTTCCTTCTCACTGTTTCTGTCCCGGGCAAAGGTTAGTTGGTTTCTATGGGTGCATTGCAGGCATCTTCCTCCTTTCCAATCGATAAGTCACCGTGTGGTTGAACATTAGGAGAGGAAGCTGAGCAGACTGAAGACACTTAGGGACTTGGCTGCGTTCCCTGGAATGAAAGAGGATTAGCTTAACGGTTGTGTTCATCCAAAAATCTTTTTTTTTTGGGGGGGGGGTAGCTGGAGGTCCAATGCTTTGCCAACAGAATGAAACCACCTTTTCCCATTGGACAGAATAACAGACTAACAGAGTTGGAAGCAGTGGTCGGATTCAAATATTTTTGCCACCGGTTCGGTGGGCGTGGCTTGGTGGGCGCACTTTGCGCACATGCACACACTTTGCATGCATTTGCACGCCAAACATGCACTTTGCAAGCCTGCACGATCCCCGTCGCTTCAGCAGCTGCCGTGCAACACTATTCTGTGCCGTGCAAAGCAGCTGCGCTTCAAATTCAGCAGGTAAAGGTGAGTATGGGAGCTTGGGCAGGCGGGTGGGCCCAACAGCAGACCGGCGGAGAGAACCGGTTCGGTCCCCGTTGCTCATCGCTGCTACCGGCTCACCAGAACCGGGCCGAACCGGTCAAATACCACCACTGGTTGGAAGGGGCCTTGGAGGCTTTCTAGTCCAACTCTGCTCAAGCAGAAAACCCTACACCCAATGGTGGGTTTCAAATAATTTGACAACCGGTTCTCTGTTCTAATGATGTCTCCCAACAACCAATTCACCAAACTGCTCAGAAAGTTAACAACCGGTTCTCCTGAATTGGTGCGAACTGGCTGAATCCCATCACTGCCTACACCACTTCAGACAAATGGTTGTCCAATTTCTTCTTAAAAGCCTCCGAGATTGTGCATCTACAGCTTCTGAAGGCAAGCCGTTCCACTGATTAATTGTTCTCACTGTTAGGAAATTAGTTAGTTCTAGGTTGCTTCTCCCCTTGATTAGTTTCCATCCGTTGCTTCTTGTCCTGCTTTCTGGTGCTTTGGAGAATAAGTTGACCCCCTCTTCTTTGTGGCAGCCTCTGAGATATTGGAACACTGCTATCACGTCACCCCTAGTTCTTCTTTTCATGAAACTGGACATACCTATTTCCTGCAGCCGTTCTTCATACGTTTTAGCTTCCAGTCCCTTAATCATCTTTGTTGCTCTTCTCTGCACTCTTTCTAGAGTCTCAACATCACTCTGCTAAACAAATAATTCCCTCGACGCTGTCCAACTATTTACAAAGTCTGCATTACTATTAATCTTCCCATCACTTCTTATCACCCATCTCCTCCAACGTATGGCTGTAGGACTGTAACTTTGTCCCTTGTATCCTTACAATTTATATTGACTGTTTCCTAGTATGATTTGATTGCTTATTGTATCTTATGACTGTTCTTAAGTGTTGTACCTTATGATTCTTGACTCTTGATGAATGTATCTTTTCTCTTATGTACATTGAGGGCATTTGCACCAAGACAAATTCCTTGTGTGTCCAATCACACTTGGCCAATAAAGAATTCTATTCTATTCCATCTTATTTATCTCATGGCAACCAAAACTTGCAATATTCCAAGTGTAGTCTTATCAAGACGTGCAGGTATAGATCAGAATTCTGACCTATTTTATTGTATTTATTTATTTATATTTATTTTATTTGTCTGACATGCATGTATGAGAAAACAAGTATAACTATGAACATAACATATAAACATATAAGTATAAACAGATATACGTATATACATAATACCTGAGTACGAATAAATGGGAACAGTAGGATAGGGACGGTAGGCACACTGGTGTGCTTATGCATGCCCCCTTACAGACCTCTTAGGAAGGGAATGAGGTCCACAGTAGACAGTTTAAGGTTAAAGTTTTGGGGGTTTGAGGATGTGACAACAGAGTCAGGTAGTGCATTCCAGGCATTGACCCCTCTGTTGCTGGAGTTGTATTTTCTGCAATCAAGTTTGGAGCGATTTACTTTGGAGTTTGTATCTACTATTGTTTGCCTGTGTGTTTTTGTGTTTGAAGCTGAAGTAGTCATTGACAGGTAGGACATTGTAGCAGATAATTTTGTGTACTAAGCTTAGGTCAGACTGTAGGCGGCGTAATTCTAAGTTGTCTAGATCCAAAATTTCAAGCCTGATGGCGTAAGATAATGTATTGCGAGCTAAGGAGTGTAGTACTCTTCTCGTGAAATACCTCTGGACTCGCTCAATTGTATTAATGTCCGTTATACAGTGTAGATTCCAGGCAGATGAGTTGTATTCAAGAATTGGTCTGGCAAAGGTTTTGTATGCCCTGGTTTGCAGTTCAATGTTACCGGAGAAGAAACTTTGCAAAATTAGCTTAACAACTCTCAGTGCCGTTTTTGGCAATGCTGTTACAGTGAACTCTGGGGCTTAGATAATTTGAGCTGAGTACTCTGATGTCCTTGACAGAGTGAGGGCCGTCTACGAGGTCGTATCCTCCCAGTTTGTATTTAGTGTTCTGTTTCTTGTTGCCAGTGTGTAATACACCTTGGAGATCTGCAAGTGGAAAGTTTGGGATGATCTCCACAACCATTTTCCTCCATCGGTCTTCTCCTCCTTTTTTCTTAACTTTTCAAGGCCCAGAAAAGTTAAGAAAAAAGGCCCAGAGGGCAGGGAAACAAAACAGTGACTTTAAAAATATATGCAGGTAGTCTTTAACTTAACAAGCCTTGGTTTAGTGACCATGAAAAGTTATAACAGCACTGAAAAAAACGCTTACAAACTCGTGGTTAAAATTGTCACCACATCCCGAAGGTCATATGATCAGAATTCAAGTACCAGGATATATCTACAATGATTGTGATATCCCAGGGTCCTGTGGTTGCCATTTGTGAACTTCACAGCTGGTTTTCCAGCAAGCAGAGTCAGAAAGTTGGAGTTGTTCAACAACTGTGTGACCCACTTAACTCTACCAATTTGCTTAACACCCGTCTCATAAAGGGTCATAAAATTGGGTGTGACTCACTTAACAACTGCCTTGCTTAGCCTTGTGGTCAATGTCAAGAATTGCCTGTACAATATTTTCAAAAATCTCTTGAGGTTAAACAATGCATCCATCTGAAAGCACCTATTCATTTAGAAGCAGATACAAATGCGTGATTATTTAAAGCCCGCATATGTTCAGCCAGAGCAGGAACCTAGTGATGGGGTGGTCTGTGACAAGAGTGATTGTCTATGCGCCATCATATCAATGTCAACTCTTAGCAACCACATAGATTTTCTCCAGAATGATCAACGTGTAACTGGTCTTTCAATTCTTCCATCCGTGCAGGCATAACAACTGTTACTCAGTCCCTATGTCTTGCTATGTTTGTCTCCCTTTTCTCTTACTTTCCACCTTTCCCAGCATTATAGACTTCTTGAGAGAGTTGGGCCTTCTCATAATACATCCAAAATATGCTAATTTCAACCTGGTCAATTGTGCTTGAGTGATATCTCTGAGCTGATTTGTTCTGTGTCCCATTTAGAACATAGAATAATAGAATTGGAAGGGACATTGGAGGTCTTCTAGTCCAAGCCCCTATTCAAGTATGAGACCCTATACCAGAGGTGTCCAAACTTGGCAACTTTAAGACTTGTGGACTTCAACTCCCAGAATTCCTCAGCCAGATATGCTATGCTACGCTATGTTATGCTGGCTGAGGAATTCTGAGAGTTGAAGTCCACAAGTCTTAAAGTTGCCAAGTTTGGGGACCCCTGCCCTATACCATTTGGCTGTCCAGTCTCTTCTTAAAAGCCTCCTGTGATGGTGCACCTACCATTTATGAAGGCAAGCCATTTCATTGGTTAATTTTCTCACTGTTAGGAAATATCTCCTTAGTTCTAAGTTGCTTCTTTCCTTGATTAGTCTCCATCCATTGTTTCTTGCCTTGCCTTTGGAGAATAGGTTGACCCAGTCATCTTTGTAGCAACCCGTCAAATATTGGAACACTGCTGTCAACACCAACACAAGCCCAATTCCTGCAACCGTTCTTCACACATTATGTTTGCAGAAATTGGGTATATGCCTAATCTAGTGAAAAGAAGGACTAGGAGAATTATGATTTGATGGTCTTCTCAGCTCTCCAGTTTTTCTCAGAATTTATTTATTTATTTATTTTATTCAATTTATATACCGCCCTTCTCCCGAAGGATTCAGGGCGATGCACAGCCAACTAAAACAACACATATACAAAAGGTAAAATAAAATTAAATCTGGGCTGCTTCCAAATCTAAAACCCCAACATTAAAACCATAATTAAAACCCCATTTAAAATCAATTTAAGATCAGCCCAGGCTGGCCTGCTCAAAGAGCCAGGTCTTCAAATCACGCCTGAACACCCTCAGGTCGGTGGTCGTTCTCAACTCAGGAGGGAGCCCATGCCAGAGAGCGGGTGCCCCCACAGAGAAGGCCCTGTTCCTCGGGATCACCAGGTGGCACATAGAGGCTGTCGGGACCCGAAGGAGGCCCTCCCTGTGGGAGCGCACAGGTCGGTGGGAGACTACTGGCAGAGTACGGTCTTGCAGAATATTCAAAAGCATCAATAGATTTTCTATGCTGTTTCTTTGAATTCCAATTTTCACTTCCATAAAATGTCATAGGGGAAAAAAACACTGCTTGCATGATTTGTAGGTATAGAGAAATCACAGCATTTAAAGATCTTTCCAAAGACTTCATTACTGTTCTATCAAATGCCCATCTAAAGTATTTCTTGACTACTGTTTCCTTCGCTGTTGGAAGTCAATCCTGAAAGTCAGATTGTACCCACCACTTAAGTATCTTCATTGTCAAGTCTAAGTTCCTATTGCTTTTAGCATGATTTTGATTTTCTTTCTATATTATCCTATTTCCAAGTTTTTTATTATGCTCCTTAAGTTTCATTACTAGAGCTTGCCAATCATTTGCATTTTGAGTTATCTCTGTAAGGATATAGACATCCAGTTAGGACTGAAAACATATCTGAAGTTATCATAAAAATATTTACAGATACAAGAGGACCTGGCCTGGGGTGCTCACATTGCAGCACTGGTCAAAAGGGCCCAGCAGAGATTATATTACCTCAGACTTCTCAGTAAACAAACAACTGAATGGAAAACTGCTGGTGACCTTCTACCGCTGCACCATAGAGAGTATTTTAACTTACTGCCCCTCTGTATGGTTTTCCAGTTGCACAGGGGCAGATAGGACAGCACTCTAGAAGGTTAACGTCATTGCCCAGAGGATCATTGGCTGCCTTCTCCCCTCTTTGGAAGAGTTTTATAGCTCCCGCTGCCTTAAGAAAATTCAAAACATCCTCAAAGATCCATCTCATCCTGGGCACCCTTTTTTTGAACTATTAACATCTGGCAGACGGTACAGGACAATAAAAACAAAGGCAAATAGGCTGAAAAACAGCTTCTCTCCCAGAGCAGTAACTATATTGAATTCCACTGTATAGAGCAACACTAATGAAATATCAGGGGTTTTCAATTTAATTGTATTGAATGCGAAGGATGTGTGTTTGTGTTTTATTTTTGTAGTTTTCTTATATATGAGGTACACTGAAGGTGGCATTTAATTTCTGTTGTGGTTTGCCGGCAGCCGGTGCAGATGGCAGCAGAATCGGACAGTGGGGAAGAAAGGGGATCAGACTCTCTTTGGGAGTCTGGAGAGGACTTGGATGAGGGTCCTGCCTTTGATGCAGGGATAGAGCCAGGACCATCTGGGAGTGGGGTGCTGACTCCGGAGCCTGTTCCCAGTGTGCATGTGCGCAGAGCTGCTAGAAGGCAAGAGCAGCTGAGACAAAAGGGGTAACTCAGGAGTAAGGCTGGGAGGTGATTGCCCCTCCCATAAGGCATAAAGGACAGGCAAAGATGAAGAAACCTTTACAGGAAGCAAAGTCATTTGATCGGTTCAGATTCAGTCTTGAAGCTCTGGACTTTGTACTTCGGTTGATTTTTATAGTTCATTTGACACTTTGTTGGCAGCAATTCAAAGGAGAGAAAGGTGGGTGCTTATCTCGAGGAACTGTTTGGGACTCATTACAGGCTGGGAATGAACATAATTCCCAGCATTGAAATAAAATTTTAACTTATGCTTAATTACGGTCTCGGAAGCCTTGGTCAGAACAATTTCGTTGTACAAGGTGCAATGACAATAAAGTAAACTAAATTAAGTTAGGAGAGCAGTAGATAAACTTACAAAATAGTAGCAATGGAAGACTTGCCAATTTGCAAGATGACTACCATGGGGGGAGAGGGGACACAGCCCATGAGAAAAACATCCCTTGAGCAGACTAAACCTCCGTGATTCCGATGGAATTATTGGATTTGTTATAGCTACCCACTCCAGTGGGCCTGCGGAGGCCAGAGATGTTTCTTCAAATAAAGAGAACATTTTGCTTTGCAGAATGAGTTTTTGTTAGAAGAATCTTTTCAAAGAGATGTATCTTGGGAACATCATTTCCTGAACGGATTTTGATCTTCGGAAAAATGGTTTTATATGGCAGGGTTCCGATTGCTTTCTTAAATCCAATCCTCCTCCTCTTCTTTTTTTCTTTCCTTCCTCTCCAGTAAATAGCAGGCACTTTGTCCCCAATAAGCTTGCTTTGTTCTCCTCGGGTTGTTGTTAACCTCTCCAACTAGTATTAATTCTTTCTATTTTCTTTAAAAAGTTTTTCATACTTTTGCAAACCTCCATGTTCTCCATTGCTGATTGCTATCTGTCTCTTGGGTGTTGGATGTCATTGTTACCTAGGTCAGGAGTAATTGAGAATTGAAGGCAGACAGATTGAATGGACCTTAGTCATTTGGTTATCACAAATAGCTGTGGAAACGACAGTTGATGAATCTATTTGCATGGGAAAGGAAGTACAATCTCTCTTTCTCTCCCTCCCTCTCTCTCCTACCCTTCCCTTCCTCTCCCTCCCTCCCACCATCTCTCTCTCTCTCTCTGTGTGTGTTTTATGCCTATATATAGATATAGATTTGAAGGAACAAATTCTGTGTCAACCTCCATTTCCATCAAAATCATTTAAAACGTTTTAAAGAGAGAAGCCTCTTTGACTCTGCTCAGCAAGCTAAATGTGGTTTCCAAAGTCCTTGATATCTTTTTTTTAATATCTTCGGTTTTTGGTGGTGATGGTTTTAGTGTGTGGGTGTGGGTGTAGGTGTGTTTTCAGAGATAAGTGCTTCTCATTGATACAACATTTGCAAAATGAATCTGTTCCGTTAGTATATGGCAAGTGAATTTGGATGGTGAGAATATTTGTGTGTGCATGCACACACTCAGGTTTGGGCCATGAAGCACATAATGCGCAACAGAATTTCACAAAAGGAAGTTGAATTTGCAAAAGTGGCAATATCGCAGTGTTGTAAATCAACCAACCAACCTTCCCCCCCACCCTTTCTCTCCGGATGGATGACCTAGCAATGGGGCTTTTGGTGCCTCAACACCTCTGCTTCTCTCTTAAAAGGAACTTAAAAGGAAGACCTATTTTAATTTGTTTTTTTTTTTTCCTTTTTGCAAAGCAAATATGGTTTCTGCTTGAATATCGTTCATCCTTGTTCAGCATGACTGGCCCAGTAGCCCATTAAAACTGAGGCTAAGCAAATGAACAGCACTTTAAAGAAAACAAGGGGACTTTTAGAAGTACAGGCAAGTCCTCGACGTACAACTGTTGTCCCGAATTCGAGTCTGAGCCTGGTGCCGAAGCCAATGATAGATGCCAGGCACGAGGTGCAGGTTTTCTGATTGCTTTTTATTGGAGTGCTCCAAGGAAAAGGGGCTCCTGGTCAAAATGCCAAGAGCCAAGAACAAAGGATTGAGTACGTTTTATACATTTTCACTAAAGGAGAAAGTGGGACAAAGCGAGATAATAAGAAATATCATCTAATAAACATTTTAGTAATAATTCTACAATTTGTTCTACTGGTGTCTAGCTTTCCCTATTCCCAGGTCTTGGCTAATGAATGCCCTAGGAATTATCTAATAGACATTTGATTTGCTGCAGGCCTAACTTTTAGCTGGGGCCTGCAAGTTGGCTAACTCTTGTTACTTTTATCAGATTTCCAATTAGCCAGGATTGTTACAAGATTTACACATGCCTATCTCCTGTGGATAAACATTCTTGCCAGACAGACTCCACAATAACAGGCTTCCTGATTTACTTTGAAGTGTGTGCCATGACCTGGCTTTATTTTAGCAGATGGCCCATCACAACGAGTTCACTTAGGGACAGTCTGAAAAAAGTTACTTACGACCGCTTTTCACACTTATGAGCCATTTTTCAACACTTGCAACGTCCCCATGGTCACATGATTTACATTTGGATGCTTGACAACTGACTCACATTTATGATGGTTTGCAGTGCCCCCCTGGGGGCATGGGATCCCCTTTTGCAACCTTCTGAAAAGCAAAGTCCATGGGGAAGCTAGATTCGCTTAATGACTTGGCTATTAAATTTTACAACAGCAGGGATTGCCTTAATAAAATTCTCAGCAACGTACATTTTGGGCTCAACGGTTATTGTAAGTTGAGGACTACCTGTATTATTAAAATGGATGCAGGTTTAAATGAATCTTTACGTAGGTGTGCCTATGTACAAGTTCTTAAGGTTAAGGCAAAATCTCATGAAAATTGATAAGGAACTCTTGAGCGAGGTTTATCATGCAGGATTGCCAGCCGGTTAGGAAAATCTGGCTGTGATGACCCAAAGGGGCATGGCACAAAAGCAACGAAGTCACAAAAGTAGGTAAAGTCCCACTAATTCCTCCAACTTGGCCTCCAATGTCCAGTGATCATCGGCTGGAGAAAACTCACAAAAACAGTTTTTAAAGGGAAGAAATTTAGTTTGAACCCAAAGTACATATAAATTATGAATAAAAACCAACACAAACCACAAGCTGCAGCAATTAACGAGACAGGGCAGGATAAGGAATTGCAGACTTCCAAAAGATAATGAAACACACACAGTTGGGAGGATGCCAGAACCCAGATAGGACTTGACAAACAAAGATAATGCACGCTTTGCTTCCAGCAAGGTGCAGTGCGCAAATGCCCTTTTTAAATCCTGTTTTCCCAGCTGCATCTAATGAAGGGAATCAGGGCCTTTTTTTCCCCCATAACCCACATTGCTCCCTTATCCGTTCCTCCCTGTGTGCCTTAGGATGCAGAGGGGGTGGGCCTGGATCTACCTCTGAATGCCCAGCCAGACTGTGCCCTTCTCCAGTTTCCTCCACAGCCACCGGAGCCACACTCCCACTCTCTGTCAGCTGTTTGACCTCCCCCTCAGAATCAGATGCCAACAGGCGCATGACACTGGCTGTCTGGCTGTATCAGTGCCTGTTGTGGTTCGCCGGCAGCAGGCGTGGATGGCTGAGGTCTCGGAGAGTGAGGACTCAGATGAGGGGCCTGCATGTGATGCAGGGATGGGGCCAGGACCATCAGGGAGTGGAATGCTGCCTTTGGAGATTGTGGAGGCTGGCAGCAGTGAGGAAGAGGCCTCTGAGGAGCCTGTGCCCAGTGGACGTGCACGCAGGGCTTCTCGAAGGAAAGAGCAGCTTCAGCAGCATGGGCAACTCGGGAGTAAGGCTGCAAGGTGATGGCCCCTCCCTTAAGGGATAAAAGCCAGCCCTCAAAGGTGGGATTCTTTGCAGGAAGCAAAGAAGTTTTTGCACTTCAAGTCTTGTGGAAGTTCAGACTATCCTGGCTTGTGTTTGGAGACTTGATTTTGATTATTTCCTTGCAATTTAATCTACTGTTCTTGGCAGCCTTGCACAACCCTGGCAAGGCTTGTTCTTATCGGGACAATTAGTTTGTAACAGCATTTTACAGTGAATGAATGGAATTCACAAAGAAGCATAAAAAGGTTTTGCTTTTATCTCTGTTTGGGATTTGTTTGCTTTGAACGAGGCTTGGGTCAGAACAGTGATCTTAAGAACTTGCTTAGTTAGCATTTACAGACAGCATTTACTCTCAGAACAATGTAGAGACAACGGTTGGGCTGCCGAAACTTCAGAGCTTGGCGACTCCATGGTAGGTGTCAAGTTGAGAGTAGGAGGGCATATTATGGTCTCTTGAATTGTGGCTTGCAAATTGTGGGAAACACTGAAACATGATTTACCTATCCAGTAGCTCAGTTTACATCACAAGTTAAGGCAAAGGCAGAGGAAACCATGTTAAGGGGCATAAACCAGGCAATTATTAACAGATTAAGAGAGTTAGAAGGGACCATGTAGGTCATCTAGTCCAGCAGTCAACAATCAGTGGGCCGTGATAAAATTTTGGTGGGCCGCAGAGAAATCTCACCCCCAGAGCACCCCCCTCAAAGTAATTAATCCAGGCTGCATAGAAACAAAAGACTGCACCATCCACATGGCCTGCGGGAACCCTCCCCGCCCACTCACTCCTTACCCGGCAAACTTGCCTGCTAAATTGCTATTTTTCCGACCATCAACTGTTCTTCTGTGCCAGGAGATTTAGATTAGCTAGGAAGCAGGAAATGGTTGGATTTCTTGCTTTCTAGCTAGTCTTTAGATCTTCGGCTCTGCTTTTAAGTACAGCTAAACCTCCCTTAGGGCTGAAGGTTCTATTATTCAATGGAGACTCACGGCAAGCAAATTTGAGAGACTGAGCTAGCCAATGGCAGATAGATAGATCACTGAATGATTCTGTGAGCAACTCAATCTGCCTGCCTGCTTTTCCTGGTTTTGGGTAAAAGTTGCTCTTTTTTAATAAAAAATTCAATATTTATATACTTGGTGTATTGTGAGTTAATTTTGTGCATTTGCTTGCAAGCAAATTTTATGTGACAGACTGAACTAGCCGATGGTAGATAGATAGATTTCTGAATGAATCTGTGATTCTGTGAGCAACTCAATCCTGCCTGCCTGCTTTGCCTGATTTTGGATAAAAGTTGCTCTCTTTTTTATAAAAAATTCAATGTTTATATAAATGTTTATAATATTTACATACAAGCCATGCATAGCCAATCACATGACCACCAAGCCACACCTGCAAATTAGGCCATGCCCATAGAACCAGTTAGTGGTCCCTGGGATTTAAAATTATGAGTTTGGTCGTCCCTGAGGTCCAAAAGGTTGGTGACCCCTAATCTAGTCCAAGCAGGAAACCTATACCATCTCCAAAAAATGGTGGTCCAATCTCTTCTTGAAAGCTGCCAGTAATGAATCTCCCACAACTTTTGTTCCATTGGTTGATTGTTCTCACTGTCAGAAAATTTATCCTTATTTCCAGCTTGAATCTCTCCTTGTTTAGTTTCCATCTATTATTCCTTGTCTGGCCTTCAGGTGCTTTGGAAAATGGCTTGACCTCCTCCTCTCTGTGGCCGCCCCTTAAATACTGGAAGACTGCTATCATGTCTCCCCTGGTCCTTTTCTTCACTAGACTAGCCAGGCCCAGTTCCTGCAACCGTTGATCATATGTTTTAGCCTCCAGTCCCTTGACAATCTTGGTTGCTCTTCTCTGCATTTTTTCTAGTGTCTCAACATCTTTTTTATAGTGTGGTGACCAATTATGCTAGATTCCATTGTCTATCATTGTGATTTTAAAAAGTGCAATAATCTGCAGAAAGTATTTTGAACCTTTTGAAAGTGCCATGTATTTGGCTGATGACTGTCCCTAAGGCTTTGTGGAGGGAAAAATGTATGAGAAAGGGTTCATTTTCTGATATTTCACAGTTGGTTGGCCTTGGTTTTTAGGCTGGTCTCCAGAATCTGCTGCCCTTCAGAAATGTTGAGGTTGCAATTCCTCTTCACCGAGTTGTCTGAAAATTCTCGGGGTGGCAGTTCCAAGAAGTCTGGAAAGTCCTCTGAGGAAGAACTTACTCTAAAATGCAGTGTTTCCCCACTTTGGTAGTTTTAAGATGGGTGGACCTCAACTCGTAGAATTCCCCACCAGCAAAGCCAGCACCCATCCTAAAACTACCAAGTGTGATTGTATGTGGAGATTCTCAGTCATCCAGGTCATAGTTGTCTCCAAAGTACCCTGTTTCCCTGAAAATACAACCTACCCTCAAAGTAAGTCCTAGCTTGATTTTTACACGTGCGCCCAATATAAGCCCTACCTCCAAAATAAGCCCTAATTAAGATCCTGCCCACTCCAGAGTGCACAAGTAAAAATTAAGCTAGGGTGGCGACGGGGGATGGAGCTGCCCTACTACTTACCTTTGGGCAGTTGTAGCCAGGCCTTGCACACCCTGACACCTGCCTTGCCTGCCCATTTCTTCTGCAGCCGGCAAGGCTGGCAAGGCTTTCCTGAAGGCCTCTGGAGCTGATAAGAAAGCTCTGGATCGATCCAGAGCTCTATTATGGGATGCAGAGGCCTTCAGGAAAGTCTTGCTGGCCACAGAAGAAGTAGTTCCTGAAGGCCTCTGACAGCGAAAAAGGAGGCCGGGGGCGACGTGCGCAAATGAGGTTACTCAGTGGATGACATCCCCCCAAAATAAGACCTGGTGCCTTTTTTGGAGGCCAAAATTTTTTTTATAAGATCGGGTCTTATTTTCAGGGAAACACGGTGACTGGGCTGTTTTTTCCTTATGGAAGAAGAATAAAATGTTTCGTTTCTCATCCAATAAATTCACCAGTTGAAACTTCATCCAAAAAACTTCCATCCTCCCCCTGCCCAGTCTCCATTGTCAGTACCTATCCTCCATTTCTTTCCCTCCCCATCCCATCACAACTGATGCAGTTTCTTGGATGAGAAACGAAATGTTTTGTTTTTCTTCCCCAAGGGGGAAAAAAACCAGTCCAGTGGCCTTTTGAAAAAGCACTTTTGAGCACCACGCTTGAGAAACACTGCTCTAAAGGCAGGCTCTGCTGCTGCTAGTCCCTGTTGTCAGCTCTAAAGAGCCCGATGTTTGGCCATCAATGAAACACCAGATGTGGCTTGTGGTAGCTCCTCCAGATTTGACTGGCCTCTTCAGCCACAAAAGAGAAACATGATCTATTACAAAAATCTGAGTCATTGAAAGAATTCAAACTCGTCATCTTCACGAAATCATTCTGATGTCCAAGGTGCCTGTCCGAAGGTAAAGATTTTAAGGCAGACCTTTGTGCAGATTAAGAGAGTTGGGAGGGACTTTTTAGATCATCTAGACCAACCCCTCCCGCCCAAGCTGGAGACCCTACATCATTTCTGACAGATGACAGTCCAGTCTCTTGAAAGCTTCCAGTGATGAAGCTTCCACAACTTCTGAAGGTTGTTTCATGGGTTGATTAGTCCAAATATTCTCCTTATTTCCAGGTTGAATTTCTCCTTGACTTACAACCATTTGCTTAGCGAGTGTTTGAAGTTAACAACAGTACTGAAAAAGGTGACTTACAATAGTTTTTCACACTGTTGCAGCATCCCCATGGTCACATGATCAGTATTCAAGCATTTGCTCTGACCCAAACCTTGTTCCAATGTAACAAACGCAAAACAGAGGTAACAGCAAAACCTTTTAATGATTCTTTACAAATTCCGTTCCTTCACAGTTAAAAGGCTGTTTCCAACTCATTGTCTCTGATAAGAATGAGCCTTGCCAAGGTGGTGCAAGGCTGCCAAGAATACTAGACAAAGTTACTAAGAAATATTTCAAACACAAAGAGTCTTCAAACACCAACCAAGATATTCCAATTGTCCACCAGGCTATTGAGTGCAAAAACTTCTTTGCTTCCTGCAAAGAACTCCGGTTTCTCAGCTGGCTTAAGGGAGGGGCCATCACCTTGCAGCCTTACTCCCGAGTCACCCATGCTGCTGCAGCTGCTCTTTCCTTCGAGCAGCCCTATGCACACATGCGCGCTGGGCACAGGCTCCTCAGGGGTCCTCTTCATCACTGCTGCCAGCCTCCATAATCTCCAAAGGCAGCACTCCACTCCCTGATAGTCCTGGCCCCATCCCTGCATCACACGCAGGCCCCTCATCTGAGTCCTCACTCTCCATGACCAGCCATTCTCACCTGCTGCCAGCAAACCACAACAGCACTTGGCAAGTGGCATGTATTTATGATTTAATAACTGCATTGATTCACTTAACAATAGGTGGCAAGGAAGTTTGTGAAACTTAACAACTCTCTTGTTTAGCAATGGGAATTTTGAGCTCAGTTGTGGTTGTATGTTGAGGACTGCCCGTATATTGCAAAACCCATTAAGCTCTTTAGAAGAGGGACAAGGTCCTTGTGACCTCTTTGAGTGAGAGACGAGTTACATCACACACACCAAAATGTCATCAAGCAAATGCTGTGAGTTAGGGAGGTTGTGTTGTTTGTGCCACAATACCAATGGCACTCATGGTATTGGTGGGAGGTTTATTCCATAGCTGAGCTCCTTAGAAACGTTTCCACATTTTGGCTTGGCAACATCTGGAATGCAGTGCATTCTTCTGCTTCTATTACCCATGCTTTAAAAAAAAACGCATCAGGAAAAATGTTTCTTGGAGTATTGACTTATTATGGGCTGTTTCTGCTTAACAGTCAGTGAAACCGGCACTGAGGTGTTCGTCCAACATAGTTTGGCTAGTATTAACCTATGTCTTCACATGCTTTTACTCATGACTCTATAAAACAGATTTTAAAAGGCGCAACAGAAGTGATGCAATCACCAAAAATGGAGTAAAAAGGATGTACCTTCTTCTTTGACAATTAATAACCCCATAATCCCTTACGTAGTAGAGTCGGGGCAACTGATTGGAGCTGAGTATTTACTGGCCGGATGCCTTTCCTGTTGCCAATGCGGAGTTTTCCTCCCCCAGCAGATATAGTCTCATAGTGCCCAGAGAGAAAATATCTGCCTCTACCTAACGATCGAACTCACAGCCTCCTGTTTCTGAGGCAAGTACTCCACTCTAGACCAGCGCACCACTCAATAAAAAGGATTTATGATCCTGATAAAAACAAACTAACAAGGAAGGAGAAAGGATCTCCCCAGTATTATTAAAAAGAAACAAGAAATCTAGCTCTGTCTTTTTAAATGTTAATAGAAACCATATACAGGTAGTTTTCAACTTTCAACGGTTCATTTAGTGACTGTTCAAAGTTACAATGGCACTAAAAAACCTGGCTTATTCATATTTACGACTGTTGTAGCATCCCCATGGTGATGTGATTAAAATTCAGGTGCTTGGCATGTGGTTCATATTTATGACAGTTGAAGAGTTCTGGGTGATCAATTTTTATAAATTTCTGACAAGCAAAGACAACAAAGAAGCCAGATTCACTTAACAGCCATGTTACTAACTTAACAAATACGGCAAGAAAAAGTTGTAAAAAGAGGCAAAACTCACTGAACAAATGTCTGATTTAGCAACATAATTTTTGGGCTCCATGATGGTTGTAAGTCGAGGATTACTATAATGACCCAGGGTGGGATACAAAATAAATACAGTTACAAAGAACAGGTGAAGCCCCTTTTATTCTTTCACTTTGCTTCCAAACTCCAAATACTCTTAATGGAATACAAAAAACTCCCACACAAGCAGTTACGAGAAGAAGGAAAAAAGCAACACAAACCAGGCAAGATTAGGGCTGGAGAATGTCCACAGGTAACAGAACGCACACTGGGAAGGATGCCAAACTGACAGGAACCATAAACTAGAGATATTTCCATGCTTTGTTTCCAGCGCTTGGCTGTACGCACATCCGGCCTCTTATTCAGTTGTCACAGCTGCAGCCCATGAAGAGGATCAAGGCCCTCTCCTCCCGAGTAGACCATATCTCTCTTATTCTCTCCTCCCTGCGTGCCCTAGGATGGAGAGGGGATGGGCCTGAGTCCTTCTCTGACTGTCCAGCCGGCCTCTGCCCTTCCCCAGCCTCCTCCATAACTTCCGGAGCCATACTTCCACTCCCTGTCAGCTCCACCTTTTCATTTCTGCAATTAGTATTAATCTTGATTAATTTGTTGTGACTTAGCATAACATATTGAGCTCCATGGGAATCCAGAAAATGAGACAATTCAATCAGCAGCTTTGGCGGGTTATATAAACATAATCATTGATTTACTGTTTTTTTACAACCTGAATAATCACAGCGGTTTTGTGCGAAGGAGCATTCAACTATAAATTTATTCTGAAAAACAACAACTATGCAAAATAAGGAGGTGAGAGGTCCCCAAAGGAGCAGGATAAACCGTTAGAGTACAACTGGTTTGCATAATACACAGTCCTTCCCTTTTTTAAAAAAGAAATGTCAAGCTCCAGAGCCTCTTTCGCTGTTAACTTGTACAAAAAAATAAAATAAAAATTAGTTGTTGACTAAAACATAAAGGAATAATCTGTCGTATTATTCACTTGCTCATTTTGCTAAGGCAAAACTTTTTATCTTTTTTTGGAAATCAGAGTTGCATGGCTTTCTAGATCAGGATTTAAACATCAGTTTTAATCTTCAATAATACTTGCAGGATGGAGATGGTGTCCTGCCTAGCTATGGAAATTGTCTTGAGAGGATATTTCTCAGTATATTAGTTGGAGACAGGTCCATCTGTAATTCCAAGATACTGCAATCGAGGAATGTTGTTTAATCAAAAGAAATTTGCATTCTTTTGCTTAAATCTTTACGAAACTCAGGAAATGCCTTGGAGAATGACATGAAAGTACTGGATGTGAGTGGTTGCAGAGTTAGAAAACTACCAGCAGCTAAGATTCCTATTAAAGCATTCTAGTGTAGGAAATCTAGGTTCTAGATTTCTGCGGGACTTTGCATCAGATTATCTTTCCTGTCCCAAGAGCCAGGATAGTGTAGTGGTAAAAATACTGAAGTAGAAGTAAGGAGTCCTAGGATCTACTCCTTCTTCAGATATGAAAGCTTCCTGAGAGACTTTGGGCCATCCTCCATTGCAGCCCAAAACCTAGCATGGTCTAGTGGTGAAGGTGCTGGATGGAGTGGAAAGACCCAGAGCCTTAAGAATATTTTTATTTATTTATTTTGTCAAGCGATTATAAGATAACAGGTATAAGTATAACATAGTTATGAATACATGAAATGGATACATATAAGAAAAAATAAAAACAGTAGGACAGGGACGGTAAGCACATTGGTACATTTATGCACGCCCCCTACAGACCTCTTAGGAAAGGGGTGAGGTCAGTAGTAGACAGTCTAAGGTTAAAGTTTTGGGGGTTTGGGGAAGAAACCACAGAGTCAGGTAGAGTATTCCAGACATTGATCACTCTGTTGCTGAAGTCGTATTTCCTGCAATCAAGTTTGGTGCGATTAACCTTGAGTTTGTATCTATTGTGTGCTCTTGTGTTGTTATGGTTGAAGCTGAAGTATTCATTGACAGGTAGGACATTGCAATCTATGATTTTATTTACTATACTTAGATCGGACCGAAGGCAGCGTAGTTCTAGGTTTTCTAGGTCTAGAATTTGGAATGTGGTGGCATAAGGTATTCTGCTATGAGTAGAGGAATGGAGAACTCTTCTTGTGAAATATTTCTGGACTTTCTCAACTGTGTTAATATCAGATACGTAATGTGGGTTCCAGACTGATGAGCTGTATTCAAGTATTGTTTTGTATGCTCTAGTTAGTAGTGTGATATTACCAGAGAAAAAGCTACGTAGGATTAAGTTAACAACTCTTAATGCTTTTTTGGCTACGTAGTTACAGTGGGCTCTAGCACTTATAGAATAATAGCCTGCTGAATGGCACCTCTGGTTCACCATCTGAAGGATACATGTGCCGCAGCTTCTCAGCATTTTGGTTAAGATCAAGTGTAGTATCTTGCACCTCTGAAGATGAAGCATGAGGTTTCAGAAGGCCTTATGCAAGCTCCCTCTCCGTGTCACCTCTTTTAACCTCCTGCTCCCCTGATAAATTAAGAGGCAGCAGGAAGCAGGAATCCCAAGTTTTCCATCCCTTTTCATTTCCATAGGGTGCTGTGTGAGCCGCCTCTTCCACACAGTAGGACTGTGATCTCCATTGTGCTAGCTGACGCCTTCTTGAGAGTTTCACTTCATGCTCCATCATCACCTGAAAAAAAAAAAAAAAATGCAGGCGTTGGCATCTGCCCAAAATAGCAGGGTCTCGATGTCAGGTCTGGGCAAGGTTTCCAGGAAGCTTCCTGTTTTTGCCCGGTTGCTGAAATTTTAGTCTAACCCACTAGAAGCATGTTAGTGACCAAGGCAAGCCTGCGTGAGCTGTATCTGATCAAAAGCCTTGAGAGGTAAGATGTGTGCATTGCACATGGAGTTCAGCCATCCCAGTTGTGGTTTCAGGCTTCTCGCAATAGGCACCACCAGCCAGTGATGGTTTATTTGACATATCACAGTTAAAACAAACCATGGCACAATGAAATAAAGGAATATCATGCAGGGGAATAAGATATCTGGGGCCAGTTGGGATTACCCTTACATTGGGTGCCTAACTGAGGCCTTTGTGGATCAATCCGTCCAGAGTCTTCATCAAGATCCCAGTTTCAAACCCACAAAGGATTAGATTACATTAGATTAACAGAGACCTTTTTTTTTAAATCAAGTTTTTTATTTTAGTCTACATATACGCATACATTTAGTCAATACATAAACAGTGTGGCACCTAAGCATCATACATTTCGGTTCAGACAAAAATAATAACGTTACTCGTATCTCTAACGTTAATACACATATTTTTAAATTATAATCTTTCGTTATTTAATTATTTAATATTGAGTTGGAAGGGACCTTATAAGTCATCTAGTCCAACCCGCCACCCAAGCAGGAGACCCTACACCATTTCTGACAGATGGCAGTCCAGTCTCTTCTTGAAAGCCTCCAGTGATGAAGCTCCCACAACTTCCGAAGGCAGCTTCTGTTCCGTTGGTTGATTGTTCTTGCTGTCAGAAAATTTCTCATTTCTAACTCGATATCTGTGCTTCACTACGAAAGTATGTGATCAGGCTTAGTTTTGGGGGAGGAAAATAAGGGGAAAAAATTCTGCCTCTGCCTACCAGAGGTATTCATCTGGCTAGCGTCTTGTCAGTGTATGAGAGAGTTGAGGGTTGTTTGGAAATTGAAACATGGAAACTGAAACAGTTTTTGCTGTGTGAGCAAGAAGGAGACAGCAAGGAGCCTGGGCATGGTTTAGCTCGTTCTGTAGTAAAGCTGCTTGCTGCTCTGAAACTGAAACTCCTCTCCTCTGCTTGTGTTTTGCATTTGGAAGAGATTTCTTTTCAGATGAGGAAGGGGAGTAGAACTCCTTAGCATCAGAGCATGTTAATAATAATATATATGAAATACTAATGCTCTGATGGTCATTTTGAAAAATCCTTTCTTAGTGAGCACCTAGAAGCCAATCTTCAACATTTCAAGTTTATAGGCTTTACGGTTCTGGATATTTTGTGATGATACGTGAGTGGTATTTCACTTTTATAGAGAGAGAAAGATTGAATCTCTCCTTGTTCAGTTTCCATCCATTATTCCTTGTCTGGCCTTCAGGTGTTTTGGAAAATAGCTTGACCCCTTCCTCTGTGTGGCAGCCCCTCAAATATTGTAAGACCGCTATCATGTCTCCCCTGGTCCTTCTCTTTACTAGACTAGCCAGTCCCAGTTCCTGCAACCGTTCATTGTATGTTTTAGTCTCCAGTCCTGCAATCACCTTGGTTGCTCTTCTCTGCACTTTTTCTAAAGCCTCAATATCTATGCTTAGTTGTGTTGACCTTCTAACCACAACCCAGAGCTCCTGAGCAAGACCTCCATCCCTTTTGCAACACCTTGACACCAGAAGAGCTACATCATCTCTAAGAACCCAACGTCCTAGCCTTTTTGAGAAAAGTGAACGTTAATGTTCCAGACTTCGACCCGAGCTTGTCTGCAGAGGAAAAAGGCGTTGTTAGCTCAGATTGAGCGTGCCCAGCAAGCTGAGGAGTTAGCAACGTGCCCCAAGAATCTTTACGTGCATTCCAGAACATCCTGTGCTTAAGCTTCTGTGGTTGAAAGGTGCTAGTTTAGTCTCCACCCCCAAATCTGGTTACAGAAGGAGAGAAGGCTGTGACTTTGTACTCCTGAACTTGATTATAGTGAGCTTTCTGGGAGACCTTTGTTTTACTGTCATCTTCTGTTTTGCTTGTTTTTCTCTGAGATGATGCTCCAGGCTTGTGTCAGCTTTCGGTGTTGTCTGATCACATCTCGACCCAGAGATGGGCAAGGGGAATGTATTTAACTTCGATGCAGGATTTTCTTCAAGAGAGGCCAGTGAAGAGGTAGATCTCCTGAGCACATTGCTTTCCACCTGCAGTTGTGCAACTTGAACTCTCTTAATTGTTGAACAAGAAGTACAATTAAACGTACTTTTGTTTCTAAGCTTCTTGCCAGTAGCCACAAAGATGCTGTTGATTGAATAGCCTGGCCTTGAATCCAATTTTTATGGGGACTGGGGCATAAATTAAATTTAGACGAGCATTTTGGGACTTGCTCTTCAGCTGCTTCACAGGAATCCTCTCAGCCTGCAAAAAGAAAACCTCCAGGAGAGAATTGCTTTACCGTTCTTTTCAAGCAGAGTTTTTTCAAAGTTGAAGTCTACTTTGTCTTCAATTTGCATTTTTCACTTGCTGTTCCTGGTGGATTTTCTCGGCTGGCGAAACAAGGGTGGGTTTTCTGCTTTTGTGAGGTGTGCATTGATGTTTCCATGTGGAGAATCTGCAAAGAGAAAGTAACTGCGATCTGGTTATTAGAAGGTTAGACTTCAGATTATCTTGCCAGTTGGCTGTGAAGATTGCTGGTGGATGTTGAATGGGTTGAGTGTTGTCTGTTTATCGTAGAGATTTGTTGTGAAAAGGTGAGGGGAAATTATTATTATTATTATTATTATTATTATTATTATTATTATTATTATTGTTATTGTTATTGTTATTATTGTTATTGTTATTATTGTTATTATTATTGTTGTTGTTGTTGTTGTTGTTGTTAATCTTTAATGAGATTCACAGCCTTTGGGGCTGGTTGGTAGCTCAACAGTTCAAATCTTAACCAAGGACCTAGGGACTGTTCAGGTAGCGGCGGAGGATATAAGCTGTTCCAAGTAAGGTGGTTTTTTGTAGAATCAAGGTATTCAAGTCTGATAAATTATATTATTATTATTATTATTATTGTTATTATTGTTATTTATTATTAGTTGTTAATTATTATTATTATTATTATTATTCGCAAAAAACAACAGTGTACACAGCAAACAAGGTAACTATGCTGGGCTTCATATCACAAATCACTAGTCGAACACTTCTGCAGCTGACCAGTGATGATTTTGTCAGCACCAATTGTTTTTAAGTGCTTGTTGTTGTTATCTTTTATTCATTAAACATACTTAGTCAACTGAACATCTAAAAATGATCACAGATATAATTGACTGGCATTGATGGTTGATACATTATTGTTTTGTTGTTGTTATTATTATTATTATGGTTCATCACACCATCAATCAGATGTTCAGACAGCACATTGTTAGAGGTATTGCGGTAGGAGGTAAGCTGTACTGACTATTATTATTATGGTTTGTTGCACAGTCAGCCAGATGTTTAAACAGGATTGGGCATTTTTATCTATCCTTTCCAAGGACCAGAGATAAACAGATGGTGGTGTTAGGTGATGTTGAAGATTTCATTGCAGGCTGTTGTAAGCTGTTCCAAGTAACGCTGCCCTTTTGCAGTTGGCTGGGGGTGATTTTGTCGTGTTCAAGTGATTGTGGCTGTTATATTTACATCTATTGGTCATCCAAGTTCAGTGGACTCTGGGCAGTAGTTGCATGTAACTTTTGGAAGGATAAGGTAGTCACTATAGGGTGAGAGAACCTGGGAAATGGGGGTGTGGCCCATCATTACCTGGATACTTTAAGTGGGATATTGAAAGGAATCCTACTGGATACAATGCCAATATTTACTGGATCAGTAGACAGTCCGTGTGGGCAGGACAACTCACTCTTACTTTGGTAGCAGAGACATCAGCAGTCCTAAAGTAGAAATGGATAAGTTGGACCTTTCTCTGAGGTATTCTGCTAATCTTAATGCATCATTCTTGGGCTTGTATTTTAGTCTAGTTCAAGGATCTTCAAACTTGACAGCTTTAAGACGTGTGGACCACCAACTCCCAGAATTCCTCCTCCAGTCATGTTTACTCAGGAATTCTGGGAGTTGAAGTCCACAAGTCTTAAACTTGTCTTGAAATGTATGTCAAAGAAAGTCCACCAGGTTCAATATTTTTTAATGTTTATTTTCAACTGAAAAAAACTTGCCAAGTTTGAAGACTCTTGGTCTAGTTAAAGGAGTACAAATACAGTTCTTCCTTCCTTCTTTCCTTCCTTCCTTCCTTCCTTCCTTCCTTCCTTCCTTCCTTCCTTACTTCTTCCCTCCCTCCCTCCCTCCCTCCCTCTTTCTTTCTTTCTTTCTTTCTTTCTTTCTTTCTTTCTTTCTTTCTTTCTTTCTTTCTTTCTTTCTTTCTTTCTTTCTTCTCTCTCTCTCTCTCTCTCTCTCTTCTTTCTTTCTTTCTTTCTCTTTTCTCCCTTCCTTCCTTTCTCTTTCCTTCCTTTTTTTGTCTCTCCTTTCTTTTTTCCTTCCTCTTTCTCTCCTTCCTTCCTTCCTCTTTCTTCCTTTCTTCCTTCCTTCTTCCCTTCCTCATTTCCTTTTTCTTTCTTGTGCCACTTCTTTACCTGAGACTCCGAATGATGTACGCAGTGTTGATGTTATACACAGTGTATCTCAACCTCACTCCCGCCTCCCAGAATTTCCCAGTCAGCATGCTGGCGAGGGAATTCTGGGAGCTCAAAGTTGCCAAGGTTTACAAACAGTGTTTATAAGGATTATAAACAATACCTTTAATGGCAATTTGATGGAGTTTTGTGCCACATATGATTTTGCTATTGTGGGAACATTTGTGCATGGCCCTTCAGCAAGAATATGGATGCACACAGTAATGGTATGTACTACCTGTGTTTCCCCAAAAATAAGACCCTGTCTTCTATATTTTTGCCACCAAAAAAAGGCCCCAGGTCTTATTTTCAGGGGATGTCATCCAATCTGGGGCTCTGTTATCAGCTACAGAGGCCTTGCTGGCTGCAGAAGAAATGGGCTGGCAAGGCAAGTGTCAGGGTGTGTGAGGCCTGGCTACAACTGTCCAAAGGTAGGGCAGGTCTACCCCACATCTCCACCCAAGTTTAATTTTTACCTGGGCTCTCTGGAGTGGACGGGATCTTAATTAGGGCTTATTTTGGGGGTAGGGCTTATATTGGGTGCATGTGTAAAAATCAAGCTAGGACTCACTTTCAGGGTAGGTCGTATTTTAGGGGAAACATGGTATGTTCAGATTTTCAGCCTTGACGGGTGGCCAATGCTTTGGGTCCAGCTGACACTCAAAATCACTTACTTCCTCCTCTTGGCCCTGTCTTGTCTGTTCTCACTACCATATGTGAAACTGAGAAGGAATCTTTTAATACCCACCATGTCTGTCACACTGAAGCGACTTCCTTCCTTTCCCATAACGCATTACCAGCTTAACTAACTTTAGAAAAACAAAAGAGAAACTTCTTATTTATAGTTTGCAAATGTTGCCTTTTACAAAAGGTGCAGCTTTAATTACCTTTTAATTGTACACCACCCAAAGCTGTTTTGCGCGAGAGGGTGGCCATGTAAACATGATTAATAAAGAAATAAATGAAATAATTGTGCATCTTTAATCTCGCAGTTGCAAAGCTCTTTATGTGGGTGCTTCCCTTGGGGAAAACTCAGATGCAGCTGTGGCTTGAAAGCATCCCTTCTCTCCCCAGTCTAAGGGCTTAATAAATATTTATATTATTTTATGATGACAGAACTAGAGATAACAAAGCTAATGTAACAATGGCATGGCCTGCTGGTTAAAGGGCACAGGGAGTTGCCTTCTAAAGAATCAAACCACTGCTCCATCTGACTCAGTATTGTTTATCAGCAGTGAGAATTATCCAACACATATAATAAACCTATCCATAAATATATGCTGGAATGACTTATGTACGTAAATACTATTTAAAAACCCTTCATCCTGGTAACCAGGAAGGTATTGGAAATAAAACTTCTTCATTTGCTATTAAAGAACTGGGAGCCTGAATTTTTGCTTCCAACAACCACTGATCTACTTTAAGAAATAATACAGATAGTTCTCAACTTACAATGGTTTACAGGGTGACCATTCAAAGTTATAACGGCACTGATAAAAGTGACTGGTGATCTTTTTTTTTCACTTTACCACTTTTGCCACATCTTTACATTTGCAATTTGTATTGGCATATTCAGATCTGTGCCTTTTCTGTCCTCTGTTTGGCGTATCGCATTCAAATTGACAGTGCTAATTCTGCTTCCTGAATTACGGAACCAGTGTGAAAAAAGGATTCCTTGAGAAACTCCAGACATGGAAGGGGAAAATGAAAAACCCAGTTATTGTATAATTTAGACAAGCAAAAATGACTCATTTACATTTCCCCTAAGTTTTAGGGATAGTCTAATAATAGATTTTTCAAAAATTTTCTTTAGAAAGGGGAAACTCTCTGAATTCTCATAGGGACTTGCCCTCTGGCTGCCAGTCGGCTAGTGGATTTGGATTTGCATTGGGAAACTACCAGCAAGGCAAGGAAATGGGGTCAAATGGGGAATTAGCCTTGAGTCACTGCATAGTCGCAAGAGACCTGGGATTGCCCCCCTACAGGTTCTTCAAGGGAAGACAAGCAATCTGGCGAGATTCTTGTATTATAGGTAGAATATTTATTTTATTTATTTGTTTGTTCGTTTGACAAACATATACAAGATAACAAGTATAAGTATGAACATAAGTAGGAACAAAGGAAGTAAATACAGATAACTGGAGACAGTAGGAAAAGGACTGGTGCGCTTATGCTTGCCCCCTTTAGGGACCTCTTAGGAATGGGGTAAAGTCCACTATAGACAGTTTGAGGTTGAAGCTGTGAGAATTTGAGGCTGCAACAATGGAGTCAGGTAGAGCAGAGGTCTCCAACCTTGGCAGCTTTAAGACTTGTGGACTTTCAACTCCCAGAGAATGGAGAATTCTGGCTGGAGAATTCTGGGAGTTGAAGTCCACAAGTCTTAAAGTTGCCAAGGTTGGAGACCTCTGAGGTAGAGCATTCCAGGCGTTGACCACTCTGTTGCTGTAGTCGGATTTTCTGCAATCGAGTTTGGAGCAGTTTACCTTGAGTTTGTATCGATTGTTTGCCCATGTATTATTGTGGTTGAAGCTGAAAAAGTCATTGACGGGCAAGATGTTATAGCAGATAATTTTGTGTACTATGCTTAGATCGGACTGCAGGCGGTGTAGTTCTAGATTGTCCAGGCCCAAACTTTCGAGCCTGGAGGCATAGGGAATTCTATTGTAAGTGGAGGAGTGGAGTACTCTTCTCAAGAAATACCTCCGAACCCGCTCAATTGTGTTAATGTTAATGCGCCAACTTGAACTGGTTGTTTGTGCCTGGCAATTTCAGGAGGGTCAAAGAAGGTGAACCCTTGGCATGGAGGTGGGTCTTAACCCAAAGATAGCAAGGCTGTTCCCACTGCTTGTGAACCATTTTTATTATGCAGAACTATTTGGACTTATCCTTCAGTCAAAAGATAATAGATGAAAATGCCCTCTGGATAAACCTTTTAATACAGGTAGTCCTTGACTTGTGATTGTTCATTTAGCCATTGTTTGAAATTAGGATAGCACTTATGGCTGTTGCAGTGTCTCTACAACTCTTGGGTAAAGCTTACATTTACACAGGATCGCCATTTGGGACCATATCCCAGCTATCTTCCAACATGGAAAGTCAATGGAGAAGTTAGCAGGGAAGGTCAAAAATTGCAGTCACACGATGTCTCCCTCGATGACCATTAACCACTGCAACAACAAAAAAGGTTGTGAAACTGGGTGTGGTTACATGATGCTTGACTTAATGACTTGCACTGCTTAACGATGAATTTTCTGGCCCCATTTGTGGGCAAAAGTCAAGGGTTATCTGTACATGAAAAAATAAACCAATTATAACTTCTTTTTGGGATAGTCGTTTTCTTCCACCAACCAAGTGTGTGTGTGTCTTCAGAGCATGCATGGAGCAGTCAGGGAGAAAGGGAAGCCATGGTGGCACAGTGGTTAGAACGAAGTATTGCAGGCTAATGTCTGCTCACTGCCAGGAGTTCGATTCTGACCAGCTCAGGGTTGACTCAGCCTTCCATCCTTCCAAGGTCAGTAAAAGACGACCCAAGATTTTGGGGAGCAATAGGCCGACTCTATAAACCTCTCAGAGAGAGCTGGAAAGCACTGTGAAGCGGCATGTAAGTCTAAGTGCTATTGCTATTGCCTAGAAGGCCGTATTAGCTGAATCAACCCTGACCATCAGTGGGGTGACGCATCCAGATCAGCCTCACGTCAATTAGGAGTAGCTTATTGTTCGTACAGTAATAATAACGTACAGTAAATTGTCTTCAAATCCTCTAGAGATTTCTAAAGGAAGGAGAACAAAATTTAAATTACAAAATAACTTTAAAATGACTAGAGTAGACTCTAAAGGAATGTGCTGTAAGCTGAGAGCACAAAATTGGTAGCATTGGCCCCAGCTACACTGAAATGGAATGAACCTTCCATAGTCCAATGGCCAACACAGATGTCTTATGGTGAAATCTCCTGGCAAGATTACCTACACCAGAGGCTCCTCTGAAGGTTGTATGGCAGCTTATAGTAAGAAGGTACAAAGAGACATACCCCTTTTTCTCTATCAAGGTCAAAATCTCCAAGAGGGGCATGACACCATGGTCACAGTCTCACTCGTTGTGTACACAGACAAGGGGTGGGACTCTGATTGTGAGCTTGCATTCATCATCTGGCAAATTTTGAGACAGTTTGCAAGATCTCCCAAGCTTTCCTGCCACAATTCTTGGTATTTTCCAGGCTCACAGTATCTTCCATCGCATTAGATTCTTGTTTTCTTCTGCAAAAGGCCTGTGGGATTTAGCCTGAGTAAACCTTTAGCAGAACATTCTTTGAAGAAGACCATTGAAAGTATTTGTTCTTCAATCTTTTCTAGGAAATAACTATGCAAATATAAGAATGTGTACAGTGTAGGGCAGCCTTTAATTGCATCAGACCGCAACTTGGAAAGTTCCCAGCTATCATAGTGATCGTTGGGGGAAGGTTTGGGTAAGGGCTATGAATTGAGTAGTCCCCATTTTTAATTTTCATTTTGCCTAAGAATTAATTGGGCTATCTTGGACAAGCCACTTTCTCAGTAATACTGTTTCAGAAACATTATCTGGGATTTATGAAAACAGATTAACAGAATTGGAAGGGACCTTGTAGGTCATCTAGTCCAACCCCCCGCCCAAACAGTTATTGCTATTAAGCCTGGTTTCATCCAATCTATATGTGTGCTTTTGGTTTTTCTTGCCTAAGTGTAGGACTTTATTTTTCTCTACATTGAATTTCATTTTGTTAGATAGGGCCCAGTGTTCAAATCTGTCAAGATCCATCTGGATCTTGATCCTATCTTCTAAGGTGTCAGCTATTCCTGCCAGATTTAAGAAGTTTGCACAAATGTTAGGAGAGTTAGAATGAGATTACTGATTCTTCACATTGCTACAAAGAGTTTAAAGTAACACAACATTGAATTGTCCTCAATGACCTGTGGATTAAAGACTGAAAGTTACTAGGTTGCATTGTATTGACCTCATTCAATCAGGTAGATCAGATAAGGCAAGATACTTCTGAGTGATTTATGCCATCCTGTAGCCATGAAAAGCCTCTCCTCATTGTTGTTATTTTAGTACAACTGTAGCTGGATGTTAGAAGTTCCTAATAAGAAATTGGGTAGTGATCTACTCCAGACCAGTCAGAAACCTTCGTTGGGAGCAATGATTTAATTGTGGACCTTGTCCAAATTTTAACACACTTAACCATACTGTCTGCTTATATAGATAAGTTTGGCAACTGATTAAGAACGGCTGCAAGATTTGAGTTTGGCAAGTCTAAAGAAAAGAAGAATTAGGGGTGATAGGATAGCAGTATTCCAGTACTTGAGGTGCTACCACAAAGAAAAGGAGGTCAAATTATTCTCCAGAGCACCAGAGGGCAGGACAAGAAACAATGGTTGGAAACTAATGAAGGAGAGAAGCAACCTGGAATCAAGGCGAAACTTCCTAACAGTGAGGACAATTAACCAGCTTGCCTTCAGAAATTTTGGGTGCTCTATCACTCAATGTTTTTATGAAGAGTCTAGATAATCACTTATCTGAAATAGTATAGATTATCCTGTTTGAGGAGGGGGTTGGACTACAAGTTCTCCAGCGCTTCCATCAACACTTCCACTTCCTCCTCCTCCCCCTCCCCCTCCTCCTCCTCCATTTTCCCAAAAATGTTGGATTCACTTTTTTTCTAGATCAGCCAGGTGTGATCCATTCTGACTAACCAGTTGGAAGCCCAAGTCTAACTTCATGGGTTGGGAGAAAGTGACTGGCCCGAAGTCACTCACACTGGCTCTCAAACGTTAGTGGTTATAGACAGCACAGCACTTTTAATGGAATGAGTGGAATTTTTCCTAGCACTTAGGTCAGAGGTCTCCAAACTTGGCAACTTTAAGACTTGGGAGTTGAAGTCCACAAGTCTTAAAATTGCCAAGTTTGGAGACTCTGACTTAGGTAGATGCCTGGTTCTGGATTGGCTGTTCAAAAATGGCTGCCATGTTGAGCTTAGTCAATCCCCAAAACATCGATGTGCCAGGAAATAAACTGGTGAGGTTCCCTAACACCCCCAAATATTTTTGCTGTGTTCTATAATAGTTATTGAGAACAAATGAAAACACTTCCCAACAAATACTATGTTGTGGTAACCTAGATGTTGGCACTTTGCTTTGTAGTCTGTCAGTTTCCCTTTATTTTATTAAAAGAAGCTTAGAAAAGGAACCAATGCAAAAAAAATTCATAATTGAGTACCGAGGAAGGTTCTCATAGGCTGGTATCTTCAGGGAGCACACAATATATCCATTTTTAATCTCTTCGCGACAGGTTAAGAGCACTTTTGAGAATGTGGATTAAACTCATATCACATGCCTGGCTCAGATTATTGTTGCTTCCTGTCTTCCTGTTTATTTTCTTTAAAAGTTATGCCGACAGTTTCTAGAATGTATCTCTTTGCATGCCTATAAAATAGATTTTTAAAAAAGACAAAGCTAATAATGGAAGTTATTCCTTCAAAAGTTAGGGGGCTTTTCCCTTCATAGCTACACTCCAGATATACATGGGCTCCTCTGTGCAAAATTTCATGGGTCAAGAATTTTGACATTGCTTTCCAGCCTGAGAAAAGTTATATGCCAATTTTTAATTTATCTGCTGTTTTGTTTTTGCTTTTTAAACAGCAAACAAGGATAGCAAGCACAAAAGGCACAAATAGTGTGCATATTTCTTTCCGGGTTATATAGGAATATCGACAGCCGTTGCCCGAATTAAGAGTGATAATTAAAAATATTGTAACCTAAATCTGATTTAATTGGTCATCCTGTGTGTTATCCTTGCATATGTGAAGAGTCTTAGAGGAAATAGAAACTGAATATGAAATCTTAATGTGGCCGATACCACAGTCTTGTTGTCTGAAGTTGACATGGTGATATGGCCCACGGAAGCAACTTGCAAACTGCTTTCTTTCCTTTTTGTTTTTCTCTTTTGAGTTCTAAGCAAAGGAACAAGGAACAGAATAGTTTTGCTTATTCATGGTTTATTAAGTAGCCCCTAGTTGGCTGGATTCCTCTAACCACTAAGCTTAGCCTGAAAAAGCCACTTTATGTTTTAACACAATGCCTAAAGCTATCTGTGAGTCACCTGAGCACAGACCAGCTTGGGAGTATTTTATAGAAAATACTTTTATAGGCTGTGCAAGGTGCCTTGGTGTGAAGAAGGCCTGGCCCTCACTTTGTGTGTGTTTCTCTCTTTGCAGGGGGATGCTAGCAGTGCCTCGGAATGCCTTATGTAGACCGTCAGAATCGAATTTGCGGATTCCTAGATATTGAGGATAATGAAACCTGTGGAAAGTTCCTACGTCGGTATTTCATTCTGGATACCAAAATCAACAGCCTTTTGTGGTACATGGACAATCCTCAGGTGAGTCACTCCCTCTAAGCATTTTTTCAAGTTCCTAAAAAAACTCTCATTCAACTCAGTGGTTAGAATGAAGTATTGCAGGATAAACTCTGCTTCACTGCCAGAGGTTCGATTCTCACCGTCTCAAGGTTGACTCGGCCTTCCATCCTTCCGAGGTGGGTAAAATGAGGACCCAGATGGTTGGAAGCAAGAGGGTGACTCTGTAAACCTCTTAGAGAGGGCTAGAAAGTGGTATATAAGTCTAAGTTATATCTGAACTTAATTTAAGCTATTAAGGGGGATAGATGAGATGGGTGCAGATTGTTTTCAATTTTCTCATGGAAGTAAAGCCCAGTTACAAATGATATTTTTGTAGATGCATGAAAGCATTTAATGCTTGTGGTTCGAACATTGTAAATGACTTTTTGTGCAAACTGTCTTTCCTCTCAAAATTACCAAAAGATAGCAATTGTACTTTAATCCTTAAATCTTCAGAATGAATGCACGTTCCTGTCCATTGTTTCTGAAACAGTCTGGAAAATTACCAAAAGATACATTTGTTTGTCTATTTGCGTATCTATAAAATCAACGTAAAAGACAAATCATTATGTCAATCATCAAATTAGATTTGGATTTAATGGACATTTGGATTTAACAGACACCTTTTCAAATGGTTTATAAATGGAGTGTATCTTTTGAGTCCTACCCTCTAATTGCACTTAAATAGATCCATGCTCAGTTAAACATGTCTACATTGTAGACATGCTGTGTGTGTGTATTTCACACACATGAGTGTGTGTATTTCAATATGCAGTAAAGCCCTAATTTTATGGATCATTAGAAAAGGTTTCGTCTTAAATCCAAATGTCCATTAAAATCCAAATTGATGTAATTAGCATGATTTTTCCCTTTCAGTAATTTGGTGATTAACATAATGATGTCCATTGAGTCTTATTTACTTCATTAGCAATGATGCAAAATTATGCAAGCAATGTTGATTCTATAATTACGCAAATGGACAAATGACCATATCTTTGGGTGATTTTCCAGACTGTTTCAGAAAAAATAGACAGGAACATACATTAATTCTGAAGATTTTAAAGATTAAAGTACAATTGAAACCAGATGCTTTCTTTTAGGAGTAAGGAAACTTTCTTTATACATGACAACTGCAGGTGAAATAATTACGTGCTCAAAAGTGGAAAGTGCAATAAATAAATAAATAAAAATAGAAAGAAGAAACTTCTGATTTCTTTTGGAGCAAATGTAAGTGCGATTACAAAGTTACCTCTTATTTTATGATGACACAAAACGTCTTCTCCTTTTTTTCTATTATTTAATCTTTTTTTCTAATAATCAAAACTGAAAAGCGTAAGTGCATTATTTTCTGTTTCATGCAAAAAGGCTGGAAGGGCTTTGCAGTTGGCCATGAATAATTGTCTTGTCTCTAATTGAGGAAACCAATTTAGTTTTCTTTGCAACTACCAGCATCTTCATCAACCGTTCCTCTATTGTGGGTAGCATCAACCTTTTTTTACTTTTCAGCATATAGTCATCTTGTTGCAGCTGTTATGTATTTAAAAAAAATGTTCCATGGCTATTTTTTTTATAGCTGTCTGCCCATTAAGACCAAAAGAAAAGCCTTTAGTTTCAATTGTACGTTTGTCTGCAACATCTTCTGAATGAGTGTATTTACTTATTGTATGTCCAAACATTTTTTGGTTTTTTTACACGTCCGCCATAAGTGGTAACATGTCCCTTCATGGTAATCCCACATTCCTAATGAGAAAATCCAAGTCAGTGGTTTTCTCTGACTCATCTCATCTACCTTCGCCTGTCTGAGCATCTTGGCGAGAAAACCGCAGCAAATATTTTTATCTGAGAATCCGCGCCTCTCGCCCCCTGGGAGAAACTGAATTGGGGCTTATTTATTCAACTTAAAAAAAAGGGAGGACACTAAGAGAACCATCTGCAGTATTTATCAGCTTTTAGCTACTGCAGGTAGTCCTCGACTTACAACTGCAAGTCGCTAAGTGAGACAGTTTGCCCCATTTTAGTCAGTAGTAGCGCAGTCTTATATATTTATGTACCGCTTTATAGTGTTTTACAGCCCTCTCTAAGAGGTTTACAAAGTCAGCATATTGACCCCCAACAATCTGGGTCCTCGTTTTACCCACCTCGGAAGGATGGAAGGCTGAGTCCACCTTGAGCCAGTTAGGATCGAACTTCCTGGCTGTGGGCAGAGTTAGCCTGCAATACTGCATTTATAACCACTGTGCCACCAACTATTCCTTCCTTCCTTCCTTCCTTCCTTCCTTCCTTCCTTCCTTCCTTCCTTCCTTCCTTCCTTCCTTCCTTCCCCTTAGCAATAGCACTTAGAATTATATATCCCTTCATAGTGCTTTACAGAGTCAGCCTATGGCCCCCAACAATCTGGGTCTTCATTTTATCCACCTTAGAAGGATCGAACCCCTGACTGTGGGCAGAGTGTGCCTGAAATACTGAATTCTAATCACTGGTAAGGGAGGGAGGGAGGGAGGGAGGGAAGGCCGATAGCAATAGCACTTAGACTTATATACCACTTCACCATGCTTTACAGCCTTCTCTAAGCGATTTATAGAGTCAGCTTCTTGCCCCCAACGATCTGGGTCCTCATTTTACCCACCCCAGAAAGATGGAAGGCTGAGTCAACCTTGAGCCGGTCAGGATTGAACTTCCTGGCTGTGGGCAGAGTTAGCCTGCAATACAGCACTTTAACCACTGCACCAATACAGCTTGATTGCTTTCCTTCCTTCCTTCCTTCCTTCCTTCCTTCCTTCCTTCCTTCCCTCCCTCCCTTTGCAATAGCACTTGGACTTATATACCACTTCACCGTGCTTTCCAGCCCTCTCTAAACGGTTTACAGAGTCAGCCTATTGTCCCCCAACAATTTGGGTCCTCATTTTACCCACCTCGGAAAGATGGAAGGCTGAGTCAACCTTGAGCCGGTCAGGAATGAACTCCTGGCAGTTGGCAGAGTTAGCCTGCAATACTGCATTCTAACTGCTGCACCCCCATGGCTCCTGCCAAAGTTGTTAAATGAATCACTGCAGTTAATAACATGGTTGTTAAGTGAATCAGGGCTTCCCCATTGACTTTGCTTGTCAGAAGATTGCCAAAGGTGATCCCCTAACCCTGGAACACTGCAACTGTCATAAATATGAGTCAGTTGGCAAGTGTCTGAATTCTGATCATGTGATCCTGGGAATGCTGCAAGGATCATAAGTGTGAAAAACAATCATAAGTCTTTTTTTTAGTGCTGTTGTAACTTGCAACAGTCACTAAGTGAACTAGTTGAAGACTATCGGGGTGGGCTTCAAAATTTTTAGCAATGGTTCTTTGCCCGGTTGCTGGGTGGGCATGGCCATGGTGGGCGTGACTTAGTCGGCCTCCTGTGCCACGATGGGGGGGGTTGTCCTCCCTGGGGTCCGGAGACTTTTCTCGAGCCTCCGGGAGGGCGAAAACAGCTTCCTTGGGCTCCGGAGGCCAGAAACAGGCCCGTTTCTGGCCTTCCAGAGCCTCCGGGAAGCCCATTTTTCACCCACCCCAAGCCTTCACATGGGCCCTGTACTTACCTGGGATCCAAAACGGGCCACATGGGGACTCCGGGGAGGGGCAAGGTGAGGTGGGCGGGGCCAGCCAGGGGTGGGATTTGCTGGTTCATGGAACCGGCCATAAAATTAGCTACTGGTTCAGTACCGGTTCGTGTGAACCGGGGAGAACCGGTAGTAGCCCACCCCTGTCTGTACCTTAGAAAGTCCTGGTAACCTAAGTATTTGGGAAAGAAATCTGGAATGAACAGAAAACTTCTTGTATTTGCAAAAGCTGAACTTGCAAAATGGTGAGCAACCCCTAGAGTTCTCCATAAAACATCTTCAGAAAACAAGGGTGATAATTTTAAACCTGCTCCAGAAAATAGCTTACATTGCTATTCTCAGAATTCTCAACTCTAGCAACCATTGCTGTGGACAAATGAGAATTGTCACTGTTTCTCAGTGTTGACAACTTTAAGATAGCTGAAGTTCAAATCCCAGAATTCCCAAGATAGTTGAAGTCCACCCAATTTAAAGTTGTCAGAGTTAAAAGCAAAACAAATTGGTTAAAGAATTTAATTTTATTGGCAATAGCACTCCAATTTTTCTATTCATTTTTCCCTGCGGATTAGGTAGGGAAGGGTAGCTTTACTTTGGGTGAGTTAAAGAGTGCACAGTGCAATTCTCTGAAAGAAATAGTTAAAGTGATTATTGATTATCAATGGCCAGAACAAGGTGTAACTATAGACCAGGGGTCTCCAACCTTGGCAGCCTTAAGACTTGTGGACTTCAATTCCCAGAATTTCTTCTGAGAGTTGAAAACCACAGGTCTTAAAGTTGCCAAGGTTGGAGACCCTTAGTCTAGACCAGATAATTTCACATTGCAGATGAAGTGGGATAGATCTTCAATAAAGTGGGATAGATCTTTTGGTCTATCCATCTCCACTTCTTGAAAATAGTGAAGTGCAAACAAGGAATACAGCAGGTCAAACTCAAGGAAGTGTAGCTACTTAATTGAAGTTCTAACTCTCAGTTTTATTTTTGCTGATGATAAACCATCACTACATCTGTGTTACTGCCAAGAAAACTGTTGGGTGTTCAGAAAGTCAAGCTTGATTTGGAAAAGATGTCATTTTTCACTTCCAAATAAGCAAAAGGAGAACTCCACCCATATGATGGACTGTTGAGGGTTTTTTTTTTTACTTTTATTTCAGAATCTGGCTGTAGGCTCAAAAGCAGTAGGATCTCTACAACTGACCTACATCTCTAAGGTAAGACTACAATAGAGTTTTGCCCCACTGCCAAGAATGTATTGTTAGTCCTGATGATTTCCCTGCATTTCTGGTCCTCATAATTCTTGTTCTTGATTTTATAAAGAGTTCCACCTCTTTGTCTCATAATCACACCAACATATAACTTAATAAGGAGAAACCTTGGCCAGCAGCAATAGGTAACATGTTTCATGAGCAGAGGTCTTTTCATTTCTGACATGGAGCTGAGTAACATTAAATAGCAATAGGAAAAGTGCATATGTTTCTTAATAAGACCTATTTGTCAGAAAAGGGGATTATTGGTTAACATAGGCTAATCCTTATCCATCCAATTGATGAACAACCTCAAACTGACTATCTCAGGTTGAGGTTTGTGATGACCCAGGGCAAGGCACGGAGGCAACACAAGTCAGCTGATACTTCAAACTCCCCTTTATTGCTCCAAGTTTCCCCCAAATGCTCCCATGTTTATGGCAAGTCCTAGAGCAAAATGCTCACACACATAGACCTCTAGCAGCCTCTGGCTGTGAGTAGTCCAGCCCAACAGCTTGAAGGCAAGAAACGCAGCGAGGCAAGGGAACAAGGTAATGAGTTCCACGAAGCAAAAGAACTAGGCAAGAAGTCCAACACACTCCAGACATCAACAACAGCACACAAAGCCCCACTAATTCAGTGCTTGTTCCTGACAAGTGCCCCTCCCCATAATGTCTCCTTAAGTCTCAGTCCCCAGGTGTGCCTTGTGAAGAAGGTCAGGGTACTCTCCTCCCAAGTTGTCGGGTCAGCCTGCACTGTTCCCTGCCTCCTCTCCTCTCTCCGTGCTTGGGGAGCAGGAGGGAATGGTCCTTGCCTGTCACCTGACCTCCTTCACTCCACATCTCCACTGCCTGACCTCTCTTCCTCACTCTCTCCGTTATCCTGCCCCTGTTCCTCCCTTCTGGCAAGCCATCCCAGGCCCGAGGAACCTGGGGCTGCTTCCTCAATCTCTGTCAGCCTCAGCTCTGGCTCATCCTCCTTCACAGACTCAGGCTTTGACCGAACATGACAAGGTTCTTCATCAGCTGGATGGCTAAGGATCAGCCTATGGTAGTGAACCTAAAAAATAAATGGCCAACATGCATGGATTTGTTGGTAACCGATTTTTTTGTGATTTTATATCCTGCCACAAACTCTGTAGAGGTAGAGGCGATAAAAAGAGTGAACAAATAAGTTGAGGATAAGAAGAATTGGAGGAGATCACTGGACCTGTTCTTTGGGCTGAGTTAATTATCTCACCAGCTTTCTCACCTCGTTGCTCTGTAACTGGCTTCAGTTATAGTCTGAATTCTTTCTTACATCAGTGGCAGTAGGTTTGGCCATCCTCTCTAGGTGCAACAGGACTGGAATGTTGATGTTGGCAGGAGAGAGAATGTTGTGCTCTCAAATTCACGAAGAGCCTGTCTCTGTCAGGGCAGGACCACTTGTTAAGTCCAAGTTAAGCTGATTTATTGCTTGTGCCTACACACAAGAATCTAGTTAACTAATAGTCAGCATTCCATTGGAGCTAAATAAAGAGTTAACAGAATTCTAGAGAGGTTGGACTGTGGGAACCTAATGACTCCAGGCTAATTCCTCTCTTGACTCCTCCCCCTATGCCTTTCCTTCTCCTACAGTCTCCTTTCAAAAACCAAGAATCAGACAACTCAGGCAAATTATTGTCAATGCACGACATGTGTACAATGAAATTGAAAATGCAACCACATCAGCAGGTTTTTCCATTTGCTTTCTTTGCAGGTCAGCGTGGCTACCCCCAAACAAAAGCCGAAAACACCATTCTGTTTTGGTAAGCCTTCTGAGGGGAGCACTGCCTTTCACTGGACAGGGCACATTTACCTTTTGGTTCCCCTATTGAAAAACTAGTTTGGAGGAAGATTTTTCAAGGGTGAAAGAGATGATTGGAGCTAAAGAGTTGCTTTTTTGTCCTGTAGGCCTCTCCAACAGGCAAATGTGGTGGAGTTTGGGGAGCTTAGCTTTAAGGGGTGCTAATCTGTTATGAGTGCCTCTAGCCTACAGTAATGTGTTGTCACCTGATGCCCTCCCAATAAAATGATAAGATCTGAAATGTTTAGCCCTGCTGAACATTGGAGAGCTGTGGATGAGATGCTTTGTTGCTATGTGTAGGAGCACGGACCTTGAGTTATCCGTCTTTAATGTAAGTCATTAAAGGAAGGGTGAAGATTGGAGAACACCTTGGTGGCACCCTTGGGAGCAGAAGTTTGGCTTCAGCAGGCAAAGATGTAGTGTAAAGCTCACAAGTACTTCCTGGGAGGAGGCATCCAATCCAAAACACATTTTCCTCTTCAAATCCAGAGCACTGCATGGCCTTAACATCAGGGGTGGGATTCTACCGGTTCGGCCTGGTTCAGGAGAACCGGTAGCACCGAAGATCAGCTATGAGCAAACCAGTTTGCTGCGACGATCAGCTGCTGGGCCTGCCTGCCCGCCCCAGCTCTAGTCTATGCTTTATTTCTGGGTTTTCCAGCTCAGCTGATTTACGTGGCCCAGTGGATTGCCACACATCAGCTGTTTTACACACAGGGCTTGCAGCAGAAGGGGAGTTGCAAATGCGCATGCATGCACGTGCTCACCAAACCAGTTGTTACACCAGTTGAATCCCTCCCCTGCTTAACATATAGGTGGAAAGTGGACAAGTGAATTCATTTCTTACTTAGGAAGCAACATTGGGTGATGTTGGTGGCTTTTCAGTTGCACGAACTTGGGAATCAAACGAAGATCTGGGCACTCTTGGAGCAGAGAGTTCTTTGCAAGAAGGGAGGGAAAGGGTAAAAAAGCTGTCTTCAAGTTGAGTTCAATTCTTGGGGGCCTTAGGGGAGACATCTTTACAGGTTTTCTTTTAAGAGTAATGAGGAAGTGGCTCACCATCTCCTTTTAAGATGATGACGTATAACACTGCAATCTAACTTGGTGTGTGGGATTTCCCTGTGGTTTCCTGCCCAAGTGGTAAACTGATGTGACCCTACCTACTTACTCAGGTCAGTAAGTTGTTGCCACCTACCTGGGCTAACAAAGAAAGGCTTACGGATATCATTTTGACCTTATAGTAGACCTGTAGTAGATCTCTTCCAAACGAGGAACACTGGGTCTTGATCCTTGTGGCATAACGTAGAGATGGATTTCCACAAGCTTAGCCCAGCTTTGCACAGGAAGAAGAAATTAAAGCCCAAGAAGAAAGAAGTGTTTTGTCACAGCCTCAAGGCCTCCTGTTCTTCTACGTTAAGGAGAAGAGGCTGAGGTGGATTAGACAGTAGGATTGAAGTAAACATCTTCAGACAGGAAGCCCTGGGAAATTAGGGAGGAAGTGACAGAACCACACGAGATGGAACTGGTTGACTGCCTTTGTCCTTCCCAGACAATATATTATTTTATTACTCTGATTTATTTCTTTTTCCACCTCTTGAAGCTTTGAATAATATATTTATGTATATACTGTATAAAAGCAAAATACCACTCATGCATCATCACAAAATATCCAGAACAGTAAAGCCTACAAACTTGAAATTGGGCACGTATGTTTCTCTTAGCTTCTAGGTGCTCACTAAGAAAGGGTTTTTCGAAAGGACCATCAGAGCCTTAGTATTTCCTATATTATTATTATTAACATGCTCTGATGCTAAGGAGTTCTACTCCACCTCCCCACCTAAAAAGAAATCTGTTCCAAATGCAAAACACAAGCAGAGGAGTTTCAGTTTTAGTTTCATAGCACCAAGCAGCTTTAGTACAGAACAGTTGAGCTAAGCCATGCCCAGGCTCCTTGCTGTCTCCTTGCTCACACAGCAAATACTCTTTCACTTTCCAAATGGCCCTCAACTCTCTCACACACTGATAGGACACTAGCCAGATAAATACCGATAATTGCTGGTAGACAGAGGCAGAATTTTTCCCCTCTTATTTTCCTCCCCAAAAACTAAGCCCCACCACATAATTTCATAGTGAAACACGGGTATCCAGCTAGTTTATTTCTAAGATGTACAGGCTTCCCATCTTACTTCAAGGTAACTCTGGCAGCTTACAATCATTAAAAAAAATCAAAATGATATAAAGTAACAACATAAGTGAATACAAAATCCAAAACAAGACAGCCCAATTAAAAGATGGCGAGGATGGGAGCAGGATGGTAGGGAGGTGAGATCTTCTGCCAATCGATCGACCACTTCCACTGTGATACTACTCCATTGGAGCTAGAAGCTAACTAGCAGAACCCATTATTACATACTCACATGCATGGAAATAACAGCAAACCTGAGTTGGAAGGACAGCTTCGATCTGGAAGTCAGCCTGTTAGAGAAAATTGCCGTGCTTTCAGAAGCACGATCCAAACTATGTTGAAATATAAAGAGGTGTTTCATCCCCACCTTCCAAAGAAAGGCTGAATAATGTCTCCACTTACTCAGGAGGCTAGAAATAGTCAATGGGAAGGCAGATAAGTGGTAGAACAGAATGGTTGAGGAGTAAACCTTATCATGTTTTGCTTTGTCAAGGTGAGGAAAACATGGCTTGTTTTCAGACTCTCTGGAATAAGCGCCCAGTTCTAATAGCAACAGCCATATCTAAATGAGATTGTACTTGGACAGAAGGAAGTTCCTTTGGAAAGTTGGCCCACCAATCAAAGGAAAAGTAGACCTTGCTAAATAATAATAAATGGGCGTGTATCAAGGTTACACTTTTCTGCTCAGAGATCACCCCATTCTGTGGTTTTGGGTTCACCTCCCCTTCCTTAATTGGACAACCATTCTGTAGCACAACTAGTAGAACTTTTTCTCAATTGATGTGCTGCCACCACCTGTTTTAAATTGGAACCATCTTTCTCCTTAATTCTAGGAACAGGCGAAGCATGGAAAACCTCTTCCGTCTTTCCCTGCAACTGCATGAAAACAAATAGTTATATGCAAGGGCTGGTAGCTGAGCAATGAGCGGAATGAAGGGGATAAGAGCTGTTCCTAAATGAGAAGGTCAATGAGCATATAGAATATTTAATTTTATTAATGCAAAGGTTGGCACTCCCACCATATATTTTGCAGGCAAAAGTTAATGAAAAAGTCAACCTGGCGTGTTCAGTGGAAATATAAGCTGAATGCCCCCGATTTATCATTTTCTCAGGCATAAAATAATCACTCTCACAGGCATTTCCTCCAATCAAGAATCAGCAAAGATCGTTGCTCTTAATTTGAGGCATACAATTGGGAACTGCATCTCAAAAGGCTCGATTGCAGCCCTAAAAATATTCCTGAGGTTATTAAATTGTCTTTTTTTATATGCCAGGAGACAAATATTAAATGCACAATTCATTTGTTGCTTAAGTAGCAGGGCATAATAGCTCACTCCTTTCCTCTGAAGAACTGTGCTGTTGAATCTCAGATGCAAAATTTGGGAAAGCTCTCAGGATCACAAAAAAAAAGGGCCTTTGAATGCATCCTCTGGATTTCCTGGGGTGGTGGACCATGCAGTGGGAGCTTCTTGGAGAATTTGAAACTGGTTCACGGAGTAGGGAACGAGGAGTGGAGAACTCAAGAAGATTATGACTCCTTCTAGAAGCTGGGAGGAGGCTACTCAGGACAACCATGTTCCCCTCTTTGAAGTGATGCACAGCTCTTGACCATGATCTTTGTATCTGCAGTTATCAACGCCTTGTCTCAGCGCTATGTCTTGCAAGCAAATGACCAGAAAGATCTACAAGACTGGGTGGAAGCACTGAACACCGCCAGCAAGATCACGGTAGGTCTTCTCTCTTCACATCAGTTGGGCTTCCCAAGCCATCTTCCACTAAAGATCCTCAAGGGAAGAGAGAGAGATCAGGTCATTTTATCTGGATGAAGGTTGTTCTCTTACCGCTGGTCTCCTTGTGTATTATTTTCAGGAATTGGATTAGCTTTGTGCCAGGAATGGGGATAAGGGTGAAATTAGGAGAAATGGGGAGCATAAATTGCAAAAGAGGGTGAGTGCTTAGATAATTAGCCCAATCAAGGCATGAAAGGTAACTGTAACCCTAATTTAGAGTCCAGTCATGGTTGAAACTTCCATGTGGAGAAACCATTACTTAGAACTGTCCATCTTGTCCCTTCCCATTCTACTGGTTCGGACCAGTTCGGGTGAACCGGTAGTTCCGGTGATCATTTGGCCCCGCCCTCCCACCCCCGCCCTAGTCTGTCCTTTATTTCCGTGTTTTGCGGCTCAATTGATTTGTGCGGCACAGCGGATTGTCGTGCCTCAGCTGTTTTACTCTCTGGGGCTGCAGTAGAAGGTAAGTATTAAGAGCTGAAAATGGGCAGTTTTGAAACACTGTGCATGCAAAGCGCACTCTCACTGAATTGGTTGTTACACCATTTGAATCCCACCCCTGTGTTGTGGTTTGCCAGCAGCCTGTGCAGAGGGCAGTGGAATTGGATAGTGAGGAAGAAAGGGGATTAGTCCGGGAGTCTGGAGAGGACTTGGATGAGGGTCCTGCGTCTGATGCAGGGATGGGGCCAGGACCATCTAGGAGTGGGGTGCTGACTCTGGAGCCTCTGTAGTCTGGCAGCAGTGAGGCAGAGGAACAAGGGGAGCCTGTTCCCAGTGCCCATGTGCGCAGAACTGTTAGAAGGTGAGAGCAGCTAAGACAAAAGGGATGACTCGGGAGTAAGGCTGGGAGGTGATTGCCCCTCCCATAAGGTATAAAGGACAGGCAAAGATGATGAAACCTTTGCAGGAAGCAAAGTTGTTTGTTCGGTTCAGATTCATTCTTGAAGCTCTTTGTACTTTGGTTGGTTTTCTTTCTAGTTCATTTGACACTCCTGTTATTTGCAGCACTTCACAGGAAAGCAAGGTGGGTGCTTATCTCGAGGGAGTGTTTGAGATTCATTACTGGCTGAGAATGAGAATAATTCCCAGCATTGCAATAAAACAAGATTTGTTTTTAAAATAAGTGTGTGCATAATTACGGTCTCTGAAGCCTTGGTCAGAACACCCTGGTCCCTTTCCATCTGTTTAATATTTTTCATGGGGGCTTGGTTTGGGGGCCAAAATACCAGCTTCCTTTAGGACTATATCTGCCCTTCGGCCTCTGCATAGGTGATTCAATTCCCTTGGAGTTGTTGGAGAGAAGTAGGGTTTAAAATTATTCCACTGGAGCACAGAAAGAACTGGCTGAAACAATAGCATTTTCTTCCAGATGAGGACACCCCATCAAGCAACCACATTCACCACATTATTCTTAGTTTCTTGATGTGGATATTGTCTACTGGTCCGCACTGCTGTATCTGGCACTTGGCATTTGCTAACCCTCCACAGTTACAAACAAGGAAGGATTTAAGGCCATATTCTTCCCTGGCCTCTGTTCTGTGAAGCTCTGAGATTTCTTGGAGGCATTCTGGTGATTGTCCTGTCTCTTTCCTAAGAGAGAGCTGTTGCGGGTTTTGTTGTGGTTGTTGTGAATTGTCTTCTCAAGTGCTGTGTAAGTAAACTAGGAAGAAGAATCAGTAAAGGACCCATAGGATGTGAGAGTTAAAGGACTTCCCAATGAAATTTTAATTGGGCAATCATCCTGCCTTGTTGTGGGGCTCGGTGGTTAAAATGCTGAACTTGTCAGCTGGAAAGCCAGTAGCCCAGATTCGAGACCCAAGCTCCCTGCAATGGGGTGAGCTCCTGTCCTCGCCCCAGCTTCTGCCAACTTAGCAGTTCAAAAGCATGCAAATGCAAGTAGATAAATAGGTACCACTTCAGTGGGAAAATTACACTAGCCAAATGACTGCGGAAATATCTTCAGACAGCACTGGCTCAATGGCCTTGAAATGGAGATGAACTCCGCTTCCTATATTTGGCAAAGACTAGAGGAGTAAATCTACAAAGACTCCTTTACCTTTATCTTTTTAACCTGCCTTGTTAGCCAGATTGTTTCTTACCACTTCAGAATGCAAACTATAAAATGCACGCACACTGTCAATTTTTTTTTCTTATTTTATTGAAATATAAATCAGTGGGGGGATTATACCCCCTTCCTAGCATTCCACTCAAAAACTAAGAGTGGTCTGACCTAAAATTACACAGCATACTCCTAAGCTTTGGGATAGCCTCTGCTCACTCTCTCACTATAAAAAAGATGTTGAGGTTCTAGAAAGAGTGCAGAGAAGAGCAGCCAAGATGATTCAGGGACTGGAGGCTAAAACCTACAATGAATGGTTGCAGGAACTGGGCCTGGCTAGTCTAGGGAAGAGAAGGACCAGGGGAGACATGATAGCGGTCTTCCAGTATTTGAGGGGCTGCCACAGAAAGGAGGGGGTCAAACTATTTTCTAAAGCCCCTGTAGGCCAGACAAAGAATAATGGATGGAAACTGAACAAGGGGAAATTCAACCTGGAAATAAGGAGAAATTTTCTGACAGTGAGAACAATCAACCCATTGAACAGAAGTTGCCTTTGGAAGTTGTGGAAGCTTCATCACTGGAGGCTTTCAAGAAGAGACTGGACTGGCATCTGTCATAAATGGTGTAGGCAGGGTCTCCTGCTTGGGAGGGGTTGGACTAGATGACTTACAAGGTCCCTTCCAACTCTGTTAATCTCCTGACCAGTGTTTTTGCTGCATTGAAAATCTGTGTCATCGAATGGTGGCAAAGCCCAAACATAGGCAAGGCAGCTGGGCAGATTGGAGGAATCTCCCCCCCACCCCCACCCCCAAAGTCCACACTTATCTGGACTAGCTTCTCTGCCTACCTTTACCTTGGTAAGCGACAACTCCACTCTGCACTTCCAAAGAACCTGGGAAGGAACATGTTCCAAGTACAGAAAAGTCTTTGCAGCCTCAGTTATAACGCCTGTCTGGTTTTATCCCTGCTGCTTAATGCTGTAACCTACCTCAGCCACTTGTGAAACAAGAAGTTAGACTGTTGCAGGTTTACTTCCCTTTTCTGCAGGTGACTTCCCTTTGAATTAGCCAAGCTTGACTTTTCACAATTGGGACCCGAGAGATAAATCGGAGAGACGTTTGGCTAATCAAGCCAAAATGGAACTGATACGTACATTGGCTGTTCCTTAATACAGCACAGGAAGTCATCATGCTCACTCATGCATTTGATGTGATGCTCCACTAACCATTGATGGAGGACGCAGATGTGTGATGTCATCCTTAGCTTGCCATTGGCCAGCCACAAGGACAGCTGCTGCCCTTTTTTTGTTATTGTTGTTGTTCTGCATCAAAAGTGGTGTTCTCCAACTTCCGCAATGCTTCGTTTTGTTGAAGGCAGGGTCTCCACCCAGTTGGCTGGTGGACTCCGTTGCAGCCACATTCTCCTCCATTCTGGTTAGTGGTAGATGCTCTTGATGGCCATTTCATGTAAGGTTTTTGGGCTGCTTGGCCCCCTTCAGAAGGAACCTTCTTATAGAAAGCCTGATTAATGTTTTGCTTTACAAGCAATGTCTCCAGTCGCCACACTTGCAATTCTGTATAATTTGTGGGATATTTTGGGGGGAAGCCAGTTGGGTTCCCTTGCAATAGTTTAACAGATTAACAGAGTTGGAAGGGATCTTGTAAGTCACCTAGTCCAACCCCCCCACCCAAGCAGGAGACCCTACACCATTTCTGACAGATGGCAGTCCAGTTTCTTCTTGAAAACTTCCACAACTTCTGAAGGAAACTTCTTTTCCATGAGTTGATTGATCTCATTGTCAGGAAATTTTTCCTTATTTCTAGGTTAACCAGTTTGAGGCATCAGGGAGCTGGGACCAGAGTCCTATCCGTTTTGGTTACTAGCCCAAATGTCAGGAAGAATAGCAAAACTGTCTACCAGTCTTATATAAGACTGGAAGATTTCTGTCCAAAAAAACAATCCAGTTGATAAGTTGATGGCTTGGAGGGCAGCCAAGAGTTTTATCCCTCTTCTGTCTTACCATCCTGTCAGCTTGGTATTTGGTGGAAAAAACTGATAGTCTTATAGGAAGCTGGTAGATAGCATTCTTCTTGTCCCTTGTAATCTAGATGATTGGTAGACCTGCTTTCAGAAATAGCCCAAGCAACTTCCACACTAGAAACCGGTCACTTGAATAACTTCCAACTATTTAAGGTCCCTATCCCAGCATCCACCATTATCCAAACATGCCCATCTACACTTGACCAAGTCCATCCAGACAAGCAAGTCTTCTGTTGCTAATCAGCGCTGGAGAAGGCAATATCTACCTTATCTCTCTTTCCTCACAAAAACTCTATTATGCTTAATTTCTAAGGTAGAACAGAATTCTATAGTAAATGTTTAGATTATTTTGCATGAACATTTAGATTATTTTGAAAGAAAGAAGCAGTTGGAAATGTCTCCATTCTACATAATAAACTTGGAGCGAGCACTCTACACCTCATGAACTTGACTGATAGGACAATGAAAAGATTTCCCTTCTTCCATAAAACCTTGTTAGTTTGCAACAACCGTCCTAAAATGCAGTGATGACCACTAATGTGTAAGCCAGCTTTACCCATTGTAAGTCCAAGTCCTGGTTTGTTTAAATGTATTTTATTATATTTTGTTTATTAAAAAGAACCAAGTTATGTTTAATAAATTCACCAAAGAAAGGGAAAAAAATTATGCGATGGTGGCGAGTTTTTATATCTGGAGAAGAACTAGACATAGTAGACCACTAGATATATCTTGGCCATTGGATCTCAATGGAAAGTGAGGTGATACAATAAAGAAAATTCTACAGTGTATTCAATGTGGTTGGCAGGCATTCGGCAAGCTAAGTATACATAAGCACCCAGAAATTCAAAACTACCACCCCTCTCCACCTCCTCACCATTTATGTACAATAGTAAATGTTACAAATGGTTAACCTCAGTTGAGCCCAACATTTCTGTTGCTAAATGAAACATTTGTTAAGTGGAATTTTGCCCCATTTTATGACTTTCCTTGCCACAGCTGTTAAGTGAATCACCACAATTATTAAGACCGAAGTGAATCTGGCTTTCCCATTGACTTCACTTATCTGAAGGTCGCAAAAGAAGATGACATGACCCCAGGACGCTGAAATCATTATAAATATGAGCCACTTGCCAAGAGTCTGAATTTTGATCATGTGATCATGAGGATGCTGCAAAATGTGTGAAAAATGGTCCTGTAACTTTTTTTCAGTGCCGTTGTAATTTAGAATGGTCACTAAATGAACTTTTGTAAATCGAGAACTACTACTGTATATATAAAGTTGACTACAATGTATGCTCCAGGATGTTGGTTTTAGCAAAACAAAGTTTTTAGTCCCTGAGGGAGAGAAAATAATAATAATATGATAATAACAGGCAGCTTGGCTTCAAGTTACTGAATAAGATGCTCACTTTAAAAGATTAGGTAACTTATGAGTCTTGGCTACTGAAGTTGTTAGCCTTAACACAGGACTGGCTTATGATCTGAATTAGGCAGTATTAAGTCTAGTGAAAGGTTTCATCCTTGAATGGATTGTGGTCTAAAGGCTTTGGAACATGCTAGCAAAACATCTGAGTGCTAGCAAGAAGTTGCAAGCTACTGGTGAGTTAAAATACTCTTTAAAAAGGAAGCTCAGATGTACACATTTGCTGCAATACCAGACTCAAGAGGATACAGACAAATCTCCCAAGTGGCCTCAACAATCCTCTAAAATGATGCAAGTGACCAGCTGTCTGCAAGGAATATAAATCCTTCCATTCCCCATCATCCAGACAGAGCTGAAGAGGCTTCTTGGATGAGAAGCAAAATGTCTTCAAAAGAAAAAAACAGAAAGTCCAGTTGCTTCCTGAAAAAGCACCTTTGGGATAAACATAGCCTCAATGACGGAGAATCTCTACAAACCAGACTTGAAGCTTTCTCAAACAGGCTACGTAGCATAGTTGAGTTCCCACTTCCATCACCCCCAGTTTGGGCCCTTCCCCCATCATCTTTTTGCAGCTCCCTCATTGGCTGTGTAGGCAGGGACAGATGGGAGCTGTAGTCCAACAAATCGAGCAGATTGGAAGTAACTGCTGTTATTTCTGCGGTACCTTAATATTTTTTTTCCACAAGCGGAAGCCACATTAATTAATGGCATCAGAGAACCCAAAACAGCCTGATGGAACTTTAGAGACATTTATTTATTTATTATGGCACAAGCTGTTTGGGATTACACTTCTCTTATTTTCTTCTTCAGCCCAGGATGTCGATTGAGGCTTATTACATTCTGTTTATTTGTAACGGTGCTGCTAAATTTGACAAGGCAAATTTATGACAACATCATGATTTTGGCAATTATAAAACAACTTACGCTGAGGGAATAGGAAAAAAAACCCACAGATTCTCAAAGGAAGGAGAAGAGAAGTTGCCGAGAGATAATATTGACCTTAATATGAAGATGAGCCACCCGATCAGCCTTTTGAGACCGGATTTGTCTTGAGTGACTTCAGAGCTCTTTCATAATTCCCTCTGAAGTTTGTTCCTATGTCAATCTGATGATCACAGAAACTTTTCTCCCTCCTTCTGCCAGCAAGGCAGAAGAGTTTCACAACCTGTATGATGCATGCAGAAAATTTCTTTATAACTTAAAAAATATAAATGGGCTGCAAGCAAGTAAAGTACCATTTTACAAAGCCTTATTATGGTCGAACTTGGAATACTGCATCCAGTTCTGGTCACCACAATACAAAAAATATGTTGAACTCTAGAAAGAGTGCAGAGAAGAGCAACGAAGATAATAAGGGGGCTGGAGAATAAAACATATGAAGAAGGGCTGCAGGAATAGTGCATGGCTAGTTTAATGAAAAGCAGGACTGGGGGTGGCATGATAGCAGTGTTTCAATATTCGAGGGGCTCCTACAAAGACAAGGGGGTCAACCTATTTTCCAATAGCACCAAAAGGCAAGATGAGAAACAACGGATGGAAACTAACCAAGGAGAGAAGCAACCTAGAACTAAGGAGAAATTTCCTAACGGGGAGAACAATCAACCAATGCAAAAGCCTGCATTTAGAAGTTGTGGGTGCTCCATCACTGGAGGCTTTTAAGAGGAGACTGGATGACCATTTATCTGGAATGGTATAGGGTCTCCTGCTCAATCAGAAGGTTAGACTAGAAGACCTCCAAGGTCCCTTCCAACTCTATTATTCTATGTTCGAGCAAAGACGGAGTTCTTAAAATGCTAAAGTATCACAAGAAATTCAAGCTGCAAGAAACAGTTGCAGAGTCCAAAAAAAAAAAGGAATGAGAAAATAAGAGAATTTCTTGCAAGAATTCCCTTGGAAGGATTTGGGGCTTTTAAAAAAAATCAATAACTTTGGATACCTTAAATTATACCGATGGCCAATGTACAAATCCTTCTAGTCCCTCCTTGATAGATGAGCAAAATGATCAGCTCTTGTTTCAAAGGCATATAATGCTCTTTGAGCAGGAAAACAAACGTTACTTGTTTGTCTGTGTGCCAGAATTTCAGCCTGTCAAAAGAAAGGCCGAGGGAATCTGAATGAAATGTCTAACTGAATTTTCATGGTTCCATCTACTTCAGAGCATTTACAATGACTCCAGCTTGTTTTAGACAACTCTAGGAAATTGGCACGGCACAATCCCTGAGAAAACAGGACCGCTGCAGAAAGATGCTTGCCGATTTTGAGCTGCCACTGATTAGTTTGGGGCAACTGATGTAAACTTGCAATAAACCAGGAGCCTGGATAAAGCTTAAAAGAACAACAAATGTATTTCGTGTTATCTATACACAAGAACCTGATCTATTCTCCTCTCCTCTCCTCTCCTCTCCTCTCCTCTCCTCTCCTCTCCTCTCCTCTACTCTACTCTACTCTACTCTACTCTATTTATTTATTTATTTGTCAATCGCTTACAAGATAATAGGTATAAGTATATTCATAGTTATGAATACACGAAATGGGTACATATAAGAAAAATAAAAGAAACAATAGGACAGGGACGGTAGGCACGTTGGTGCGCTTATGCACGCCCCCTACAGACCTCTTAGGATAGGGGTGAGATCAATAGTAGAAAGTCTAGTTTGGGGGGTTTGGGGGAGAAACCACAGAATCAGATAGAGCATTCCAGACATTGACCACTCTGTTGCTGAAGTTGTATTTCCTGCAATCAAGTTTGGTGCGGTTAACCTTGAGTTTGTATCTATTGTGTGCTCTTATATTGTTATGACTGAAACTGAAGTATTCATTGACAGGTAAGTCATTGCAATGTATGATTTTATATATCATACTTAGATCAGACCGAAGACGGTGTAATTCAAGGTTTTCTAGGTCTAGAATCTCAAGTCTGGTGGCATAAGGTATTCTGCAAGAATGGTTGCAGAAGTTGATAGAGTTGGCTGAAATGGCAAAATCGACTATTTTGATTAAAGAAAAGAATATAAATACTTTTATTTCCACATAGAAACCACTTCTGAACTTTGTGCTTGATGTGGAAAAGAATGAAAACTCTGGGTTTACAGATTAGACCAGGGATCTCCAAACTGGGAGACTTTAGGACTTGTGGACTTGAACTTCCAGAATTCCTCAGCCAGCTATGCACTCTGGGGAATTCTGGGAGTTGAAGTCCACAAGTCTTAAAGTTGCCAAGTTTGGAGATCCCTGGATTAGACTGATAGATCTTTATAGAAATGACTTGTTCATACTGTTAGGGAAAAGCAAAAAGCTGTGATTTGAGGTTAATGCCTCATTTTACTGTAACAGAGAGAAGTCAATGCTTCGTTTTCTTCCATTTTTCTTCTTATCTTTCCTCACTTCTCTTTCCCCTCCCTCCTGACTACTCTTTTATTTACTTTTGTATTTTGTATTTTATAATACTGTATAACTTAATAAAAATGTTTTTTTAAAGAATCTGATATATTCACAATCAACGCAAATTGGTGCTGAATAAAGAGTCAATGGAATTCACAGGGGGCTGATGATGGGTTGACCCCTCTACCCTTAAGCTACCCTGGGTCATCTCCTATAGTAATTTATCCTATTTTTTCCATTAGGTACCAAAACATGGAAGTTTGTCACTAGCCACAGAAACAGGAAGACACCCATATAAGACTGAAATCATTGGAGGAGTTGTCGTACAGACACCCATCTCAGTCAACCAGGTGAGAAAGGATCAGACAGAATAGAATAGAATAACAAAAGTGGAAGGGTCCCTGGAGGTCTTCTAGTCCAACCCCCTGCTCAGGCAGGAAACCCTACACCACTTCAGACAAATGGTTGTCCAAACTCTTCTTAAAAAACTTTCAGAGTTGGAGCATTCACAATTTCTGGAGGTAAGTTGTTCCACTGATTAATTATTCTGTCAGGAAATTTGTCCTTAGTTCTAGGTTGCTTCTCTCCTTGATTCATTTCCACCCACTGCTTCTTGTCCTGCCTTCTGGTGCTTTGGATAATAGCTTGACTCCCTCTTCTTTAGGGCAGCCCCTGAGATATTGGAAGACTGCTATCATGTCTCCTCTCGTCCTCCTTTTCATCAGAGTAGACACACCCAGTTCCTGCAACCGTTCATCGTATGTTTTAGCCTCCAGTCCCCTAATCCTCTTCGTTGCTCTTCTCTGCACTCTTTCTAGAGTCTCAACATCTTTTTTATACCGTAGCAAACGAAACTGGATGCAGTATTCCAAGGGTGGCCTTACCCCAAGGCTGTTCTACCACAGCAACAGACCTGTCGCTGTGGTAGAACAAGGCAGAGAAGCTTCTGATAGAGACATGCAGAAGTATCTTGGGGAAATCCTCTGCCTCTTTCGTTGAACATTTTTTCTGCATCCGGGCTGGGAAAAGACCTTTCCTTGAGCCTCTAAGTGGCCTTTTTCTGGTTGCAATATTTGGTAGGTAGAAATGACCTTGGGAGACCAGGGAAAAAGATGCTGAATGATCAGGTAAAAAGGGAGTTTGTCCATGGGCAGAGAAAGAAACTTAGAAAGGATCTGCATTAACTTATCAGGTTGTACTTTCAGACTTGTGAGATGCTGTCAGTTTCCCAGACAGGAAAAATGACAAGTTAATTCTATTCTATTGTAAGGCTACATTATCAGACACTCATAGTCTCCTCTTTTCTATCTTCCTGCCCATCCAATTCTGGCCTTCTCTTTTTTCCTTCCTTCCTTCCTTCCTTCCTTCCTTCCTTCCTTCCTTCCTTCCTTCCTTCCTTCCTTCCTTCCTTCCTCCCTCACTCACTCACTCATTCCCTCCCTCACTCACTCACTCACTGAGAATCTCTACAGACATTTAGCTATACGATTTGGTATGGTGTGGGAGTATGAACGGATGTCCAGAAAAAAAATGCAGACTACAGGAAACAGGAGCTCTGCTCAGGTGGCCTTGAGGACACAGATAAACCTCCAAGTGGCCTCAACAGCTCTGAAAGGATGCAAATGACCAGCTGTCTGCAAGGAGTAGAAATCCTTCCATTCCCCACCATTCAGTCAGAGCTGAAGAATCTTCTTAGATGGGAAGTAAAATGTCTTCAAAAGAAAAAAAACAGAAAGTCCAGTTGCCACCTCAAAAAGCACCTCTGGGACAGCTCTGTGTAGAACAGCTCCGCTCTTCCTTGGTGTCTCCTTGATCTCCTGGTTCCAGCTGTTCTGTAAGTTGCTCCACCTCACATGGAAGTAATGGAGAAAGCCAAATCATTTTCAGCCACCCAGCATTTTATCTGGTGGAAGATGGCCTCTTGGGTATCAGGTCTCTCTCTTTTGAAGCACCTTGAAGTAGGCAGTTCAATTACTGGACTGAGAAACTCTGCCGAAAAATATGTCATGCAGAACTTCCTTCTCAGATTAGGAATCTGCCCTTTTGAAAAACAATGGAAGATCCTTCCTTCCTTCCTTCCTTCCTTCCTTCCTTCCTTCCTTCCTTCCTTCCTTCCTTCCTTCCTTCCTTCCTTCCTTCCTTCCTTCCCTCTTTCCTTCCTTCCTTCCTGTCCAACCTGCTGAAAAAAATCATGATAATCTTTCCTTTCCTCTTCCTTCCTTCCTTCCTCACTCACTCACTCATTCCCTGTCTCATTCCTTTCCTCCCTCCCTCGTCTCACTTACTCACTCCCTGTCTGTCTCCCTCCCTCCCTGCCTCCCTCCCTTCCTTCCTTTTTCCCTTCCTCTCTCTTTCTCTCCCTCCCTCCAGCTATCTCTCCCTTCCTTCCACCTACCCATCAAAAGTTGAAGGCGCCATCCTATACCTAGGTCACTTTCTGTCATAAATCCTTTTAAGGAGATTTCCCAAGCAAATTATTTTCATCGCAGCTTCTCCACAGTCTGCTCTCTGAAGTGTCCATGGGGAATGCATGAAAAAAAAAAAATCAAGATGGTGGATCTTGATGCAACAGAATTCCCCTCCTTCTTTTAAAATCTCTACATTTTTCCTTCCTATGTTAGCCAACCTCTTCTTTCACCCTACTTGCTAGCTCAGTTTTCTCCTACCCAGAGGTGGTATTTCAGTCGGTTCTGACCAGTTCTGGAGAACCGGGAGCGGAAATTTTGAGTAGTTCAGAGAACTGGCAAATACCGCCTCTGACTGGCCCCGCCCGCATCTCTTCTCCACCTCCCGAGTCCCAGCTGATTGGCTGGGTCTTCCTTGGTTGCCCTGCCCAGGAGAACAGAGCTAGAAAGCAGGTTAGAGGGGTGGGGAGGGAATGGGGATTTTGCAGTATCCTTCCCCTGCCATGCCCACCAAGCCAAACCATGCCCACAGAACTGATAGTAAAAAAAATCTGAATCCCACCACTGCTCCTACCAGTCCTTCCTTTTCATCTCTCTTTTGGAAATTTCAATTCCTGGCAGGCTGCCTGTGAGCATCTGCATTTGATGCTACATTTGCCTCGTCCTTCGAAAGGAACAAGTGTTATCATCTTGGATGGCTAGATGGTGTCTATGTGTATGTGTGTTGGCTCCTTCCACTGTCTAGAACGTAGGACTAAGTTGGCTAAGACAGAAGGGTCTTTGTTATGGATCTTCCAAAGCCAGGGAGTCTGGTGTCTTGACTGAGGGAGCCAGCTACACAACGTGGTTCACACAGTGGCGCATTTGTGTGTGTCTCTTGGTATTTGGGGAGCTGGAATTATTAAAAAAGCATGAAACAGGCACTTCTGTAATTTATGTAAGGAAGAAAATCCCACTTGCTTCTCCAAAATAGCAGCTGATAAAGACCAAAGCTGTACCCTCAAGTGTCTCTCTTTGTTCAGTCCCCCATTTAAGCAAAAATAGATTGCAAAGTTTTTACTAACTTTTTTTCCAGTTTTTGAAACTCAATCCATACATTTTTCTCTGCCTTCTCCATTCCCCTTGCAATCCTAGTTTGCCTCTTCCTCGTGCTCTTTCTTTTCTGTAATTGCTGATCATTATTCTCTTGGGAAAAATATTCTGCCCCAACTTCAGAATAGAAAGAAGAAAAACCAACAATGAGGTCTCTGTTCTCTTGGCCTTTTTTTTAAATATAAATTGGGATGGAGCCAATAGTCTCTCCCTTTCCAAGCGAGGCATGATTCTGCAATCTTGGAAATAGGGAGAAATTGCATAATTATCTGTAGCAGTAACGTGATTAATTCTTGGAGGTCTGGAGAGAGAAGCAAGCAGAAGTTGCTTCCTCTCTTGATTTCATCCCTTTCTGACTACAGATTTCAGTGGATTTTCCCCACTTGGCTTTGCCGCTCTAAAAGGTTTTATAGGTTCTTTGCTTCTTAGCAACAATTAGGTTTTCAGGAAGGCATTTCTGCAGCCAGAAATCACAACTGCTTTTCTCCATTGAACAACAGAATACATTCAACCATATCTATTCTGCTGAAAAATATCAATTTACACAATAGCAATAGCACTTAGATTTACATACCACTTTATAGTGCTTTAAAGCCCCTCTCTAAGTGGTTTTTACAGAGTCGTCATATTGCATCCAACAATCAGGGTTTTACCCACCTCCGAAGGATGGAAGGCTGAGTCAATCTTGAGCCTGGTGGGATTTGAACTGCTGAATTGCAGGCAGCTGGCAGTCATCAGAAGTAGCCTGCAGTACTGCACTCTCACCACTGCGCCACTGAGGCTCCTACACAAGCCATAAGGCTCCGTAAGCTGTTTTGTTACACTGCTTTGGAAAGCCATTTACTTTTAATTTTATAGAATATAGGACAAGGTGCTGATACAATTAATTACTCTTAATGCAGTATGCAGTCCTTTTCATCTATTAATAATTATTACAATATAGATTTAAGGTATATATAATGTACTAGCTCGATACCCATGCTTCGCTATGAAACTATGTGATTGGGTTTAGTTTTGTGGGAGGAAAATAAGGGGGAAAAATTCTGCCTCTGCTTACTTGCATCCATTGGTATTCATCTGGCTAGCGTCCTGTCAGTGTGTAAGAGAGTTGAGGGCTGTTTGGAAACTGAAACAGTATTTGCTGTGTGAGCAAGAAGGAGACAGCAAGGAGCCTGGGCGTGGCTTAGCTCAACTGTTCTGCACTAAAACTGCTTGGTGCTCTAAAACTGAAACTTCTCTACTTGTGTTTTGCATTTGGAATATATTTCGTTTCAGGTGGGGAGGGGGAGTAGAACTCCTTAGCATCAGAGCATGTTAATAATAATAGAGGAAATACTAAGGCTCTGATGGTCATTTCGAAAAATTATTTCTTAATGAGCACTTAGAAGCCAAGAGGAACATACGTGCTAAATTTCAAGTTTATAGGCTTTACAGTTCTGGAGATTTTGTGATGATGCATGAGTGGTATTTCACTTTTATATATAGAGATAATCTTCCTTTAGTTTCTACATAGATGTTAATCTTCTAGTGAGTTCACAGACTTTTGTCTATGATTCTATCTAGCTACTTTTTTCATAGTTTATATATGAGAATTTTTTTTCTTATTGTGATGAACACACCTGCTGCTATAGAGCAGGGGTCTCCTAACCTTGGCAAGTTTAAGACTTATGGACTTCAACTCCCAGAATTCCTCCTCCAGTCATGCTAGCTCGGGAATTCTGGGAGTTGAAGTCCACAAGTCTTAAACTTGCCAAGGTTGAAGGTATAGAGGGAGGAGTAAAGACATGATCTAGTTTGGAGTCACTCCATAGGAGGAAGAGTCTTGAAGTCTTTTGTCTTCCGTTTCCCAAGAGGTTGCAGTCAGTCTGTTGAGATTCTTGTAAATAGGGTGATCAACAATAAAGAAGCTACTTTGTCCTATTCACGGAGTTGCTCTGGTTCCCCAGAAGGGCAGTGGTTGACAGAAAAAAAGAAATGAAACTACAAGAAAGAATTTAAAATGGAGAGGAGATGTCAAAAATGGAAAGGAGGTCTAAAACAAAAAGTCAGTTTTGGGTTGAAGTTAGTCTACCATCTTATTCAGTCCCATAATCTGGGTATGTTGTGTGACCTCCAGCAGATTGTTATATTACTATGTTTCTCAATCTTGGCAACTTTAAGATGGGTGGACTTCATCTCCCACAGTTCCCCAGCCAATATGCCAGCTGGGAATTCTGGAAGTTGAAATCTACCCATACTAAAGCGCCAAGATGAAGAAAAATTGCTACAAGGGAAGCAAAGAGGTCCATGGTGGCAGGTTAAAAAAAGTCAAAATGGCCACTGGAAGTCCTTCCATTTTGTTTACATCACATGTTGCACAGGGAGGTAGTAATTTGTTCTTGTGGTTGTGGCCACCATCTTCACTTTCTTGATGCTCCCCATGGTTTCTCTTAATGGGAAAGTGGTTTTAGGTAGGAAGATATAAAAGTTACCCTTCCTCTAAGTCAAGGAAGCCTATTTTGTGGCTTTAGGGTTGCTTCAAAAAAGTTTGGAAGGGAAAGGATCATGAAGAGGGTAGGGCCCGGAAAAAAAGCTACATGAAATAAAGTTTAATTAAAATATATCAAGTAACTTAATGGATTACATAGAGCAACTGATGATGATTCCTCATGTATCTCAGCATTTCCTCCTTTATGTTATTAAAAATGAGCATTGGGTGGCTACCTTTGTAAAGACTCTTAAGGGCCTCACCCAACTTTTTCAGGAATGACAGAAATTTGGGATTGGCAGTTGCACATCCTGGCACTGAAGAAGTGTGTTTTCTTGGAATAATTTAGTGAGCTTGGATTAATTTAATGAACATGATGATGTTTACTCATGGAGCTGTGGTTGAGAGAAGAACTGCGGGGGGTCCTTGAAAACCTGGGGATTTTTAAGTAGAAAGGATGTAGATTAAATTAATTGACAGTCTTAGGACAACCAAGTCTGTCTGGAACTTATGCTTATGCTGGCTGAGGAATTCTTTATTTATTTGTCAAGCAACTATTAGATAACAGGTATAAGTATAAACATGGTTATGAATACATGAAATGGATACGAATAAAAAAGAAACAATAGGCATGTTGGTGCGCTTATGCAGGCCCCCTACAGGCCTCTTTTGAAGGGGGTGAGGTCAATAGTAGACAGTCTAAGGTTAAAGTTTTTGGGGTTTGGAGAAGAAACCACAAAGTCAGGTAGAGTATTCCAGACATTGACCACTCTGTTGCTAAAGTCGTATTTCCTGCAATCAAGTTTGGTGCGATTAACCTTGAGTTTGTATCTATTGTGTGCTCTTGTATTGTTGTGGTTGAAGCTGAAGCATTCATTGACAGGTAGGACATTGCAATATATAATTTTATATACTATACTTAGATCGGACCGAAGGCGGCGTAGTTCTAGGTTTTCTAGGTCTAGAATTTCAAGTCTGGTGCCATAAGGTATTCTGCAACGAGTAGAGGAGTAGAGAACTCTTCTTGTGAAATATTTCTGGACTTTGTCGACTGTATTAATATCTGTTATGTAATGCGGATTCCAGACTGATGAGTTGTATTCAAGTATCCCTGCTCTAGTCTAACTGGAACTTTTCTTCCCTTTTTCCTTTGCAGAATGGAGGAGATGGCTCTGAAGGCCACGAGCTTTCATCTCACCCTTTGTTGAAGCGTTCCCAGAGTTACAACCCCGCTAGCAAAACCGCAGTGGGACCTCTTGTTCTCAAGAGCGGCTACTGTGTCAAGCAGGGGAACGTAGTAAGTGTCGTTTTGACTTATCTTTGGTGACTTTCGTGGTCATTTTATCTCTCTGGATAGTTTTTGGATGAGGACTCTCATTTCAAAGAATGCTGTTAGGAAAAGACACTGAGAGGAAGGAGAAAATGAAAAACACAGGTAGTCCTCAACTTACGACCACAATTGGGCCCAACATTTCCATTGCTAAGCGAGGTGAATATACTGACAAAGGTCACAAAAGGAGATCATGTGACCTTGGGACACAGGAATGGTCCTGTTCTGCTTATTAATGTTTGGATGGCATAAAGCAGACAGATCAACTCCACAAAGCATCCATACAAAGTCTTTTTTATTGGTTCATCAGGCATCCTGTCAACTCACATTTATGATGAGGTTCTTCTTAATGTCCAATCCTTTGTATATCTGAATTGTGGTATAGAAAGATAATAAAGTCTCAACCCCATGATGATTGAAGCGACTGCATGCTAATGGATTCAGGCAAGAGTGAGGGAGCCTCCCCTAACCCAAAAAGGGTCGATTTAGTGACCAATCAGGATTACAGATGTGACCATATGACATGGCCTACATTTCCCAGGATACCTTAACTACATTTACCATGATGCATTCCCTTAAGGGGACAGCTCTCAAATCCTAACTAACTATCCCAAATCCCATTAACTCTAAACTGTCTGAACAGCACAGGTCCAGTGGTTGTATTCTACCAGTTCGGCCCAGTTCTATCAAGCCGGCAGCAGCAATGAGCAGCGGAGGCCGAACCGGTTGTCTCCACCACTCTGCTGTTGGGCCCGCCTGCCTGCCCAGGCTCCCATACTCACCTTTATCCGCTGAATTTGAAGCGCAGCTGCTTTGCACAGCATAGAATAGTCCTGCGCAGCAGCTGCTGAAGCGACCGGGATCATGCAGGCTTGCAGGAAGCAAGTTAGAAGGCCTCTGTGTCTGTGCAAAGTGCATGTTTGGTGCATGCATGCATGCAAAGTGTGTGCACAAACGCAAAGCCCACCCACCAAGCCACACCGACCGAACCAGTGGCAAGAATATTTGAATCCCACCACTGGAATGATCATAAGTATGAACCAGTTGCCAAGCAAGTCAGTAATGCAGCTGTTCAGTGAATCTGGCTTCCCCATTGACTTCGTTTGTCAGAAGTTTGCAAAAGGTGAGATCACATGACCCTGGCACACTGCAGCTGTCCTAAATACGAGCTGGCCCCCAAGCATCCAAGTTACGATCATGCGATCAGGGGAACGCTGCTTTAAAGCAACAGTCGTGCAAAGTCGTTTTTCAGCGCCTTTGTAACTGCGAAGGGTCACTAAACAAATTGTTATAAGTCAAGGACCATTTGTGCTCCTTGGAAAAGGGAGAAGAAAGCAGGAAAGGGAAAGACAAGCAAGAGGTTCTTTTCCTGCAGCAGAAGATCAAAATGGTATGCGGGAATGACCTTGGGAGGCAGGAGGAAGAGCTGCAGACAGGAGACCTGGAATGTCAACAATATCTCAGTCCACCGGCCCCCAATTTGGGCACCAGGGATGAACCCCATGGAAAGTGGCTTTTCCATGGACCGAAGGGGGGCATGGTTACGCATGCTGCCTGCATCTCGCGAATGGGGCTTCGCTTGTTTACATGGCCTGGTTTCTGGCATGCTACAGCTCAGTGCCGGTCCACGGACTGGGAGTTGGGGAACCTTGTCTTAGTCCATAGAAGGAGGGAGGACATGGGAAGTGTCTCAGAAGGGAACCTGCCTAGTTTTTGGTTTTTTGGTTTTTGGAGGATAAAAAGGAGAGGAAAGGAGAAATACGTTCAGACTTCCAAGACTCTTTGCTTATATAATTCAAGATAGAGTACTCCTGGCTGAGCTTCTTACCTGACTACCTTGAAGAAATACCAAAGACAGAGGGAGGAAGCACCCCAAACCTGGAAATGTCTTTGGATTTGAGCTCACCATCACTTGTCACTTGGTTACGGGGGGGGGGGGGGTCTTCAGGATGTGGTCATAAAAAGTTAAGGTGGCAGCCCCAAGAGGCAACTGGAGTATTTGGAAGAACGGTTTAAAAGGGATTCTTTTTGCCTTCCAGAGAAAGAGCTGGAAACGCCGTTACTTCATGCTGGATGAAAATTCTGTCAACTATTTCAAATGCGAGCAGGTAAATAGTCCAGACCTTTCAAAGCTGTGATTTCATCTCATTGCCTCTCTTCCCTGATGGCAGCAGAGAAGATGACTGCAGATTCTCTTCTTTAGAACCAAATCTTCGTGTTCTGGGAAGCAAATTGCATTTTGATATCAAAGAAGGATATTTGTCCCAGGACCTGCAGTGGTAAAATCAGATTAGGACAGATAGGGGTTAAAAGGGAGGCTGATGCCTCAGACGTTTTTAAGTTTCTTCAAGATCTTGTGAACGGACCAGTGGTGGGATTCAAATTTTTTTACTACTGGTTCTGTCGACGTGGCTTGGTGGGTGTGGCAGGGGAAGGATACTGAAAACTCTCCAGTCAGAGGTGGGATTTGCCGGTTCTCTGAACTACTCAAAATTTCCACTACCGGTTCTCCAGAACTGGTCAGAACCTGCTGAATACCACTTCTGCAATTCACTCTTGTTTTAGAGCCATGGTTAACAACCTGTGGTCCACAGACATCTAGGTAAAGAGAAAGGTTCCCCTCGCACATACGTGCTAGTCGTTTCTGGCTCTAGGGGGCGGTGTTCATCTCCGTTACAAAGCCGAAGAGCCAGCACTGTCCAAAGACGTCTCCGTGGTCATGTGGCCAGCATGACTAAACGCCAAAGGTGCATGGAATGCTGTTACCTTCCCATCAAAGGGGTCCCTATTTTTTTACTTGCATTTTTTACATGCTTTCGAACTGCTCGGTTGGCAGAAGCTGGGACGAGTAATGGGCGCTCACTCCGTTACGCAGTGCTAGGGATTCGAACTACCGAATGGCCAACCTTTCTGATCAACAAGTTCAGCGTCTTAGCCACTGAACCACCGCATCCCTTATATTTGTTGTCACAAGAGGTCCACAACGGCTCGAAGAAATGTTATAATTTAAATCTTGACTTAAGTCTTGATGGTCTGTGGCCACCAAAGGTATTTAAAGGGGTCCTTGGTGAAGAAAACATAAGAGAACCACTGTTTTTCAGAAAAAGTAATGTAATATTTGGAAGAGATAATTCTACACTCTCTTTTGCTCTGTGATTAGGCTCATACAGGATGCAAAGACACGACTGCTTGGTTGTGGTTTGGTGATTCAGCAGTAATTGGCTGGATTCTCATAACTTGCTAAGCCATAAACCATTGTTAGTAACCCTGCAGGTGGATTTGTGCAACAGATTGAATCAAAGCCAAGAAAATCACCTGCTTGACATAATGTAAGAACTAGGTTTGTAAGAGAACATTAAAACGGTCTTAAATAAAGCCATCACAGTAAAACAAGTTAACACTTAAAAACAACAAACATCAAAATTCATTGTGAAAAGAAAATCAAGCAAAACATTGTTGTTGAAAAAAATGAAAACGTTATGTTTCAAAGTTGTAACTGAAGACACTTAGCAAAAGATCACACTTCTCTGTTGCACAAAACTCACAAAGATTCATTTTCTGATCTGATAATAATTTTGTCTCACATTTGAATTCATCTGTTATTTATGATGAAATTAACTTTAATCCACCGAAGTTAATGTATTTCCACAGCTGTATTATCTGACTTTCTCCAACAAAACAATAGATTATAATAATTTATTAAACTCGTATGCTGCTTGACTCCCCCTCGCAAAAATAATTTTTTTTAACACCATTTAAAATGTTTGTATTATTTTTAGTTTTATTTTGAAAAAAGGCCTTAATAAAAATAATTTTCCATAGAGTAAATACAAGCTTTAAGTGAAAAATAAAAGGAATAAAGAATAGAAAAGTGAAAAAGAAAGAAAAAGAGAAAAGAGGAAAAGAAAAAAGAAAGAATAATAAAGAGTGACTTTCCATTTTCCTAACTGCTGTTACAGGTACTGTGCTGCCTGACTTTTAATGACTCTGGATGGCTCACAACTATCAACAAAGTTGCAATATAATCAATAAAAGATTAAAGATAGATAAAGATTATATACATGTCCTCACTTTTGCCCAAAGGTGCTTTTTCAAGAGGCAACTGGACTTTCTTGTTTTTCTTTGAAGATGTTTAGTTTCTCATCCAAGAAGCTTCTTGGGTGAGAAGCAAAATAGCTTCAAAGAAAAACCAGAAAGTCCAGTGGCTTCTTGAAAAAGTATCTTTGGGACAACTATGACCTGGATGATGGAGAATCTCCATAGACATCCTCACTTTTATTTATATCTTTTTAGTGATGTGCTTAGATGCAAAAAGGAATTCCAAACCTATAGAAAAGTTACTGTAAAACTCCAGCAGGGAACTTTGAACCTTCACTTGTGCCATAGCTCAGTTGCCTCCCCTTTTATCACAAATGTGTCTGTCAGTTGCCACCTTATGCTTGCTTGTGCTACCCTGTGGTGACAATCTGCCCTGAACTATGGAGAGGGTGGATGGGAAGGGCAATGCTTGGGGGAAAATGAAAGTAACTTCTCTATCTCCCCAAGATGCTGCCTCAAGGTAAGCCAGCTGGGAGAAGAAGGCAGCTGCATACCAATCTACACTTAAACTGACCATTCTGAAAACATCTTGCTTGAACCTGATTGGTCATGGAGGCGGGGGAGAGGTCAGCGATGGGAGGCAGTTAAGGGTGAGAAAAGTCAAGTTGGGGATTTTGGCACACAATTCACAGTTCTGGCTATGCATTACTGCAATACACTTGACTTCTAATAAAACTGTACCTTTCTCAACAAATGGAGCCAAGGATCATTTCTATCCAGGGGTGGGCTTCAAAAATTTCAGCAATGGGTTCTCTGCCCGATTGCTGGGTGGGCGTGGCCATGATGGGTGTGGCCTAGTTGGCCTCCTGCGCCACAGCAGAGCGGGGGGGATATTTTCACCTTCTCCAGGCTCCGAAGGCTTTCCTTGAGCTTCTGGGAGGCGAAAACTGCTTCCCCCGGGCTCCGGAGGCCCTCCAGAGGCTGGAAATGGGCCTGTTTCCAGCCTTCTGGACCTCTGGGAGCAGAGGTGGTCTTCAGCAGGTTCTGACCAGTTCTAGAGAATCGGCAGCGGAAACTTTGAGTAGTTCGGAGAACCGGCAAATACCACCTCTGACTGGAGATTTTATAGTATCCTTCCCCTGCCACGACCACCAAGCCACGTCGACAGAACCAGTAGTAAGAAAAAATTGAATCCCACCACTTTCTGGGAGGCCCATTTTTTCTCCTCCCTGAGTCTCCATGTGGGCGCTGCACTTACCTCACATCTGAAATGGACTGCGTGGAGACTCCTGGGAAGGGCAAGTTGGGGTGGGCGGGGCCAGCCAGGGATGGGATTTGGCGGTTTGCTGAACCAACCATAATGTTAGCTACGGGTCCACCTAGAGGTTTAAGTGGTGGCAGGTCTGACAGTATCACCCTTATTTATTAGTATTAATATGTCAGATACCTGCATCAATGAATAGCGGCATGCAAAAATGGTACATCAACATCAAAAATCTTTCTCCAAAGAGTGTTGCATGCACTAGAAATTTGCTTGAATAATGAGTCATTCGTGAATTTTATTCTTGGCTTTTCATCTGCCTTCCAACCTACATGGCATCTGTTCTCATCTGTTGGCTAATTGTGCACTGCCCTGTTGCTTATCTTGTCAGGATAAAGAGCCCTTGCGGTCAATCCTCCTGAAGGATGTTCTGAAGACTCATGAATGTCTCGTCAAATCTGGGTAGGAGTGTTCATTATACCTGGGCATTTCATCTGAATATTGTGGAATGGGTCGGTATTTAGAGGCAGGGGATGTTCTGCTTTGGTTTTGTTTGCAGTCCACCATCTCAGTTAGAGCGACCATGACACCATGTCATTTCACCGGGATAAAAAAAATGCTACTCAGATTACATTACTAGTGGGAGACAGATGAAACTGGGGATGTTATTCTGCAAAATTGTTTTGGGGAAAAGTGGGAGATAATCCTCCAGGTAATTCTGTGGAGTGATTTTGTTTTAGTACTGTGGTACCTTAGTTGTCATTAATCGGTTCTGGGAAGTGTGATGAATACCAAACCAATGATTATCAAACAATTTTTTTCCCATAAGGAATAAGACAGTGTATCACCAGGCAGCCAACACCGACAAGTTCTAGCTTGTGCGTTGAGTACCAAACAAATGATGAGTTCTGGGACAAAATGTTCACATTCAAATGTGTTGAGTACCAAATTCGAGGAGTTTCAAAGCCGTTGAGTATGGAGGTACCACCGTAGCTTAAGGAAGGGCATGAAAAAAATGTAGCTTCCATTTTGTAGCCAAGAAAGTGGCATGAAAGTGATATCACTAGTAGTCAGGCTTGACTTGAAGAAGCCTTTATCTTTCAGACTTCATGAGGTACCAGAGATAGAAGCAGAAGTGATGTAGTTTGTCTCATCAAAGGCATTCCATGTTGCTTCTGAGACTTCTTGAACTGAAGAATTATCCCAGCGAGAGTCTCAGAAACAGCACCAAGCAAAGCCACCAATTCCAGTTTCAGTTAGTATGAATATTGAATTAATTCTTTAAAGAAATTGGCACTCAGAAAAATGTTCCTGATATCTGTATGTGCAGGTAGGTTTAAGGTTAATACTTCTTTTTTGTTTGTTTTTCAAGTGACCTTCTAATGAGGGATAATCTCTTCGAAATTATAACAAGCTACCGGACATTCTATATCCAGGTAAAATATATATTGCAATATATTTACAACAGGGTCTTGCAAATTTCCATTGCTTGGAATTTGTTTAAACCTTCTTCCAAAAAATGTTGCAAATTGTGAAACTTCCAGATGCTGCAGAGTTATAATGTTCATGGTCCAACTTCTTCTTGTGAGCTTCAAGTCTATTTTAAGGACACCAGTTTTCCATCTCGGAAGCTCACAAGAAGAAGCTGGACAGTCATCTCTCATGAATTATTTCAGTGGTTCCCTGTATGTTGCAGAGGGTTAAACTTGAAGATCCTTGTGGTTTTTTCAGTTCTATAATTCTACTTCAGGATGGTTGAAAATCAAACAAAAATTCCCAGATATTGACAAATAGTATATGCGAATTGACTAGCCAGCTAATTACAAGGTTGTTCCCTCATCATTTAAAGTTCAAAGGCCCTGCAGACTAACCAGTCTTTCTAAAGAGTAGGAAGTTGAAGGCATTTCCACATTTAGAAGGCAAGATTGTGATAACCCGGAGCGTGGCATGAAAGCAACACAGTCAAATAAGCAATAAGAGTCTCTTTATTATCTCCAACTTTGCCCCCAGTATCCAGGTTACCTTCAGCTGGAGAAAAACTCTCCCAGGAACAGTCTTAAATGGAGGAAATTCAGTCCGAAAGCAAAGTACATACAAACTGTAACTAAAAATCCACACAAACCACGCTGCAGTAATTAACTTGACAGGGCAGGAGAAGGAATTGCAGACTTGAAAGCATAGCAAAACACACACTGTTGGGAAGATGCTAGCAACACAGATAAGCCTTGACGATACCAGATAATTCATTATTTGCTCCCAATAAGCTGTTGTGCGCAGTTTCCCTTTTTAAACACTGTGTTCCCAACTGCAGCTAATGAAGGGAATCAAGGCCCTTTCCTCCCCCATAAGCCATGCAACTCACATTCCTCCCTACATGCCCTAGGATGAAGAGGGGATGGGTCTCTCTCCCTTGCTCTACCTTTCCCTTGTTCTACTTCTTTCTTGCTCTGCCCAGCCAGACTTTGCCCTTCCCCAGTTTCTTCCACAACCAATGGAGCCACACTCCCACTCCCTGTAACTGCTCAGCCTCCCCCTCCGAATCAGATTCCAACAGGGGTATGACAATATGATCTAAATGTGGGTCTAAGAAGGACATCACTGGACTTCCAACCCCATTCCAGTGAGTGGAATCTGGTTTATATACGCCTTCTGTTTACCGTAGCCAGGATGCTGTGCATTTTAGAAGACCACCCGTAGAACTTCCTAGCAGGTTTATCTGGTTGAATGTTTCAGAGTTTCTGAAAGTCACCTGGTTTCTCAGAAGACTGGTAAATCTTCGCGTGTTTAACAAAATGGATTCCTAGTGGGGAAGGCAGCATTTTTTTAAAATTTAGTTGCAGAGGCCATCAATTTAGCTTTTGACAGTTGAAAGCATTCTTCCCCTGACAAACAGGTTGCTTTGTTGACAGGCTGTCAAGCAGAAAGGGTAAACGAGGTGAGACTTAATACATAGTCCATTTTAGCCTAGGGAGATGTGAAGTGTGAGAATCCAGCGATTGCCACAATTTCACTTCTCCATTTCATCATATTCGCAATGAAAGTTATTTGTACAGGTGCAGAACAGAGCCATAAACATGGGAATGTGTGTGTAAGATTGCAAGATGAGAGTTTTCCTCAGATAAGGGACACAACTGCTTTTCAGGTGTGTTGGGACAACATTTAGGAAGCATCAGATACTAGGAAACTAAGAGTTGCATGCAAGTGGAAGGAAGCATTTTGCTGACACTAGAAATGAGGGATCCTTGGTGCTCTCTGAGTTTGTTTTTTTGCAGATGGTTCATTACCCAAACTAGGTAACATAACCCAACTACTTTGGGTAAGGAAACATCTGCAAGAAAACAAACAACGCAGAGAGCACCAAAGCCCCCTCATTTCAACCCTGAGCTACAAATATTCTCCTTTATTGAGACACTAGAAATGTTATCAAAAATTAATGCAAACTTCTCAAGATACCAGTAATTCTATAGGGTGCTTGTCTGGAAGAATTCTGAAAAGATGCAATATCTTCCTGTCAAGAACATCTTGCATTCTTTTTAAGTACCATTGCCTGAAATTCATAGCATTATAGGACTGGATGGGACCTCAGAGGTCTTCTAGACTAACCCCCCTGTCCTAGGCAGGAGTCCTTATTCCATCCCAGACAAACGGTTATCCACTTTTTCTTGAAAACCATCGGCGACCAAGAGCATGCTGTCCCAACATTTCTCAGATGAAAAGAGAAAAACAATTGTGCATATCTGAATTGCAAGCAATGGCTGTCCAAGATCTGTGACAGCTGAAGTCGTCTTTTGAAATTTGCAAACTGCAAACAGATTTGTTTTGAATTAATTTGAGCTAACTCACGCCTGTCTCCCTAAGATATTTTTGGAATGTGGACAATGTTTTACAGCCGTAGTGAAATGACAGCCTGCTGGGAACGAGGGTTGCATATTTACGCAGTGACTGACATGGGAAACATAACTAAGTTATAATGCACTAATTAAGCAGAATGTTATTGCCATCGCTCTGGCCCCATCCCTTTCCCCATTCCTCTCTGTACTTTCGGAGTGATGAGCAAATCCTCAGCCTTCAACCTTTCATTATTCTTTTCCAAGAAAGCTTTAGGGGCTTTTTGCAAATTGAGTTGATGAGAGCAGCTAGCCGTGTGTTTTTCAACACATCATTTTCTCTCTCTTTGGATTCAAAGAATGGCTTAGAAACATAGGAAGTCAAGGTGGGGCAGAAATAGAGTCAAACACCAAAGGAGTTGTGCAGGTGTGCCTTTGGTTCCCACAGATGCTTTGTTGAAGGTCTGATCTTAGGGGTAGGCTAGGATTAAGAATAAAAATAAGAATAACACAGTTGGAAGGGACCTTGGAGGTCTTCTAGCCCAGTCCTCTGTTGATTTAGGAGATCTTTTCCATTTCAGATAACACCCAGTCTCTTCCTTAAAGCCTCCAGTGATGGCTCCAATCACTGAAGGCAAGCTATTTCCACTGTCAGGAAATTTCTCCTTAATTCTAGGTTGGATCTGTCTTTGATGAGTTTCCATGCATTACTTCTTGTCTTGTCCTCAGATGCTTTGGATAATAGCTTGACTTCCTCTTCTTTGGGGTAGCCCCCTAAATATTGGAAGACTGTTATCATGTCACTTTCTTTTAATATGTAGACTTATCATTGTGCAAAACATGTAGCTTGAAGAGTTCTCTATTTTTCTCATACAGCACAGAAAATGTCTTCACTGGCCATTTTCTTTCATTTGCACTCTCCATGGCTGCTTTAAACAGTAGGAAATCCAGGTAAAGGTCAGCAAGCTTCGGTCCTTTGCAATGACCCAGCTCAAATTCCGTGGAGGGAAAACTTAGTGTGCAGGACACAAAGAGGTGTGCCCATCCAAATGTGAATTTTTATGTGAATGATTTGGAAGGGAGGAACATAATCAATGGAGTAAAGTGCAGATGATTTTAAGAATGACATTTGCAATATAGATTTCTGGGGGGTGGAGTTGCACCTGTTCAGGAGTTACGGTTGGCTGTGTTTTGTTTACTGGGTAAGCAACTGTGTGGAGAGCAGTTGTGCAAGAGAGCGTGGTTCCCCTCTGTTTGAAGAAGACCACGGTTCAGCAAGAGTATGCATCTTGGCTAGTATATATTCCTTCAGCTACGTGAGCCTTGACTTCTTTTAGATTAAAGCAGGGCTCTCCAAACTAGACAACTTTAAGACTTGTGAACTTCAGATCCCAGAATTCCTCAACCAGCCATGGATTTGAAGTCCACAAGTCTTAAACTATCATGTCCCTGTTGGAATCTGATTTGGAGTGGGAGGCCGAGCAGCTGACAGAGAGTGAGAGTGTGGGCTCTGTTAGCTGTGGAAGAAACTGGGGAAGGGCAAAGTCTGGTTGGGCAGAGCAGGGGAGAGGTAGAGCAAGGGAGAGGGAGTTCAGAAGAAGATCCAGGTGCACCCCTCTTCATCCTAGGGGACGCAGGGAGGAACAGAGAAGGGAGCAACATGAGTTGCATAGTTTACGGGGGAGGAAAGGGCCCTGATTCCCTTCATTAGCTGCAACTGGGAATACAGTGTTTAAAAAGGGAAGCTGCGCACAGGAGCAAATCATGAATTATCTGGTATTGTCAAGGCTTATCTCGATTCCTGGCGTCTTCCCAACTGTGTGTGTTTTGTTGGCCTTTGAAGTCTGCAATTCCTTATTCTGCCCTGTCCAGTAAATTGCTGCAGGGTGGTTTGTGTGGATCTTTATTTACAGTTTGTATATACTTTGCTTTCGGATTGAATTTCCTCCACTTAAAGACTGTTCTTGAGAGAGTTTTTTCTCCAGCCGAAGGTAACCTGGACATTGGGGGCAAAGTTGGAGGTACTAAAGGGACTCTTCTTACGTGACTGTGTTGCCTTTGTGCCATGCCCCTTTGGGTCATCACATAAACTTGCCAAATTTGGAGACCCCTGGATTAAAGTATATGGTGGAGCCACCAACTGAAGGACAGGGAGCCCTGATAGGGGGAGTTAAAAGGCATTTCAGCTCAGAGTCCCTTTGCGGGAAGAAATGTTTGAGGTCAAACCTTTAGGTTCTATCTCGCCTTCCTAAGATGGGAGAGTCTGTGCAATCTAAAGAGATTCTTGTAACCTGGTGATCAACAATAAAGAAAACCCATCTGGTCCATTCGCAAAGCTCTTCTGGTTTGTTTACACCTGAACAAAGTATGAGATAATGGAGACCCCATGTGACCTGCTCTCTGGACAAAGGTTTCCCTTAGATGAGCACCAAAGGATCATACTCCAGTTTGCCAGGCTCACCTGATGGTGCACATGTTTTTAAGAGAGGGATGGGCAGGCCTCAGTCTTGCATGTGGTCCTATGGTTCCAGGAGTGGGGTTGAAAAATCCCAGCAACCGGTTCGCTGCCTGGTTACTGAGTGGGTGTGGCCTACCGGAACTTCCGGGAGGGCCATTTTTTTGCCTTCCCCAGAGTCCGGAGGCTTTCCTCGGGCCTCTGGGAGGGCAAAAACGGCCTCCCCCGGGCTCCGGAGGCTCACCGGAAGCCAGAAACAGGCCCGTTTCTGGACTTCCGGAACTTCCACTTCAGCCTGTTTTTTGCCTTCCCCAGAATCTGGAGGCTTCCCTAGGGCCTCTGGGAGGGCGAAAACGGGCTCCGGAGGGGCTCCAGAAGCTGGAAACAGACCCGTTTCCAGACTTTCAGAGCTTCCAGTTCGGCCCATTTTTCGCCCTCCCAGAGTCTCCACACGGACCCTTCACTTACCTGCATCCAAAATGGGCTGTGTGAGTCTCCTGGGAGGGGAGGGGTGGGAGGAGCCTGCCAGTCGGTTCAATTACCAGTGTGGCAACCCAGATGTAAATTTAACATCCGGTTTGCTCGAACCGGTCCAAACTGGTAGAATCCCACTCCTGGGTGGTTCTCCATCCCCTTTTCCAGGGTCCCCAAAATTAGCTAAGCAAGCAACATACCCTCTTTTCCTGGCTTAAAATATCCATGAAACCTTCTGAAAAAACCAGAAAATGAAGATGAAGATGGTAGGCTCTCCACTGTCCACGGAAGGTCTCTGGAGACAGCTGACTGTAGTCCGACCAATCAGTTGTTGCTTCCAGGGTAAGAAAGGCAGGCTGTTCCTGGTCTGGCTTAAATCTTGTCTCTGCTGATGATTGCAGCAGTTGCCCAAATCTTTAACCAGGGTATAGCATTCTCAGCCAATGGAGTCAAAGAGGGTTCTACACATCTGGAGAAAAACAGCTGGGGTAGGAAGAATCAGAACAGTACAGAACAGTTCCCTGAATATTTTAGTTGTGATCCTGCTGTTTTCTTTTTTTTGTTGTTTTTATTTTCTTTTGTATTTTTGGTTTTTTTTTTCAGTCTAGTTTGTATATATTTATTTATTTTCTGGGTATTAAAGCAATCAATTTAAATGCTATGAGTCACCTATGGGGTTTTCTATTGACCTCGCATGGTATTATAGTCCCAGCGTTGTAGTGGTCCTGTTAATTTTAACTTAGTGTGTGCTTGCAGCTAAATGCAGTACTGTAAATCAATACAATATAGTACACTCCAGCATTCAATCTTCACAATATCAGCCCCTATCAAATGAAAACAGTGAAGTAATCAAAACAAGACATTTCCTAATTGTTAGCACAGCCATTCATATTAGCATCAAGCAATTACAACCAGATCTATTAGCTTCATAAAGGACTAGCAAAAGATATATTTTAAGGGCTTTTTAATACTTCAGGATATAGCATTCCAGATATTAATCAGAACAGAGTTCATCCAGAGGGCAGAATGAGATCTTTCATTCATAGTCTGTTAGATTAACCACTTCTTCCACTTTTTTTAAAAAAAAGGTATTTATCAGAATCTAGTAAGATCTGCATTTTTTGCTAAGTGGGGTTTATAGACATGCATCACAATTAGTTCCAAATCTCATATCTGCCCTCTAGTGGATTTTTTCATACTGGCAGAGTTTATTTAGGGCATTGACAATTAAGGAGAAAGTTTAGAAAGGGCCTTTCTGCACTTCTACCCACCTTTTAGATTCCTTAAGACAGTGGTCGCCAACCAGTGGGCCAGGGACCCCTGGTGATCCATGAGAAAATTTTGGTGGTCCAGAGAGAAATATCACCCCCAAAGCACTCCCCCCCAAAGCAATTAATCCAGGCTGCGTGGGAACACAGGTTTTGCATTGCTTGCATTGCGAACAACATGGTGTGGAGGTGGGGAGGGGAGGGGGAAGGGCAGGGGGGGAGAACTTGCCCCACTCGCCCCATGCGCCTGGCCTGGCCACTGGGCTGCTTCTTTCCACTTCTTTCTTCTGCTTTTCGCTGCACGCAAGGAAAACAGCAGAAGTCTTTCTCTCTCTCCCACAAACTCTGCCAGAAATGAGTCTTTGGCATCCTGCTCCAAGAGGCTGCGCCAGCAAGACTCATTTCTGGTGGAGTTTACGGGAGAGAAAGAAAGAGTTCTGCTGCTTTCCTTGCATGAAGCCAAAAGTCTCTCTCTCTCTCTTCCCCTGAGAACGGAGCTGGAGACGGTATCCTATGATCCCAAATAATGATTGATTGGTAGGAAAACAGGGTGGGGAATTTTCCTGCAGACTTTTTGGGGGATTTTCCCAGGTTCTCTGGTCTACGGGATTTAAAATTATGAGTTTGGTGGTCCCTGAGGTCCAAAAGGTTGGTGACCCCTGCCTTAAGAGATGCCACATTTGAAAGAAGTCAACAATTCAAGTTTACAAAAAAATTAAATCTGAACTGTGGAATTCTTATGTCTTAGAATGGCCAGCGTTGAAGACCTAATGGGTCAGGAGCACGGTTAGGCTATTGGGATGGAGTTTAGCAAACCTATGTTGAAACCCAAGTGCTGCCATGGGGTGGGGTTGAGCTCCCGTCCTTCACTCCAACTCCTGCCGGGGAAATGAAAAGAGTCCCCAACTGGACGTTTCCTAACCCCCCGCCCAGGCAAAGGCGATGTCACCGGCTAATCTTTTCAACCCAGAAACGCCTTTGGGCTTCTGACATGCGTGCAGAACCTAATGGGTCCAAGTGTAAATGAATGTGAAGCAGATTTTTTTTTGGATTTAAAAAAGGAAAATAATTCATCAGAAAATGTCTGCAAATTTAACTTCACAGTGCACTGGATGGTATTTTTCCCTTTTGTCTTTTCTGATAGGCCTACAGCCCTGAAGACATGAAAAGTTGGATCAAAGAGATCACTGGTGCGGTGCAGGCATTAAAGAGTTGTCCCAGAGTAGGTCAAATTCTTTCCATTTCAACTATGGCATCTTTCACTTTTTCTTCTTCTTCTTCTTTTTTTTTGTTTGTTTGAAGCAAAGGTCATCTGTTTTCATAATTTCAAGCAAACATTTGAAAAAGAGCTCTTTTCCAGGAGAGTTTTCTCCAGCCATCTGAATCAATAAACACCTACCGCAAATAACAAAATCACAAATGGAACTAGGGAAAATTAGATGCATTGGCCATTAGGCTATCTGCAGTTTTGGGCCATGATCACGAGAAAGTTTGGCCAAACTTTAGAGGTAGGTAACTTCTCAAACAACCCAAGCTCTAAAGACCTTTTAAATTCTCTTTCCGATGCCCAAAATGTTGCGATTTGTCTGTTTTAAGCCAAGGATACTATAGCATGGGTGAAGTATCTTAGCAAACAATTAAAGTGTAATTCTCAGCAGTTTCAGCCCCATGATGAAGAATGAAGGAGTTGTAGGACATCAACTCATTATCTCCCAGTCATATCTACACACCCCACCAGAGTGGAGAGGCAGGGAATGCTAAGGATTCCCTCTCCTAAGAAGGTCTATCTACTGCAGAGGTCTCCAAACTTGGCAACTTTAAGACTTGTGGACTTTCTAGGATTTGAAGTCCACTAGTCTTAAAGTTGCCAGGTTTGAGGATCCCTGATCTAGTGGGAGCAAGGGCCTTCTCTTTGGTGACCTTCTTTCTGTGGAATATCATCCCTGAAGAGATAAGGTGGGCCTCCACCTTCACATTCTTTCAGTAGGCCCTGAAGACCTGGTTCTGCCAATAGTCTTGGGTACCCCAGAGTGATATGAAGCCCATCAAATGCCTCGTTTGATTGTTGTCACCAGGGGATGGAGGATTATTGGGTGTTTGGTATTGTTGTCTAAACTGCCCAGAGTCACCAAGAGTGAGTGGGTGGTCATATACATTTGCTTAAATAAATAAATAAATCAATCAATCAATCAATCAATCAATCAATCAATCAATCAATCAAATGAGCCAAGTTGAGGGAAGGTCCCAGGTTTCTTCATCCTGCCTTGTCTTTTTAAAATCCAGCTAGCATTTCAAGCACCCTGTTCTAGGTAGTCAACGTCTGCCATTATCCTCACTGGATAACAAAGAAAGATGAGATTCTTAGGAAGCTGAATTTTGTGCTCAGCGATGTGTAGTACAACTTGATGTCAATACTGTGCACACCCTTAGTTTGCAACCATCATGGAAATGAGAGCTTATCATAAGGTTTGGTAATGGCAACCCCAACATATTGGTGGTTCGGTGAAGATCACATGCTTCTCCTGTCATGGTCCAGGTACACAACCACCTTGCCCAAGCAAAGCATGTAGTATACTCTGAGACCACAGGAGAGAGTACATATCTCAGGGCTGCTTGATTATTGCAATAGCATTTAGATTATATACCACTTTACAGTGCTTTCCAGCCCTCTCTAAGCGGTTTACAGAGTCAGCCTCTTGCCCCCAATAATCTGGGTCCTCATTTTACCCACCTCGGAAGGATGGAAGGCTGAGTCAATCTTAAGCCAGTCAGGATCAAACTGCTGGCAGTGGGCAGTCAGCCTGCAATGCTGCATTCTAACCACTGAGAAGGAAAGAAAGAAGGAAGGAAGGAAGGAAGGAAGGAAGGAAGGAAGGAAGGAAGGAAGGAAGGAAGGAAGGAAGGAAGGAAGGAAGGGCAATAGCAATAGCACTTAAACTTATATACCACTTCACAGGGCTTTACAGCCCTCTCTAAGTGGTTTTGCAGAGTCAGCCTCTTACCTCCAACAATCTGGGTCCTTATTTAACCCACCTTGTAAGGATGGAAGGCTGAGTCAACCTTGACCTGATGAGATTTGATCTGCCAAATTGCAAGCAGCTGGCAGTCAGCAGAAGTAGCCTGCAGTACTGCACTCTAACCACTGCACCACCCTGTCTCATATCACTCACTCCTGCCTTGTCTCTGTGGCATGAAGGCCAGAGAGCTGCTCCCAAAACAGCAATGAGCCCCAGTGGAGGGACTCACCTGTGGGTGGTGGCTCTTTAAAAGCCGAAGTGGTAGGTTGTGCTGTGCACCTGCAGGTCAGGAGGGTGCAGAATGTGCTAGGTGCAGAATGGACTGGATCAGCATGACCAGAATAGGCTAGATCAGGGGTGACAAACACAAGGCCTGCAGCTGACTCCGGCCCATTACGTGGTTGGATCCAGTCCATGGGGACCATCCTGGAAAATGTAAGGGGCCGGCCCGCATTACTTCGGCTCGGTCTACTCAATGCGAAGAGGAAACGTGCCAGCAATTTGGGGAGAGGCATCAAGCTGGCCACCCCCACCCAGTCAGCCATGTCCAGTGAGTGGAATTAAGCTGGCCATACCCACCCAATTGGCCATATCCAACCAGCCCCCCGAGGTCAACCACAACCCTGATGCGGCCCTCAATGAAATTGAATTTGACACCCCTGGGCTAGATCATCATGACTTGGCATGGGCTGAGACTGCTGAAGCTGGGGAGGCCTGTGGGGTCCCCAGAAGCTGGAGATCCAGGGATGGAGGTAAGACCAGTAATGGAGAAAGGGGGCCAATAAATATTATAAGGGCCACTTCGACAGCTGCAATTTTGAAGAGTGGTTCTAAGTTCAATATTTTAGCACTGTAGTAATTTTGAAAGGTCGCTGAACTTACGGAGGACTACCTGCATTGATTCCTAGCTACCACTTGGTATTCTACTGGTTCAGCCCGGTTCGGGCCAACCGGTAGTAAAAAAAATGGTACCATTCGGCTGAACCAGTAGTAAAAAAAACAGCTACCGGTTCGGCCAAACTGGGATTGTTTTTGTCCCCTTCCCAATGATCAGCTGTTGCAACGATCAGCTGTTCTGGGGTCCCCCTTGCTGTCTTACTGCTTCATCCAGCAGGCTTCCATGAGGCCCAGGAGGCAAAAGGGGGGGCTGCTGTGCCTTCCCCCTCCCCGCACTTTGTTTTTTGCCTCCTGGGCCTCGGGGAAGTCTCCTGGGAGTAAAAACAGCCTCCCGGGAAGCAAAAAAAATGGAGCAGGGTGGGGGAGGTGCTGCCCCCAAAAAAGAAACCACGCCCACTGTCACATGGCCACTCCCACCTATCCACGCCCACAGAACTGGTAGTAAAAACATTTGCACCCCACCCTTGCTACCACTGATCTTCTGGTTTTGCCTTGCAGGAAATGCCTTTGGTGAGATCGGTGTCGATGGATAAACGAGGTAGCCCCACCTTGTCCAGCTCCACCACGGCATCCATAACATGGCTCAAGCAGCGAGGAGACGAGTCCAAGATTGGACACAAAGCTCCCTCCACTTCTGGCTGGCTGCCTTGGATGCCCGTGCCACAGTTGGAGGAGAAGCAGCAGCTGGCATCCAAGGAACCGGCCGAAGACTCTGGGTTTGCCCCTTTGCCTGCTGAGCGAGATGCTGGAGAGACCCAGGTCAGGCGCTTCCGACACAGATCGGAACCCCAGAACTTCAAAAAGGACCGCTTTCTGATTGACTTGGAGGATGAAAACATCAGAACCTCAGACGTGTGATGTTGCCGCGAGGTGGAAACAGGACAGGATGTTCTGGGTGAACAATTGCTAGCTTGCACCTGCTCCAAAAGCAGAGGTGGAACAGATACTGCGACAGAGTTAAAGCGAAGAAGGAATCAATACCTACTGTGTGGGTTGCATGTTCTGCTGGAGTCTTCTCAAGGTCCAGCGTAATTCAGAGGGTGTCATAGTGTCCACAATGGTCCTGTTTAAGTCTGTTGAGGATGCAGAACCATACAAAGGAGCTGACCCCATTCACCATTGGATGCGGTTCATTCCGCCACGACTGCTTTTTGTCTGGGAAGGGAAGGGATGCCCTCATCGTTCAGCTGAAGGCCTTGATAAGCATATCATGTTCCTGTCTGTTTGCTTGTGCAAAAAAGGCTTTACTAGAGTTACCTGGAACACACAGCAACATAGTATATCTACCCTTTCTGTTCTGATAGCAACAACGGTGTGGTTTTGCTTGATCAGAGGATGAATTGAAGGCAGTTCACCTTGTTTAATATCCAAAGCTTAGGCTAAGAAGAGAGTTGGAATCCTTCCCTTCCTTTCTCCTTTGCTTTCCTTCTTTGCTTTCCTTCTTTCCCTTCCCTTCCTTTCCTTTCTCCTTTTCTTCCGTTCCTTTCTCCTTTCCTTTCCTTTCCTTCTTTTCTTTACCTTTCCTTCCCTTCCCTCCTTCCTTTCTCCCCCTCCTTCCTTCCTTCCTTTCTTCCCTCCCTCCCTCCTTTTCCCTTAAAGATGAGTCTCAGATGAGAACATGAGGCTTATCTGAGTTACAACCTCACCAAGATTTTGAGCTCTTCATAATATTGTTTGTAGCAGGTAGTTTAACTATCAAAAAGCAACATGGTTGGATGAAAAACATCGCCCAACAAATTCTAAGAAAATTCAACGGCAATAAGGTAGACATAAAATCAATAACCGAAGAAAGGGATTTTCAAAAAATTGGAGAAAGGAAACAGAGCAAGGACATCCTCATTGAAATAGCATCTTTTTCAATTCTTCTCTGGAGTCTGAGACTGTGGGAAAAATAATAATAGAGGTACCAAAAAGTTTTTTCCGTAGTGAATATCAAATGATTCTTTGAGCAATGAGGTTATCATATGCTGGGCTGATATTGACACCTAGAACCGAGTAATTCTTTTAATGACTGCCCAGGATTCATGAAGATTTCAAGCTGGGGTCTTTCTTGGGTAACCTTTGGATCCTGGGGACCTGGGAGGGGGTGGAAGCAAGTGATATCATTCCCTGACACTTTGATGTATTGTGGTGGTAGTGGAGATGAATATCTTGCAAAGAGCAGGAAGGTGTAGATCTCGTTTAGCTTTTACAAGACTGCTTCCTCCTCCTTTGGCATTTCCAAGGACAGCTGGGTTGGAGGGCCAAAGAAATTGAATTCAGAAAATGTGAGAGTCGGGAATACCTGGCTGTCCCACCCAGGAGGAGAATGGAACCGAAGAACTACCCTTGCAAAACGAAGTTCAGCTTCTTGCTTTCTTCTCATGTTAAGTCTTTCCCAAAGTGGGACTGGACAAGCCATGGCTACCGTGCTTTCATTTGAGGAAGATTACGATGAATGAAGATGAGTTCCTAGTCTGTACTAAGTAAGCAGGTAGAGGGTACAGAAAGTTCTGAATGGTGAATAGAGGCAGGAGGAAAGCTCTCCTAAATAGATCTGTTTCTTGGCATTAGTGAGATTCCATCTTACTCAAGCTTGGCATTCTCTAAGGAAAACAACTTCAGGAGACATTGCAAGCCCATCACTGGTGGTACAGATTTGCAACTGAAAATGCACAAGGCTTATCTTGTCTTCCAATAGCAGATAAGAAGGAACTGTGCTCCTGTTTTGAGCCATAGGTGTACGGTTAAATCCTGTGTTGTGCAAAGACTACTCTCTCGCAGAACGTGTGAATGTCTGTGATACAAAGATTCTCAGGTGTGCATCCTTTTGTACTTCAGTTAATTCAGGAATAAGAGTTTTGTTTTTTGTTTTGTTTTGTTTTGTTTTAAAAAAAAGATGCAGTATGATCTCTCCTATTGAGCCAGATGCCAAGCATTTGGCAAAGTAATATTTGCTTGAGATGCGAGGCTGTAGGTGAATTCGATCATGAGTATTGCAAGGGAAGAATAGTGGCTGAAATAACCTGAATTATCCTTACCTCCTCAAAAAAGAAAAAGAAAAGAAACTTTAGTTGCAACCTTTGTAATTTAAGCAAATTGAATCCTTTGCAATTTACTTTCTTTCTTTTTTCTTTTGGATTGAATTCTTGCAATGGGCAAAACTCAAGAGAGCCTTACGTGAAGGCGTGAAGGCCGCTATTCAAGACTTGGAAGTAAGATGCTAAAATCATTTAAGAGACCATGCTGTTCTTTGGTTTTAATGTTGATAACACAGAGGCGAGGAAGAAAGAAAGCGAGGTAATAAAGCATTAAGTTGTGGGCCACCTGGGTTTTTTTTGACTTCCAGAAGGCGTGCATATTACAGCAGAGTTAAATGGGATTTAATTCCCCAATCAGCAGACCCACAATTACAGCTTTCATCCATTTCTTTGCTCTGGAGATTTTTTTTAGCTATTGTTATATACATAAAATTATGACCAGAATTTCGTGCTGTCTCTTTCTTTCTTTTTTTTTTTTCCTTCTCAGGTTAGATTTCATATAAAATTAAATACTGTGTCCTGGTACAGGTAGTCCCCACCACAAATTTCTGTTGCTAATCAAGGCAATTGTTAAGTGTTCTGATCCAAACCCTTTTCCAATAAAACAAACACGAACCAAAGGGAACAGAAACCTTTTAATGATTCTTACGAATCCCCGGTTAAAAGGCTGCTGCAAACTAATTAACTTTGATAAGCACAAGCCTGGTCAAAACTGTGCAAGGCTGCCAAGAATCACAGATAAGAAATATTTCACAACACAAGAGTCTTCAAATACCAACTTAAGATACTGCAATGTCCACGAGGCTGAGTTTTAAAATGGCTTTGCTTCCTGTAAAGAATGTTCGCTTCACAGCTGGCTTTTATCTTCTTGAAGGAGGGGCCATTACCTTGCAGCCTTACTCCTGAGTTGCCCGTGCTGCTGCTCTTTCCTGTGAGCAGCCCTGCACGCACGCGCACTTGGCACAGGCTCCTCGGGAACCTCCTCATTGCTGCTGCCAGCTCCCACAATCTCTGAAGACAGCAGTCCACTCCCTAATGGTCCTGGCCCCTAACCTGAGTCCTCACTCTCCTCAGCTATCCGCACCTGCTACCGGCTAACCACAACATTAAGTTGTGGTTTTGCTCCCTCTTTATGACCTTTCTTACCCCAGTTGTTAAGTGAATCCTGGCAGTTGTTAAGTTAGTCACAAGGTTGTTAAGGGACTCTGTCTTCCCCATTGATTCTGCTCATGACCAAGGGGGATACGGCAACGGGTGTAAGTGTGAAAAATGGGCATCGGTCACTTTTTTCAGTACTCTTCTAACTTCGAACAGTCACTAAATGAACTGCTGTAAGACGAGGACTACTTGTATCACATTCATCACTCTCTTATAGTGCAAGGGGTTGTCTTGCATCCCAGAATTGGGACTAGAATTTGCGTTGCTAAGCAAGGTGGGTGTTAAAGGGAGCCGTGTCCAATTCTGCAACCTTTTCTGCCCCAAGCAAATCAGTGCAGTTGTTAAGTAAACCACTAAGCAAATCCAGATTCTCCCATTGATTTTGCTTGTCCGAAGCCTTCTGGGAAGATAGCAAGTAGTGATCACATCACACACACACACACACACACACACACACACACACAAACGGGATACTGCAACCATTGGAAATACATTCTGGTTGCCATGCAATAGCAACAGCGTTATAGCACTATAGCACTTATATACTGCTTTCTAGCCCCCTCCAAGCAGTTTACTGAGTCAGCCTATGGCACCCAACAATCTGGGTCCTCATTTTACCAACCTCAGAAGGATGGAAGGCTGAGTCAACCTGAGACAGATAGACAGACTGTTCTGACCAAGGCTTCCTGAGACCGTAATTAAGCACACGCTTAGTTAAAGCAACTCCTGTTTTATTTCAACACTGGGAATTATGTTCATTCCCAGCCTGTAATGAGTCTCAAACAGTCCCTCGAGATAAGCACCCACCTTTCTCTCCTTTGAATTGCTCCCAACAACTAGAGTGCGAAATCAACTATAAAAAACCAACTGGAGTACAAAGTCCATACAGAGCTTCAAGGTTTAATCTGAACAGAGCGAACGACCTTGCTTCCTACAAAGGTTTCGTCACCTTTGTCTGTCCTTTATACCTTAGGGGAGGGGCAATCACCTCCAAGCCTTACTCCCGAGTCGCCCCTTTTGTCTCAGCTGCTCTTGCTTTCTAGCAATTCTGTGCACACATGCACTGGGAATAGGCTCCCCTGGTTCCTCTGCCTCACTGCTATCAGATTCTGGAGGCTCCAGAGTTAGCACCCCACTCCCAGATGGTCTTGGCCCCATCTCTGCACTGGATGCAGGACCCTCGTCTAAGTCCTCTCCAGACTCCCGGACTGGTCCCTGTTCTTCCCCATTGTCTGATTCTGCCATCTGCACAGGTTACTGGCAAACCACAACACAGACAGACAGACAGACGAGAGAGAGAGAGCAAAAGCAATAGCGCTTAGACTTATATACCGCTTCACAGTGCTTTGCAGCTCTCTCTAAGCGGTATATAGAGTCAGTCTCTTGCCCCCCAACAATCTGGGTCCTCATTTTACCCACCTCGGAAGGATGGAAGGTTGAGGAGTCAACCTTGAGCCTGGTGAGATTTGAACTGCCAAACTGCTGGTAGCCGGCAGTCAGCAGAAGTAGCCTGCAGTACTATACTCTCACCACTGCGTCACCAAGGCTCTTGTGTGCCCAAATTCTGATCACATATCCCTGAGGATGGTGCAATGGCTATAGGACTGGTCATAAGTCACTTCAGTGTTGTTGGAACTTTGAATGGTCACTAAATAAATGTTTGAAGTAGAGGACTATCCGTGCACAGTTTTCATCACCATCGATGGTCCAGGATCTACTTCTGACTCAGGCTGCCCCAAGAAAGAGGTTTAAAACCTACATTGGCACCCGGGATGTCACTCCAAATTAGACTTTACTGTGGGACTTTGCATCCTACCTTTTTTGCACTTCTGTTGAAAAAAATGGGTTTGTATGAAAGACTATCTCTGTGGAAAGGAAGTAAGAAAGTTTCATAGAAAAAAGATGGGAATCGAATAAAAAGAAGAAGGACCTGGGGAGACAGGATAGCATCTTCCAATATTTGAGGGGCTGCCAGAGAGAGGAGGAAGGCGTCAATCTATTTTCTAAAGCGCCTGTAGGCCAGACAAGGAATAATGGATGGGAACTGAACAAGGAGAGATTCAACCTGGAAATAAGGAGAAACTTTCTGACAGTGAGAACAATCAACCAATGGAACATCTTTCCCTTGGAAGTTGTGGGAGCTTCATCACTTGAGACTTTCAAAAAGAGATTGGACTGCCATCTGTCAGAAATGGTGTAGGGCCTCCTGCTTGGACAGGGGGGGTTGGACTAGATGACCTACAGTACAAAGTCCTTTCCATATGTGTTAATCTGTAAAATCCCATTCCCAAGGGCTAAGAACAACATGGGGCATTTCATAATAAAAGCCACATCCAGCTATCCAGAACTCTATATACTGTACAATTGGAGGTATCCATGGGAGGGCCAAAAAAAAGAAAGATGGCCACAAACCATTGAATTAATGACCCACCATTTTGACTCCATTTGGTTGGGGACTTGAAGTCCATCTGTCTTAAAAGAGGTTGAGAAATACTGACTTGATCAAGCAGAGTGAGAGCAAAAATGTAAGTTCATTGTCTTGATTTTTCTTTTTTCACTTCAAGCATCACACAAAGCAATGGAGCTTCTTTTGCACACTTCTTAGGAAACTACTCTGCTAATAATTCTCAGTTTTAATTCTAGTCCTGCAAAAATAAGTTATTTTATTCCTTGAATGGAATTCTTCTACTTCAGCCACTGGACTTTTTGGTAATAAATGTGTGGAGGGGTTTCCCCTTAATAATTTTTTAAAATATTTCAGTAAATATTTCTTCCCAGACATTTGAGCAATTTAAAGTGCCTCTTTCTAATTTTAACTACGCAAATGAATTTATACATTCCAGCAAGGCGACAACAAAATGGCATATAAACTTTTGGGAACCATATAGGAGAAGTTGTTTATTTGAACGATAAAAGTTTTATTTCCATAAACATGTTGTGCCTGTATTTTTTTTTCCATTTGCTAGCAAAAGAACATGCAATCCTTGGCCAAGATTGGTTTTATTTTAAATATTTATTTCCTGCTCTGAGCCCATCAAATGTAGGCAGTAGTGAACGGGTGATGGTTGAGGTCATATTAAATTCATGATTTGTTGCTTATTGAAGAAAGGTTAATAGCCAGGTGAATATTTAAATACAATGATGATATTCTGATATTCTAAGGCCATTTCAAAATTAGAGGCATCTGGCAAAGAATAAGAAAGTTGGAAGGGACCTTGTAGGTCATCTAGTCCAACCCCCCTGCCCAAGCATGAGGCCCTACACCATTTCTGACTGATGGCAATCCAGTCTCTACTTGAAAGCTTCCAGTGGGGAAGCTTCCACAACTTCTGAAGGGTTAGGGTTAGGTGAGGAAAAAGAATGTGAGGAGAGATTAATAAAAATAAACACAACATCCCTTTTTTTAATACATTGCATGTAAAATATTAATAGGGAAGTTAATGGAGAAAAATTTAGAATGCAGTACCAATCTACTGTTACTGTAAAAAAATATACACAGGCATATTCATATAATCAACAATGGAGCTTGGCTGAAGGCCTTTTCATTCTATTTACAGGTAGACTGCTATGGACAGAGGTGCTTTTTTATATTAAGAAAATTTATATGGCTGCCCAACTCAGAGTGACTCTGGCTGACTTATAGAAATAAAATCCTCTATTTAAAAAAATACAATAAATACACACACACATACACTTGTGTCAAAAATCAAACCAAAAATCAAACCAGCAGGTTTCTAGACCTGCTGGCAAAACCTTTAAATCTTCAGGGTTTTTTGAAAGCATATCGAAGTGGACACCAATCTTATTTCCACAGGGATGGTGTTCCACAGGGAGGGAGCCACCACCGAGAAGGTCCTTCTTCTTGATCCCACCATGTTGAGGTATTCCCCGTTAGGAGAATGAGTGCACTCAGTGAAATGTTGTGAGAGTGGTGATGAATAACACACAACTAGTACACAGATACACTGAATAGTAAAATGTAGGTTTTACTTCCAGTAAATGGGTAAGCAAAGTCCAACAAACAGTCCAAGTCATACATGGTTAAAGCAGTCAGTATTCAGTCCAGGGATAATCCAAAAACAAAGTCCAGTATCATAAACAAAGTTCAGTAAACGTAGTTTGCTAACAGTTGCAAGACTCACAGCAATCCAAGCAAAATGACGATCAGGCAAAAGGCAATAGGGAAAATGCAAGAAGAACAAACCAGGTTTCTGGCTCCATCTTATGGCCTTTTGAGGAACCACACCCAATTACAATTACAGCATTCTCTTAAAGAGACAGTATTAAATGACTATCCTGATTTATATATTTCCAAACCAACTGTTAGGTGACTATCATTCCTAACACACCAGATGGACCAAGTTTTTCTTCCCTAAACCTAGCAAGGGCTCTTAGATCTGCAAAAGCTCTTTGAATAGTGGTGTCTGGAAGGAGAGGACCAGGGGCTTGGGAACAATTCAAAGGTAGCAATCTAAAACATATAAAACATGAAGAACGGTTATAGGAACTAGGTATGCCTAGTTTAATGGCGGGGAAAGGACTAAAGGAGACATGATAGCACTGTTCCAATATCTCAGGGGCTGCCACAGAGAGGAAGGGGTCAAACTATTCTCCAAAGTGCCTGAAGGCAGGACAAGAAGCAATGGATGGAAACTAATCAAAGAGAGAAACAACCTAGAACTAAGAAGAAGAAAAATCCTGACAGTGAGAACAATTAATCAGTGGAACAACTTGCCTCCAAAAATTGTGAATGCTCCAATACTGGAAGTTTTTAAAAAGATGTTGGATAACCACTTGTCTGAAGTGGTGTAGGGTTTCCTGCCTAGGCAGGGGGTTGGACTAGAAGACCTCCAAGGTCCCTTCCAACTCTGTTACCCTAGCTAAAGTCCTATGCTAAAATCCTGGTCTAATGCCACAGCCCTGATTCCATCCTGACATTCGCCAGTGCTCCTCTGTCTGTGCTTGGTCTTCGAGTAAGGAGAATTTTGCTCGTTGAGCTGGGCTGTTGTTTTGGAGCGGGGTGTTCCTTCAGATCAGGATTGACTCCTGGTGACTGGCTAGTCAAGCCCCTGCTGTTTTCTTGGCAAGGGTTTTCAGAAGTGGTTTGCCATTGCACTCTTCCTAGAGCTGACGGAGACCAAGGGGCCAAAGGTCACCCAGTGAGCTTTCTACCTCAGGTAGGACTGGAACTCCTAGTCTCCCAGCTCCTAGCCTGATGCCTTAACCATAGCACCAAAGTGCTGTATTGTAAATGTACTGAATTACTCTACTGAATAGTTTTTTTAATTATTATTAATGATGCCTGCCACCCCAAGATGTGTCCCAAATGGGTGGCTAAAGTGGGTAGTAAATGCTTGTTTATCTTGATCATTTTTTGGCCTATACACTGTGGATGAAACCCCTTGTCCCTTCGATTAAAACCCACCAAGAATTTCAAGGCATAAAATTTAACATTGCCATTTTATCTTAACTGGGGGAGGGGGGCGGGAGGAATGAGACCCCACATAAGAACTGTGATTTTTTTCTTAAATGTCAAGAGGAGACTATCTTTAAAAATAAGACTTTGTTTTGCATCTTCTTCCCTTCCTTCCCGCCCCCCTCACTTTTCTTGTTTTCCTGCTTGAGCAAGGGGGCTGGACTAGAAGACCTCCAAGGTCCCTTCCAGCTTCTATTCTATTCTATTCTATTCTATTTCTTTTCTATTCTATTCCATTCTATTCTAATTCTTCATTCCAATATTCTATTCTATTCTTTCATTCTTTATTCTTTTTTTTAAATATAAATTTTATTTGGGTTTTCACAAAAACATAATACAAATAAAACATCTTTTTTTTTTGAGAATAGCATGATCTCGGGTTATCACTTCTCCATACAGACACAAACTCAATTTCATATTCATCTTTGTGTTCTATTCCATATCTTATTACTATTCTTCATTCCAATATTCTATTCCATTCCTATTCCTATTCTATTCCTATTCTATTCTATTCTATTCTATTCTATTCTATTCTGTTCTTCATTCCATTCCATATTCTATTCTATTCTATTCCATTCCATTCCATTATTTCATTCTTTATTCTATTCTATTCTGTTCTTCATTCCAATATTCTATTCTATTCTTATTCCTATTCTATTATATTCCTATTTCTAGTTCTATTCTTTCATTCTTTATTCTATTCTGTTCTGTTCTTCATTCCAATATTCTATTCTATTCTTATTCCTATTCTATTCTATTCCTATTTCTATTCTATTTTTCATTCTTTATTCTATTCTATTCTGTTCTTCATTCCAATATTCTAATCTATTCTATTCCATTCTATTCTTTCATTCTCGATTTTATTCTATTCTACTCTATTCTAAAGGTTCTGACCCACCCTCCTCTGCCCTGACTGCAGGCTACTGGCGGGGGTGGCGGGGCGGGTGACATCGGCCACCCACGGGCCTCCGCCCCCTTGGCCCCGACCCCTCTGCCTTCCCCGCATAAAGCCCGCTGGCCGTCGGCGCAGCTACCTAGTCCGGTTCCAACGCCATGGCCCGCTCGCCGCTCTTCCTCCTTCTACTGCCGGCTTTGCTGGCCGCTCCTTCCAGCCCGTTGCCGCCCTGCCCAGCGGAGTGCCAGCGGATGCGCTGCCCGCCGCGCTCCCAGCAAGCCTGCCTGGCCGTCGGGGGCGAGCTCCAGCTGGACCGCTGCGGCTGCTGCTGGGACTGCGCGCCCGGTGAGGGTCAGCCGTGCGCTCCAGATGGCCTCTGCGCCCGGGGCTTCTTCTGCCACCGGCGGCCGGGCAGCAGCGAACCGGGCACTTGTTCGTGCGTCGAGGGGGCGCTGGGCGTCTGCGGCAGCGATGGGCGCACCTACAGCAGCCTTTGCCAGCTGCGCGCCCAGAACCACCAATCCAGCTCTGGCTACCAGCCGCTCGTCGTCCCCGTCCATAAGGGAAACTGCGGAGAAGCAGGTGGGTGCGGGGTCCACGAGGAGAGAAGACGGGGTAGAGGAGAAGACTGAGGGTCGCCTTCCTACCTGGGGCCACAGCTTGGCTAGAAACCTAGAGCTGGAATCTGTTTCTGGACACTTTAAAGTGGCCAAGCACAGTAGGATTTTGCAGGAGTGAAACCCAGCCAAGTCCACGCCGTTTCTTTTGGAAAGAGAAAGTAACCCCTTCAGAGACAGGCAAGCTTCCCCCTCCCCCACTCACGTGCGGGTGGGCAGTTACAGGTCAAAAGACTAGCTGGAAGAATGGAATAGGAATAGGGAATATGAGTGGAGTGGAGTGGAGTGGAGTGGAAGGGAAGGGAAGGATGAGGTGGGGTGGGGTGGGGTACTGTAGGGTAAGGGTAGGGTAGAATAGAGAAGAGAAGAGAAGAGAAGAGAAGAGAAGAGAAGAGAAGAGAAGAGAGAATGAAAGAATGGAATGGAACGGAACGGAATAGAGAACGAAAGAATGGAATGGAATGGAATGGAATAGAATGGAATAGAATGGAATAGAATAGAATAGAGAATGAAAGAATGGAATAGAATAGAATAGAATAGAATACGAAAGAATGGAATGGAATGGAGTAGAGTAGAATAGAATAGAATAGAATAGAATAGAATAGAATAGAATAGAATAGAATAGAACAGAGAACGAAAGAATGGAATGGAATGGAGTAGAATAGAATATGAAAGAATGGAACAGAATAGAATAGAATAGAATAGAATAGAATAGAATAGAATAGAATAGAACAGAGAACGAAAGAATGGAAAGGAATGGAAAAAAATAGAATAGAATAGAATAGAATAGAATAGAATAGAATAGAATAGAATAGAATAGAATAGAATAGAATAACAGAGTTGGAAGGGACCTTGGAGGTCTTCTAGTGCAATCCCCTGCCTAGGCAGAAAACTCTACACCACTTCAGACAAATGGTTATCCAATATCTTCTTAAAATCTTCCAGTGTTGGAGCATTCACAACTTCTAGAGGCAAGCTGTTCCACTGATTAATTGTTCTCACTGTCAGGAAATTTCCCCTTAGTTCTAGGTTGCTTCTCTCTTTGATTACTTTCCACCCGTTTCTTTGGGGAATAGATTGACCCCTTCCTCTTTGTGGCAGCCCCTGAAGTATAGGAACACTGCTATCATGTTTCCCCTAGTCCTCCTTTTTATCAAACTAGACATACCTAATTCCAGCAATTGTTCTTAATATGTTTTATATGTGGAGAGGACTGGTTTGGGAGGAACCTTAAGATGTCTACCACTTGTACACACATGATGTCAGTGTCCTGGTTTGCTTATTGTGTTAATCATAGTTGCTTCAGTTTGATTGAACGAACAAGGGAGAATATTTGTAGGTCAGGGTTGAAATGAGGGGACCTTGGTGCCCCCTGAGCTTGGTTGTTTCCTTGCAGACATTTCATTACCCAAACTTGCTAACATTTAACTAGCACTGATGATGTTACCTAGTTTGGGTAATGAAAAGACTACCAGAAAACAACCAAGCTCAGGGAGCATCAAGGACCCCTCATGACTGAATGAAGCATAAGTTGCATTTCTCAAATTCATATTATACAAATCACAGCACCTGGATTAATTGACTCAGGAAAAGTATTCCAATGCCTTATATCACAACTAGCTCGATACTCATGCTTCGCTACGAAACTATGTGATCGGGCTTAGTTTTTGGGCAGGGAAATCAGGGGGGGGGGGATTCTGCCTCTGCCTACCAGCATCCATTGGTATTCATCTGGCTATCATCCTGTCAGTATGTGTGAGAGTTGAGGGCTGTTTGGAAACTGAAACAGAATTTGCTGTGTGAACAAGAAGGAGACAGTAAGGAGCTTGGACATGGTTTAGCTCGTTCTGTACTAAAGCTGCTTGCTGCTCTGAAATTGAAACTCCTCTCCTCTGCTTGTGTTTTGCATTTGGAACAGATTTCTTTTCAGGTGGGGAGAGGGAGTAGAACTCTTTAGCATCAGAGCGTGTTAATAATAAGCCTGAACAAAACAAACCATTATCTTGTTAAATGCATTTCTCAACTGAATTGTAATTTCTATGTTTGCTTTTTTCCCATTCACTGCTTTCTGTAACCAAAGGAGCTCACCAAACTGTAATTTATTCAGACAACTGTGATTAAGAAAACATGCAGTAGTTTAGCCAGGAATGAGTTGTATGTGCTAAGTTATCTAGTTTGTGATCTCTCTTGTGACAGAATATTGCCTTCTTCTTACCAGTGATAATGTGAATTGGAGCCCTGTCTACAGTTGTGTAAAGTTGTGTATGGAAACTCCTTATGATACATCAATCTTTTGTTCATCCAACTAAATCTAATTTGGTGGCATCATTTGCCATGCAAATCTAATTTCTAAGAGGATCTGGGAGGGGACTGGACCAGTGGTGGAATTCAGTTTTTTTTACTAGCTGTTCTGTGGGCGTGGCTTGGTGGGCGTGGCAGGGGAAGGATACTGTAAAATCTCCAGTCAAAGGTGGTATTTGCCGGTTCTCCGAACTACTCAAAATTTCTGCTACCGGTTCTCCAGAAGTGGTCAGAACCTGCTGAATACCACCACTGGACTGGACCCCAAATCCCCAGGTGTTTTAGCATTGCATCTCACTGGCTTTAACATGCATCAATGAACTGGGGGTGACATTGTTCTATAGGTCCTGTGGACCTCAACAGCCCAAGGAATAAATTCAACTTTATTGCTGATGTGGTGGAAAAAATTGCTCCTTCTGTAGTTCACCTGGAACTCTTTCGCAGGTAAGAAAAACTATTTACAGGCACAGAGAATGACCAAATTCATTCTCTAGATGAAATTGATAAGTCTCCATAGGTGTTGATATTAACCAAATTCTAACTAGATATTCAAAATGATTTTCTATCTGCCATTCTATTTTTCCCCTTAAAGATTCTTTCACCATCTATCCCTTCAACTTTTAAAAACGGGGAGCTGTAGCCATAGCACTTCTGCAGGTAAATTTTAGCCTGCAGAGGAAAAAAGAAAGAAAGATGTACACCCAATATTAAAGTATGTGTTCTCCCTAGCATTTAAAACTTGCTTTAAATAAGACTGCTTGGATTTTTTTTTAATTGCTTTTATGTGCTTTATTTAATTTGCAAAAAAGAAAAACCAGGAACGAAAGATATTATCAGAATTTAGGCAGGTTTGGAATAGACCCTCTGAAGTCAGTAACAACAACAACAACTATGATTATTATTATTATTATTATTATTATTATTATTATTGTTGTTGTTGTTGTTAATATACCACTCCTCTCCCGAAGGACTCGGAGCGGTGCACAGCCATACAATTAAAACAATAAATATGTAAAAGTTAAAACTAAATTAAACTAAAGGTCCTGGCTGAAAATGTAGAATGTACATTAATGATGATTGGTTTATTTTGTTAATTTCAGGGGTCTCTTGTGATAGTCTGGATTCAGCCTGTAATATTTATGGAGTAGGTTATTCCCTAAGGTAGTGATTGTCAAACTCAGGAATTTTAAAGTTTATATGGACTTCTACTCCCAGAATTTTGGGATTTAAACCTCATACAAGTTCCTGAAGTTGAGAACAATGCATGCCTAACAGTTCAAATTCAACTTCATTTTAGAATGGAATTGAATGGAATCATAGTTTATTTGGCCAAGTATGGTTATACTTTTGATCTCTCCCACCAACATTCCAGCAAAAAACACTAGTTAGCTCCCAATTTTACTTTTCATCCCAAGCTTCAGGCAAAGTATGAGCCTTTTAAAAATAAAATGTTTTTTTAAATATGTTTAAAATCTGCTCATTCATGTGCTCCCCATTGGACTCATGCATTACAAATCAATACAAGATTTGAAGGAAATTCCTGTCAATATGCTTTTCGGATTAAATGAGAGTTGTATTGATGATATCACATTTATTAACCAAGTGGTTGTAGCTGTTTTTTCCCTGTTTGTGTTGAATTGTTCTAGAAAGCTGCTGGATGCTTGCCTTACTGTCTTGTTCAGAAAGAGAAAAACATACTAAAACTAAATTGTAGTTTGACTACTTCTAAACTGTTCCATAGAGAGAAAGTCCAACTGATCATTGTCCGGATTTCAGATCTTTGATTTAGGCCAGTGCTTCTCATATTCTTTAAAAAAAAACGTTTTTATTAAGTTATAGAATATTATAAAATATAAAATACAAAAGTAAATAGAAGAGCATTGAGGGGAGAGGGGGAAGGGGGAAGAGAAGTGAGGAAAGATGGAGGGAGGAAGAGAAATAATTATTGACTTTCAACTCTCTCTGTTACAGTAAAATAAGGCATTGGCATCAAATCACAGCTTTTTGTTTTTCCATAATAATAAGAACAAGTCATTTCTATAAAGCTCTATCAATCTAATCTGTAAAACCCAAAGTCAGAGTTTCATTCTTTTCCACATCAAGCATGAAGTGGATTCCATCATGTGGAAACAAAAGTGTTTCTTATATTCTTTTTTTTTTAAGATTTTTTTTCCAAATACTCCATTCGACTTTCAAAATTTAAAAACATAAAATAAAACTTTATACATCATTATATCAACCTCAAGACATCTTTTACATTTCCTTATCATCTTTCTGTATATATACTTTACTGTTCCATTACCATTGCATATCCTTTCATTATTTAATTTGAAATTAATATATAAATAAGTATAAATAAATATGGATATAGATATAGATATTTACATAGTTTCTTCTTCTTTACCTAACTGCCATTTTGATTTCTTTTTATTTTTAAACCATTCATACCAGGCGTCCCAGACACTAATATATCAAATCTTCTTTATCTCTTAATTTCATTGTTAGCCTGTCCATCTCTGCACAGTTTAAGATTTTTTTAATAACAACACCCTCTGGGTGGTACATTTTCCTGCTTCAAAAATTGTGCATAAGAGATCCTGGCAGCTGTTAAAATATGTAACATAATATATTTGTCTTTTTTATTATATTTTTCTATTATTATGCCTAATAGAAATAGTTCTGGTTTGGGTTCAATTTTCTGTTTTATTATTTCTTCTAGCCACAATCAAATTATGTTCCAATACTTCTCTGGGCAGGTCCACCACATGTGAAAATAAGTTTGTTATAGTCTTGAGGTATTTGAATGAGTGGATATTAATTTCCAGAATTTCCCAGTCCACGGATCTTGAATTGCTGGGATTGAGAAATACGGTGCCTTAAATTCCAAAGTTGGTGAGAATGGATGTATTATGCTTTTTTGCCTATTTTCCTGAGTCAGGGTGCCCTTCACAAAGAAAGAAGTCCTGGTTTCCAGTGGTTCGGGCTTCATTGTATCCGAAGATGGTTTAATCCTCACCAACGCCCATGTTCTCAACAAGAAGCAGAGGATCAAAGTTGAGCTCAAAACTGGCCATCAGGTGGACGCCCAGATCAAAGATGTTGACCATAAACTGGACATTGCTCTGATCAAAATAGACACGCAGGTGAGTACAGCTTCCTCATTGCAGGAGGGAAAACCCATGTTTACTAGTTGGGAAGACATCTTATTATGCATGATTAGACTACACAGAGAGCAACTCTTGTGAGAAAGACTCACAAAGGCATTTGCTATTTGACACCCCTAAGGAACAATGCTGGCCTTTTTGGCATATTCAGTTATGGTTCGACCCTGGAGACTAGGAGAAATGGATGCCTCCGGGGGTGGGCTTCAAGAATTTTAGCAAAGGGTTCTTTGCTTGGTTGCCGGGTGGGTGTGGCCATGGTGGGCGTGGCCTAGTCGGCCTCCTGCACCACTGACTTTTGAATGCTTTTCTCCTTGAGCCAGGTAGCCCTTCCGGTGCTCCTGCTGGGAAGATCCTCTGATCTTCGGCCTGGGGAGTTTGTGGTGGCCCTGGGGAGTCCCTTCTCCTTGCAAAACACCGTGACGACTGGGATTGTAAGCAGTCCCCAACGGGAAGGCCGGGAGCTTGGGATGAAGGATTCTGACATGGAATATATCCAGACCGACGCCATTATCAATGTAAGAGACTTCTCTGTGGCTTTTTCCAGAAGAGATGGATCTCTTCCTCAATTTGGGGAAAAGTATTGGGTTACTATCAGTGGTGGGATTCAAATTTGTTTACTACCAGTTTTGTGGGCGTGGCTTGATGAGAATGACATGACTTGGTGGGCGTGGTTTGGTGGGCATGGCAAGGGAAGGTTACTGCAAAATGCCCATTCCCTCCCCACCCCACTAACCTGTTTTCCAGCTCCGTTCTCCTGTGCAGGGCAACCAAAGAAGACCCAACCGATCAGCTGGGAGTCAGGAAACAGAGAATAGATGGGGGCAGGGCCAAGTCAGAGGTGGTATTTTCCGGTTCTCCAAACTACTCAACATTTCCGCTACCGGTTCTCCAGAACTGGTCAGAACCGGCTGAATACCACCTCTGGCTATTACCCTTTGTCAAGTAATTGATATTGAAATTCCCTCCAGCTCCCTTCTTCCACAATTTTGACTAGTTTCATGCCTGCCTTCTCTTAGAGTCGGCAGTGAAATCGAAGGGGTGGGCTACCCCTGGCCTCCCATTTACAGTATATTAAGGTTGCGTATGGACTTTTACTTCAATTTGTAGTTTCCAGAGCATCCCACTCATGCCTCGGAAAGTTGGCAGCCTCCTAAAGGTTGCATATCCCAGAGAGAAACCCCTGTTCCATTCAGTAGAGGTCTTCTTATATTTAAAATATAATGTTATTGACAACCTGCAGTATTGGAGCAGCCACAATTTCTGCAGGCAAGCAGTTCTACTGACTGATTGTTCTCACTGTCAGGAAATTTCTCCTTAGTTCTAGAATCTAGATGGATTTCTCATTGATAATCTTCCACTCGTTACTTCTCGTCCTGCCATCAGATGTTTCGGAGATTTGATTGACCTTCTCCTCTCTGTGACAGCCCCTCAAATATTGGAAGATTGCTATTATACCCCTAATCTTTCTTTTTGTTAGACATACCTAGTTCTCTCAATTGTTTACCCTCCAGAACACAGGACATAGAATAATTGGGTGAGAAAGGTCCTCGGAAATCTTGGAGAAAATAATCTTTCCATGATATGATCACTTCCTTCTTTTCTCATTCACAGTATGGAAATTCAGGAGGGCCACTGGTGAATTTGGTAAGACTGTTTACTTTGTCTTCTCTAAACAGCAGCAATGTTCCACTTTGTTGAGCACTTATTACATTTTGTTCATGGAATAAGCCATAATTATTTGGATTCACACAACCAAAAAAACAAACAAGCAATCAAGCAAACCAGAGTATAACTCAATATATGAATGTCAGATAACAGATAATCAGAGTTGGAAGGGACCTTATAGGTCATCTAGTCCAACCCCCCTGCCCAAGCGGGAGACCCTACACCATTTCTGACAAATGGCAGAGAATGCTTAATCCAGAATGAGTGATAAAATGTGAATTGGGAGACAGGTAATCATGACAGCTGGAGGCCTTTTGTTTTGTTCTGTTTTTGTCCAGATCTACGGACTATGGGCTATTTATTTACAGGGTATATAAACTTGGCTCGAATCTTTCTTTTCATGTTCACCTGCTCCTCTCAACAGGATGGTGAAGTCATTGGAATGAATACTCTGAAGGTTACAGCTGGCATCTCTTTTGCCATCCCGTCCGATCGGATCCGCCACTTTCTGGAAGAAACTCACAACCGACAGGTGAAAGGTAGGATCTCCGGAAAATGTTCAAGGGACTCTTGGACGCAGCCAGTACAATGCAGGGTAGCGGTCTCATCATGGGAGAACACTGCAGCCCCTTGTTAACTAACCCTAACCTTTTCATCTTTTCTTTTTAATTTGGCCTTTGAAGCATGCTTTTAACTTCCTGCTTCTCGTCTAGGTAAGACCCTTCCCAAGAAGAAGTATCTGGGCCTCAGGATGGTCCCCCTTACTTTCAAGTAAGTCATTCCTCTAGCCTTCCATCCTTCTTGTTTTCACACAGGCTCTATCATCCCCCCCCCATCTATCTATCTACAATATCTATTTATCTTTTATCTAATCTATCCCTATCTATTTATTTATTTATCATCAGTCATCTCTTTCTGTTATATCTCAATCTGTCATATCTACCTACCTAGCTACCTACCTACAATACCTACCTACCTACCTACCTACCTACCTCGGTCTAATCTGGCATTTCAATGTCATATATGTTATCTCTCTGTCATTTCTCTCTCTCTGTGTGTGTGTGTGTGTGTGTGTGTGTGTGTGTATCTGTAGCTCTCTCTCTCTGTAGCTGTCTGTAGCTATCTCACTCTCTCTGTAGCTTTCTCTCTCTGTGTGTAGCTTTCTCTCTCTCTGTAGTTCTCTGTAGCTCTCTCTCTCTCTCTGTAGCTCTCTCTCTCTCTGTGTAGCTTTCTCTCTGTGTGTGTAGCTCTCTCTCTGTTTAGCTCTCTCTCTCTCTGTGTAGCTGTCTGTAGCTATCTCGCTCTCTCTGTAGCTTTCTCTCTCTCTGTGTAGCTTTCTCTCTCTCTGTAGTTCTCTGTAGCTCTCTCTCTCTCTGTAGCTCTGTCTCTCTCTCTGTGTAGCTTTCTCTCTCTGTGTGTAGCTCTCTCTGTGTGTAGCTTTCTCTCTCTGTGTAGCTCTCTCTCTCTGTAGCTTTCTCTCTGTGTAGCTTTCTTTCTCTCTCTCTGTAGCTCTCTCTCTCTGTAGCTTTCTCTCTCTGTGTGTAGCTCTCTCTCTCTCTGTAGCTCTCTCTCTGTGTAGCTTTCTCTCTGTGTAGTTTTCTTTCTCTCTCTCTGTAGCTCTCTCTCTGTGTAGCTCTCTCTCTGTGTAGCTTTTTTTCTCTCTCTTTGTAACTCTCTCTCTGTGTAGCTTTCTCTCTCTGTGTGTAGCTCTCTCTCTCTGTGTAGCTTTCTCTCTGTGTGTAGCTCTCTCTCTCTGTGTAGCTTTCTCTCTATGTAGCTTTCTTTCTCTCTCTCTGTAGCTCTCTCTCTGTGTAGCTTTCTCTCTCTGTGTGTAGCTCTCTCTCTCTGTGTAGCTTTCTCTCTGTGTGTAGCTCTCTCTCTCTGTGTAGCTTTCTCTCTATGTAGCTTTCTTTCTCTCTCTCTGTAGCTCTCTCTCTGTGTAGCTTTCTCTCTCTGTGTGTAGCTCTCTCTCTCTGTGTAGCTTTCTCTCTCTGTGTGTAGCTCTCTCTCTGTGTGTAGCTTTCTCTCTATGTAGCTTTCTTTCTCTCTCTCTGTAGCTCTCTCTCTGTGTAGCTTTCTCTCTCTGTGTAGCTCTCTCTCTTTCTGTGTATCTTTCTCTCTCTGTGTGTAGCTCTCTCTCTGTGTAGCTCTCTCTGTGTAGCTTTCTCTCTCTCTCTCTGTAGCTCTCTCTTTTTCCCTCTCTTTCTCTCTCTCTCTCTGAATCTCTCTGTATCTCTCTCTCTGCCCATCTCACACAAAGGACTTACAAGATTAAAAACAAACAAACCTTCAAACATCTAAGAATGAGTTCTAACTACTAACCCTTCACAGTAGCAGAGTTCATCTCCCCTGATCCTAATGTCTGAGGAAACAGCCAGCTATTCAATAACTTGCAAAAGGCAAAGAGGCTTGGGGTCATCTTAATCTAGTGATGGTAGGGATTTCATTTCACATTCAGTGGTTGTGGCCATATTGCTTTTTATAAATGGCTTCTCAAATCACTTCTTGCTAACCTCTGAGGAAGTTACAAGGATGCCACACCTGTTATTGTTCTTTTGCCAATTTATTCGATCTGTAGGCCTTCCCCCACCCAGCACCTTCAAGGTATGCTCAGCTCTGACAGCTCTGATAGGATGGGAATTGTAATCTAATGTATACATGGAGAGGAAACCAGGAAAAATTGCAAGAGCTTACTAGCTTATCTTAAGAGCGTTTGGAGCTGCTGGTAATGGAGCTGTTATTCTCTCTCTCTCTCTCTCTTAGTCTCATCCATGAGCTGAGACGGCATAATCGAGATTTTCCCAAATTGAGCTCCGGTGTCTACGTTTATGAAGTGATACCAGGAACAGCTGCTGCAAGGTAAGAAGTCAGTGCTTTCTTCCAAAACTTTCAATAGAAGAGAATATATGTTCACCTGTGAGGTCCTTTGTGCCCTCTGAGCTTGGCTGTTTTCTTACAGATGTGTCATTTACTGGGCCAGGTAACGTCATGATATTACCTAGTCAGATAATGAAACATCTGCAAGCAAACAACCAAGGTCAGGGGGCACAAAGGTGAACATATATTCTCTTCTATTGAAAGTTTTGGGACTCCGCATTCCAAAACTTTATTTACTTCCTTTCTGTGTTCTTTCTGGGCCAAGAAGAACAATCAAGGCAGTTCACTTTATCTTGGAACATGGTGCAAATCGAAACTTCACCAAGTCTCACCCAACTTTTCTGAGCCTCTTTAGAAGCCTCTCTTTTGACTGGGTTCACACATTACACTAAGTCAACCATTTATTTTTGCTTGATTTTGGTTTCACACAATGTTTATTTATGGGTTTCCAATGACTCTTCCTGCGTTAGTGTGACATCCAAGCCCAACCAACTGAATTTACTGAACCAACCTTATTTCAGCAGGCCAGGAATTATCATTATCACGTGTGAATTCAGCCACAGTTCACTGAGTTATCCGAAGCACTCAATCTTCTTTTTGAGTTAAACGTGGTCACCTCAAACACACTTTACTTTTTGCTGGTATTATATTGCATTTGTTGTCTTCCTCCTTAGTTTGAAGAGATCTTTTTGGTGCTCTTCACTGTCCTTTCAATCATATCCCAACATCATTTTTCCCCAAAGATCTCCCATGTTATTGAGTTCTGAGTTTCCTCTGGGTCTTTTCTGATCGAATGTGGAGGAAGAAGGATGAGGTTTCCATCAGCACCACAGTTCCTAAAATTTGGCTTCCAAAACACTAGCTTCCCTACAAAGCATGTGTTCTTCTTGATCTAGAACCTGACCTGAAATGTCCCTTATGTCAGGTAAGATGAGGCTACCTGTCACCTGTCCCTGGTGACGGATTTTATCGGTACATTTCTTTTGTTTAAATATACATTCCCTTCCTGGTTTGCGTTGTTTCCAGAGCTGGCCTGCAAGATGGAGATGTCATCATCGCAATAAATGGGAAACAAGTCACCTCAACCCATGAAGTGACAGAGGCCGTTCTAAACAACCATATCCTGGCCGTAATAGTGAGACGAGGAAATGAAGATATCATCCTGACAGTAACTCCAGACCAAATCAATTAAATTGGACCTTCTAATCCAATAGGCGTTGGAATCTTTAATTGCTGTCAATAAAAAACAGCTTAGGAAAAATCTATAGTTTATAGATAGCTCTCTTTCCTGAATGTACATTATATATAAATTGATCCACGCACACATTTAACAGAATAACAATAGCAGAGTTGGAAAAAACCTTGGAGATCTTCTAGCCCAGGAGTAGGGAACCTTGGCTCTTTTATCACTTATGGACTTCAACTCCCAGAATTCCTGAGTGAGCCATAAAAGGTTCCCCATCCCTGGCCTACTGGTTTTTCAGTTGTGGGGGAAATCAATTTTTGACTGGAATGGGATTGTTTAATATACAAATGTAGGACATATAAAGAATATAAAGAATACGTCCTACATGTGTATATTAAACAGTCCCATTCCAGTCAAAAATTGATTTCCCCCACAATTGAAAAACCAGTAGGCCAGGGATGGGGAACCTTTTATGGCTCACTCAGGAATTCTGGGAGTTGAAGTCCATAAGTGATAAAAGAGCCAAGGTTCCCTACCCCTGTTCTAGCCCAATCCAATACTATTTCAGACAAACGGCTGTCCAATCTCTTCTTAAAAGCCTCCGGTGATGGACACCCACAACTTCCAGAGGCAAACTGTTCCATTAGAACATTTCCTGAACAACATTATATCTTGTTCAGGAAATTTCTCTTTAATTCTAGATTGGGTCTGCCTTTGATAACGTTCCATTCTGTTTCTCCTTGTCTTTCACATATGAGGAACGGACGAACGCACTTAGAAAATGAAGTCCACTAGATGTGCTTGTCATTTAATTCCTTTGGCCCAAATGAAGCAGGGTTGAAAAATAACTCTCTCATTTGCAGAAGGTTCTACAAAATCTTCTCTTTTAAGTCCCTAAAATATGGCAGCAACCTCTACGGACAATCAACATGGCTTGTGTACATTCCCCTTTTGATGGGCCCTACAAAGAAACATTTTATCATCTGAAAGTCTGAAATCAAAAGGCAAAACTTTTTATGGGATTTGGATATTGAACATGTAAGAAGCAAAATAAATGTGCAAAGCTTCAGATAGGTTTTTACTCTCCTCCTTTGCCTTCTTAAATGCCCCATCTCTCCCTGATCTTGAGCTAACTTTGCCTTCTCTGGAAATGTCTCCATAGTAATACGGGTGGTGTTTCTATAGCCCTTGGCTAGCTGATCTATTATTTTATTTATTTATTTGTTTATTTGTTTGTTTGTTTGTTTATTTATTTATTTATTTATTTATTTATTTATTTATTTATTTATTTATTTATTTATTCATTCATTCATTTATTTAATTTATATACCGCCCTTCTCCCGAAGGACTCAGGGCGGTGCACAGCCTACTAAAACCACATATATATATAAAAGTTAAAATAGAATTAAATAAGGGCTGTAACCGAATCTAAAATCCCAACCTTAAAATTCATTACTTAAACCCCATTAAAATCAATTTAGGACCAGCCCAATAGTCAGCGATGGAGTCAGCTGACTATATCGGGACGCCGGAAACCAGAGCCACTCAGTCTTGGAAGGGTTGAGTCGAAGCCTGTTCTCACCCATCCAATTCCGCACGGCCTCCAGCCACCGGGACATAACCTCCACAGCATCGTTGGGGTGGTTTGGAATAGAGATGTAAAGCTGAGTGTCATCTGCATAAAGATGACACTTTACTCCAAAACCACGGATGATCTCCCCCAGCGGCTTCACATAAATGTTGAACAAGAGAGGGGAGAGGACCGACCCCTGAGGCACCCCACAAATTAGGGGCCTAGGGGTGGACCTCTCCCCCCCCCTCCCATCAACACAAATTGCAAACGGTCAGAGAGGAAGGAGGAGAACCACCGCAAGATGGTACCTCCAATTCCCAACCTCTCTAGCCGCTGCAACAAGATACTTTGGTCGATAGTATCAAAAGCCGCCGAGAGATCTAATAGGACCAGGACAGAGGAACAAGACGGGGTGGGGAGAGGAGGAGCAGCTGAGCCAGACCCAGCCCAGCCCAATTTATTCAAGTTCATTCTCAATCAAATACTGAACACCAGAATGAGAGCACAGAGATGTCTGTAGGGTATCATTTTTTAAAAATGTCATGATGGCAACCACAACAATACATGTTAAAACTGCTTTTTAAATTGCACAAGTCAACCAGGAAAGGCTGTTGGTCCTGCACTTACATCTAGTGGTGGGATTCAAAATTTTTTACTACCAGGTTTATGGGCGTGGCTTGGTGGGAATGATGTGGCATGGTGGGCATGGCTAAGGAAGGATACTGCAAAATCCCCATTCCCACAACACCCCACTAACCTGCTTTCCAGCTCCGTTCTCTTGTGCAGGGCAACCAAAGAAGACCCAGCCAATCAGCTGGGACTCGGGAGGCGGAGAATAGATGGGGTTGGTGGGGCCAGTCAGAGGCTGGATTTGCCGCTTCTCCAAACTACTCAAAATTTCCGCTTCCGGTTCTCCAGAACTGGTCAGAATCTGCTGAATACCATCTGTGCTTACCACCATTTGTCAAGCGACTATTTTACAACAGCACTGGAAAAAATGACCACCTGGTCCTTGCTCTTAGAACCATTACAGCATTTCCCGCTGGTCACGTGATCAAAATTCATTTCCTATTGCAGATTCAATAGGGAAAAATAAGACAATGTAGTAGAATCTATAGACAATATTGCCTCCTAGTGGCTCAATGAGATGCTACAGGCTGTATAGGTTAAAAAAAAAAAGGGCAATGTAATTTAAAGTAGGGGACATACTGCCGCCTAGGTGGCTTTCTGATGGGATTCCAGACTCTGAATTAAACAGGCAATATAATGGGATGTATGTATAGGAAATATATGCCTCCTATTGGCTCAATGAGTTGTTGCAGCTCTATAGACTAAAGGAAATACAATGAGCTTACAATATAGGTAATACTGACCAAGAGTATTTACAGGCTCTATGGGGAAAATAATGCAATATAGTTATTTGTAAAAATAATAAAAATGGAATACAAATGAATAAATACGCGAAAATAAGGGAATGCATAGGAAATACTGCCCCCAGTGGGTCATTCAGGTATTGCCAGTTGTTTACATTCCATTGTATTGCCATTTTCTGCATAGAGTCGATAATACTTCACTAACCCACCAGGGAGGCATTATTTCCTATATATTAAATTAAATGAACCTGTTGTAGAAAGTTAGCACCCACCCCTCTCCTAGAAGAATGAAATATTTTACGAAATATTAAAAAGGCAGAACATTATATTTCCCTGGATGAGAAATGGAGAAACGTGCTCTTGGAAAACAGCCCCCACCTTCCTTAATAGCCCTCAGTGGATGTCAGCACTGAAGAGATAAAGACATCAAAAATTTTAGCGACCGGTTCTCTGCCCGGTTACTGGGTGGGCGTGGCCATGGTGCGTGTGGCCTACCAGAACATCTGGGAGGCCCATTTTTCACCCTTCCCGAGCTTCTGTAAGGGCCCTGTACTTACCTGGCATCCAAAATGGGCCTCCCGGGGTCTCCTGAGAGGGGTGGGGTGGGATGGGACAGGTCAGTGAGGGGTGGGATTTGCAGGTTTGCCAAACTGGGCAGAATCCTAGTTAAAGGATCGCCGGAACCCGTGTGAACCTGCAATAGCCTCCCCCCAGCTGTAAAAAGAGATAGCAAGTTCTATTCATAAGCGAATACCTTCACCCAAGATCCAACAAAAGTAGGATTAGCCCTCAGCCACAATAGGAATTGCCCAAAGCCCCTTCATTGCATCATCTCAGTTGCACCACCCCCAGCAGTTCAAACTTCAACCAAACCTAGCTCAGGTAAACTCCTAGGATTTGTACATGGCCCCACGGGAGTCTATTGACAGCAGTCAATAGAATACATATTCTTACACAGGAACAGGAAGCTCAAGTGCAAAGCCCAAACACCCCCCACTCTCAACTCCCTGTGGTCAGCTGCACCAGAACTAAAAACATGTGCTTCTGCTTCATCATTAAAGGGACCCCCTTTCCAATCAGACTCCAGCCTCCATTTTGTCTCCTGGCTTGGAACTGAACCAGATGGATATTTCTTCCCACATTGTTTAAGCCAGTGAACCTGCAGTATCCCAGTGAGACAACAGAGGGAATATATTCGCCTCAGTGAATGCAAATCCACGTCACCAATATTGGAATGATAGGCATGACATGTTTTCTTGTAGTTCTTTCCTGTTTGTCTCTTTAAACTGAAAAAATAAAAAATAGAACGTGATGCCTGAGGCATGCATATTTCAAACAAAGGCGTTTTGTATATGCACGTCTATCAGGCCCTGGATCTGAAACGATGAATAAATGTTTGCATAAGGCATGGCACGGTTGTGACACAGCATGAAGAAAAGGTAATAAAAGTTCTAAACCAGTGTTTCTCAACCTTAACCACTTTAAGAGGTGTGGACTTCAACTCCAATTCACTTGGATCATATGAGACACTAAACCACAAGGCAGTCCTATTCATTTGCCATTTAAGGTTACAATGGGGCTGGCTGGTTTGTGTGTTTGTGTGTTACGAACACAACGAGTATACTACTATGCCATAAGAGGGAGCCATTGGCCTGCTCTCTGCTCCACTTTGGTGCCAGCAGAACATGGAGCTAGGAAGCATTGTTGTTTAATGCTTCCAGAAGGATGAATTGACACACAAGATTTAAGAGTCTCTATCATTCTCTAGCTGTTTTCTTTTCTGAGGTAAAGACACAGAATAATACTCTTAAAGTTATAAATTGGCAGGTACCACCTGAATGTTAGGAACAACAATTATTAAGAGAGATCTCGGTAGATAAATTCAGTAGCTGTACAGTCAAACAATGGCTGAACACAAACTGCTTAAATTTGGACTCCTAAACTGAATAATTGTTTAGATTTGATGGCCTAAATGATTCCTTGTACAATTCAGTTCTAGTGGTCTGAGATGATAGCGAGAGAGATGATAGATGGATGACAAATACCGGGAGGAATGGAGGGAAGGAGAAAGTGAGAGAGAGATGATGATGATAATGATGATGATGATGACGACGTCGACAACAACAACAATAACAGATAGATAAAGAGAGAGGGAGGGAGGGAGGGGGAGAGAGAGATGATGATGATAGATAGAGAGTTACAGATAGATAGATAGATAGATAGATAGATAGATAGATAGATAGATAGATAGATAGATAGATAGATAGATAGATAGAGAAGGAGGATAGGAGGGAGGGTGGGTGGGAAGGAGGAAAGGGAACTACATAGAGTTTGGTCTAGTGATTAAGGCACCAGGTAGAAACCAGAAGACTGAATTCAAGTTCTGCCTTAGGCATGAAAGCAACCTTACTTTGGACCAATCACCAGGAAACTCTGTGAGTTCTAATCCCACCTAAGGCAGGAGAGCCACCTGGGCTGGGTTACTTTAGGCCAGTCTTTCTCTCCTCTCTCTCTCTCTCTGTGTCTCTCTCTCTCTCTCTCTCTCTCTGTGTCTCTCTCTCTGTCTCTCTCTCTGTGTGTCTCTCTCTCTGCCAGCTCACAGGGTGGTTGCTGTCTGGGAAAAATAAAAGGAGGAAGGAGTATGTTCGGCACCTGGAGTTATGTATAAAAACAATAAAGGTGAGATAATAAAGAAATAAATAACGTCTCTTAATTGAAAAACTAAGTCGGTAACCAAGTATCTCTGCCAGATGAGTTCCACACACCCGCCTACAGAAGTGTGGATGGGGGGGGGGGGGGGGTAAGCTTATTCTCCAAAGAACCGGAGGGCAGGACAAGGAACAATGGTTGGAAACTGATCAAGGAGAGAAACAACCTGGAATTAAGGAGGAACTTCCTAACAGTGAGGACAATTAACCAGTGGAACAGCTGGCCTCCAGAAATATTGGGCACTCCATCACTGGAGATTTTTAAGAAGAATCTAGACAGTCGCTTATCTGAAATGGTATAGGGTCTCCTGATTCAGCAGGGGCCTGGACTAGAAGACCTCCAAGGTCCCTTCTAGCTCTATTCTATTCTACAGTGCTACCTGCCTGCTGTATGATCAGCAGCGTGACCCTTCAACTTGGTTATGTTTTCAAACTATCAGTTCTGCCTCCTTTATTTAAGAAAGCATACTGGAAAATATATCTTGATGCAGTGAAATGAATATTACAGAGCAGGGGTGTCAAACTCGATTTCATTGAGGGCCACATCAGGATTGTGTTTAACCTCGCAGGGGAGGGGGGGCTGGAGGGGCGTGGCCAGGGTGGGCATGACCAGCTCGATGTCACTCATCAAGGCTTCGTTTTTGGCCACGACAGCCTTCCAGGGCTCTGTTTTCAGCCATGATGGCCTCCTGCAGCCCTCTGCCAGGGAAAAAGGAACTCAGGGAAGCTGCGCATGGCCCATACAGACTCTGTTTTCAGCCACAACAGCCTCCTACAGCCCTCTGCCAGCGAAAACAGAGCTTGGAAGAGCCAAATGTAGTCGCCCCTAGCTCTATTTTGGCTGGCAGAGGCACCACGGGCTGGTCCTCCACTCTTCCCAGGGCAGGATCACGGGCCAAATCTAAGCACCCCACAGACCAGATCCGGCCCTCGGGCCTTTGAGTTTGACGCCCCTGTTATAGAGCATGATTTGCACGACGCCTTCAGTTCGTTAAAGCAAATAGTAAGGGTGTAAACAACTGTTGGAAGAATTATCCTTCTGGGTTCAGTTCCAAGTGGGGAAGAAAGACACTGGAAACATGGTGACTGCTTGGAAAGATGGTTTAATGGTGGACAGGATCACATGCCTTGGAGCTCCAAAGTGAAAAAAAAAACAATCACATGCTTCAAGATGAAGGAAAAGAAGAAGGAAGGGCTGAGATGCTGAGTATGTCTGAGTTTTATACCCTCTGTTGGGATTTGAATTTCAGCTTGTATTCTGATTGGTTGTCAGTCTCCCATGGGGCCATGCATGGGCAACTCTGTAGGCTGTCCTGAGTCCCAGTCTTGGTTGAGCCTTGCTGGATGATGATGTAATGAAAGGGCTTTGGGCAATTCCTATAGCTCTACCTGGAGATCTTTGTTATGTAAAATAGGCTGGCCTAGGCCAAAGTAATGGTCCATTAGCAAAGGCGGGGGCGGGGGGGAGGCTGAGTTTCTGCTTCTGAGTTTCTACTCTTTTTAGGGGAAATATTCTGCCTTTTTAATATTTCCTAGGATATTTCATTTTTTCTAGGAGAGGGGTGGGCGCTAACGTCCTACACAACTTAACAGGTTTTTGAGAAATCACATCTTACTGTTTTTGAGAAACCAACACTTACTGTTGGTTGCAAAAAAAATCAAAGCAGCTGAAGCTTATTCTTCTCCCTCATTGGTTCCTTCAACTCTCCCTTGTTTTGATGATGGGCTTCTATAAAAAGTGAAACAGGAGCTTCAAGATGAATATGTAAGCCTGGAACAGCTTGTCTGTTTGTTTTACTCTGATGACCAGTGGAGAAAAAATGGCCCAGTTCGTTGTCTTTAAAAAGTGGGAAGTTAGGATTTAAACTCTGGAACTGATGTATGAATACGGGGCTTAATTCGTGAGATCTGCAGTTAGCAAATCTCACGTGTATAAATAATTTCTTTCCGGTCTACAATAAATAACTTACCTAGTCATGTCAAGTCTGGGAGGCTTCTGGTGTTATTAAATGCAAGGTTATTTCTGAAGAGTTGATATTTATTACTATGCTGTGAAGTGTGACAGCTTCCAACGGACCTCTTTTAACCAAAAACGTATGGATGATTCAGTATTAGCATTCCACAAGGAGTTCATACTTTGAACAAAGTTAACAAAACAAAACATGAATCCATGTCTACAAGAAAGTAAGAACTGAAAAGGGGGGATATTTATTACCTATCTTTCCATATCTATCTCTACCTATCTATCATCTCTCTGTGTGTGTCTCTTTCTCCTATTGTCTACCTGTTACTATTTATCTATCATCTATCTATCTATATCTATATCATCTATCTATATCTATATCTATCTATCCATTCTCCCGGTATAACAACCAGTTCACTAATTGTGTGCTTTGTGAGTGCAGTTTCAACATTTTGTAGCACAGATAATGACTAAATCAAACACATCTGATCAAAAGAAACTGAACAGATTCGAAAATAAAGCATTCTGGGACAGCCTGAAATTTATCTTGTTTAGCAGTCCTATTGTATTTGCTCATTTTAGCTTGGAGGAGGAGGAAGAGGAGGAGGAGGAGAGGAAGCAGAAACAGCAGTAGCCGAAGAATCAGAAGCAGAAGGAGGAGGAGAAGCAGCAGAGGAAAAAGAATCAGAAGGAGAAGAATCAGAAGAAGGAGGAGGAAATGGAAGAGGAAGAAGAAGCAGGAGGAGGAGGAGGAGGAGGAGGAGGAGGAGGAGGAGGAGGAAGAAGAAGAAGAAGAAGAAGAAGAAGAAGAAGAAGAAGAAGAAGAAGAAGAAGAAGAAGAAGAAGAAGAAGAAGAAGAAGAAGAAGAAGAAGAAGAAGAAGAAGAAGAAGAAGAAGAAGAAACAACTCTGGGCAAACTCAAATCCTCTAGCTATCACATGCTGAGCGTCTCTCTTTATTATGATCACCTGACTTTGGTATGCACAGACAAGTTCTGTAAAACAATTACAAAGCCAAGGCTTTGTGGGAGGTGACCTTGGAATCTTAGCTAGCTAGGAGTTGCACCCAGTAACAATCACAGCAGCATTTCTAAACTTCCGATATTTCTCTGGAGAGATTGCATAAGGCATTTGGCCATTCCCACCCAGCAGCAGCATCTCGTGATAGCTTCTGCCTAAGCTACATTTCTGCAGCTGCAAATCTTTCATAAGAAGAATAGATGCTATTTTGGGAATAATGTTTGCATTTGACCTATACAAAAAGTACAGTCAATGTACAGTTACAGTGTTGAGTGCTGTTTCTAGAACTCAGTGAGAAATGTCATTTTTTTCCCCCTGCTGTTTTCAGGTTAAGAACATTACCCTGGAGAATCTCAGAGGCTATTCAGCCAAAAGAGCAACTTCTACCTATATCCTGTGGCATAGAGATAGTCCTTGACTTATAACATCAACAGGATTGGAAAATTCATCATTACGCAGTGCAGTCATTACATGAAGCATCATGTAATGTAGAGGTGGTATTCAGCCTGTTCTGACCAGTTCTGGAGAACCGATAGCAGAAATTTTGAGTAGTTCGGAGAACCGGAAAATACCACTTCTGACTGGCCCCTCCCCCATCTATTCTCTGCCTCCCAAGTCCCAGCTGATTGGCTGGGTCTTCTTTTGTTGCCCTGCACAGGAGAATGGAGCTGGAAAGCAGGTTAGTGGGGTGGGGAGGGAATGGAGATTTTACAGTATCTTTCCCCTGCCACGCCCATCAAGCCACGCCCACCAAGCCATGCCCACCAAGCCACGCTCATAGAACCAGTAGTAAAAATTTTGAATCCCACCGCTGATGTGATGACATTCAATGTTACTAGCCTTTTTTCAACAATCATTAAGTGAATCACTCATGGTCATTAAGCAAAACTTCACTGGATTAATGGCCTATGGAGGTTCTCTCTTTTTTTATATATCCATTTTTTTTATTTTTATTGTATAAAATACACAAAAAAAGAAAGCAACTAGGAAAATAAGGGAAAGAAAGGGAACGGAAAAAGGGGCTGTGAAATACAAGGGAGAAGAGAACAAAGAAAGAAAATTGGGCATTGACTTCCAACTCTTCCTAGTGGTTATTGCTTTTTATACGTTAATATATAACTAGCCATTTCTATAACACCAAATCTTTCTAATCAACAAAACCAAAATCAAAGTTTCATTTTTTCTTCTTCTCAAGCACAAATTCCAGAAGTGATATCCAAACAAGGACATACTTTCCTCTTTAAATAAAGTATTCAATTTAACCATTCCTGCTTTATCTTTCTTGCTATGGAAATAGTATGTATTTCTATTTGCACCTAGTCATCTTCGTCAACTGTCACTATTTTTATTTACAACATTTATTGTATTCTTTCAAATTCTTCGGCCTTACTGAAGGGGTGGGAGAGGAATGTCTATGGAGGTTCTCCAGCATCCAGGTGATAATTGTCCCAAAAGTGCTTTTTCAAAAGACAAACTGGACTTTCTCAGTTTTTCCTTGAAGATGTTTCCCTACTCATCCAAGAAGCTTTGCCAGTTCTTCAAGAAGCTTCTTCAAGAGAACTGAAAAAGCTTCTTGGATGAGCAGCAAAATGTCTCCAAGGAAAAGCAAAGTAAGTCCAGTTGCCTTTTGAAAAAGCACCTTTCATGTGATCACAACTTGCGATGTTACTGCTGATCTTCTCCATTGACTTTGTCTGTCAGAAGTTGGTGTATGACAAATGGCAACCAGGCAACTGTGGGAAGTTGTAAGTGCAAGGACAGGCCATAAATCACTTTTTACAGCACTGTTGTAACATCAATAGTTGCTGAATGATTGTTTGTTAAGTGAGGACCACCTGTAATGGAATTTGATAGTTATTTGTTTACTGTCGTGCTTAGCATTCCAGCCCCACAAAGTTTAATCTCATTTTCGAGTATGTTCTAATTTATTACCATCAGTCCTTAGGGAAATTACATATTCTCTACTGCATATACACATTGCCCTTATAAGTGACACGTGGGGTGATCAAAATTATATTTGCTGAAATTTATATCATGCATTTTAGATCCTGAATGATGGAAGCCCAAGTGGCTTATGAAATGAATTAAAGATAACAACAGCAATGTGCAAAGACAGAAAATAGATTACATCAAACACTCGTACCATGTTAGGACAATGGTCCATCTGCTTCAGTATTATCTAGTTCAGAGGTCTCCAACCTTGGTGACTTTAAGCCTGGTGGATTTTAACACAGAATTCTGGGAATTGAAGTCCACCAGGCTTAAAGTCACTAAGGCTGGAAACCCTCTAGTTGACTAATACTTCTTCAACATTTCAAGAGAGGAGAGATATTTGTTATCTTTGAAAGCCATATTGAGACCAGGTGCTCCCAGGCTGCCACATTTTGAGTCTGGGAAAGTGAGAGGGGGGAATTTCTTGGAGTGTATGTAGTTTTTTATTTATTTTATTTATTTATTCGATTTGTCAATCGCTTACAAGATAGTAGGTATAAGTATATACATAGTTATGAATATATGAAATGGGTACATATAAGAAAAATAAAACAAACACTAGGACAGGGACAGTAAGCACGTTGGTGCACTTATGCATACCCCCTACAAACCTCTTAGGAAAGGGGTGAGGTCAATAGTAGACAGTCTAAGGTTAAAGTTTTTGGGGTTTGGGAAAGAAACCGCAGAGTCAGGTAGAGTTAGACATAATAATATTCTTTTTCTAATTCAAGGAAAGTCTCAAGTTGGGACGGATGATGATTGGGGCATTTGATGTGATGATGGGTGCAGGGGGTGGATTTGTAATTTTTACTCATTTTTACTCATTTCAAGGAAGCCCGGAACTTTCAGATTCAGGATTCCCCAGTTGTGCTAGTTTACTATCTAAAATAAAAAGAACTAAATAAAAAGAATTATTGGTTGAAGTGGAGGTTTGCTGGAATGCTGACAATATTTTCATAATCTATTCCTGATTCTTTTACTTCAACGTGCTGGGAACTGGTCCTAGGAATGCCAACATTTAAATCTTACACGTGGCCTTGAGCTGTGATTCTTTGCTGAAGGCAACACGAAGCAAAACAGAAGAACGTTGCAATAAAATAGCTTTCAACTCTAGCTCATGGCAGATAAAGTCAACACAGAAAACATTTCTAAAAGTCATGATTTCACCATCTTCTCTCCAGGAACTAAGCCTCCTAGGTAGAGTTTCTGCAAAAAACACACCATTGTTGAAATGTTCTGGTTCAGCATCTCCCAGCATCCTTTCCAATGGAATATGAACATGATCAGGACTTCAGGAATTCAACAGAACATCAGTTGGTAAAATTGACTTGGCAAATTATACAAAGATATAAGAATAGCAATCATAGTTAAAGCTATTATTTAATATTAGACAAATGTAATATAATGTATTAGGATATTTAAATCAAGAACCTGTATAGTTGCCAAGAACGCTGTTGATACCATGATGTAATAAAAGAAACTCAATAAAAATATATTTTAATAATAAGTCTTTATTGATTAGCCCTTGGGGCATATCAAAGTGCAAAGTTCCAGCAACAATTTGTTACTAAAATTTAATAAAAGCAATTCAAAATGAAGTTTGATAAAATACTATTTAAAATGGAACTTGATAAAATACAATTTAAAATGGAATCTAGTTAAAATACGATTTAAGATGAAATAGTAATAAAATACAATCCAAAATAAAATTGTAATAATGTACAATAATTTAAGATATAGATAAAATATAATAACGTTATATTTCGGAGTCACCTTTGCAGTCTACCCCAATCAATTCCACATATGCAGATCTCAACCAAATCATTTTGTTTAAGTTATTTTCAAGTTCTGGCCGGACATAAGGTAAGTTATTTTGATGTGGGTATCCCAATGGGTCATTTGTCTGATATAAAGACCAAGATACCTGTCTCTCACCTCTTATACAGGCAACAGTCAAATAGGATGTGAGCCAGGTCCTCTACCAAATGCAGAGGTGCTCATTGTACGGTATTGCATGAAATCTCCCGTATCTAACCATTGTGTCAAGCTGTTCATATCTCGCTCCCGTGAATATCTCCCTAAGTTGTGACTTCAAGTAGCTATCTACTTGAAAAGTACATTTGTATTTACTCAACCGTTTCAAGTTACCTATCTTACTAAGGATAGCTATATCAGTCTGTGCATTTATATCCTTAATTCTTTGGGCAACTCTTTTTTTTTAATTGTTCTCCTATTACACAAGAGATAGGAAGACCACAGCTTCTTACAAAATTTGTTAGTTTAATGATCCAGGAGTTTTATGATTGTAGTTTTATTTGCTCTAGTAGGCATAATTTGGGTAGTCTATCAGTCTCCATTTCATTAACTTTGCACCAGTAGTTATAAGCTCTAATTTTAGGTAATGCCCAAATTGTATAAATTCCCAATTCAGCTCTAACTACTGCAGCAGATGTTCTTGGGTCTACACCCAAAATACATCATATTTTAAAAAATTGACTTGGCAAAAAGTTCCTTGAGAAAAATCACTTGCCCATTTGATCTTCTGGCATTCCCTAGAAGAGAAATAAATATGAACCAGGAAAATAATATATTCTGCTTTATTTCCTGCTAAGATGACAATCACAATGAGGTGACTTTCTCCCAAAGGATTTTAAAGTGATTTTAAATATGCCCACGTTACACAGGATACTATAGTTGTATCTGTTTTTTGAAGTGGGATGTGTGTATGAAGGAAATGGAGATGGTGAACCAATATTTCTCCTTTGATGCCCTGACTCTGGAATATTCTCCCCAGGAAGGTTCCAGTTAATCCTAATTCAATCTTTTCTGAATCAGAAATATTATTTGGGTAGTTTATGGCAAGATTTTGTGCTGGTGGACAGAAAAAGGGAGTAAGTGTGAAATCCAGTTCTAAAAATGTTATGCTTAAGTCTCTGAAGTTACACGATTGAACACCTGGTAACTAGATATTTGGAATGGAATATTGTGGAAAATTTAACATCAGAATTCCAACCTGTTGATGTTTAGTTTTTTATACTGTAAAAAAACAGATTCTAAATGCCACACTTAACATAGAATAGAATCTACTGTAAAGCTATTGCGTCTAATGCAGTTTTTGCATGTATGGTTACAATCAAGATCAAGTGAGGTACTAATACCACTCTATAAAGCTTTTGTAAGACCACACCTAGAATACTGCATCCAGTTTTGGTCACCACATTATGAAAAAGATGTTGAGAGTCCAGAAAAAGTACAGAGAAGAGCAACCAGGATGATTAGGGGACTGGAGGATAAAACATATGAAGTACGGTTACAGGAACTGGGCTTGGCTAGTCTAAGGAAGAGAAGGACCAGGGGAGACAAGAGAGCAGTCTTCCAGTATTTGAGGGGCTGCCCCAGAGTGGAGGAAGGGGTCAAGCTATTTTCCAAAGCACCCAAAGGCCAGACAAGGAATAACGGATGGAAACTGAACAAGGAGAGATTCAACCTGGAAATAAGGAGAAACTTTCTGACAGTGAGAACAATCAACCAATGCAACAGAAGTTGCCCTCGGAAGTTGTAGGAGCACTATCACTTGACACTTTCAAGAAGAGATTGGACTCCCAACTGTCAGAAATGGTGTAGGGTCTCCTGCTTGGGCGGGGGGTTGGACTAGATGACCTACAAGGTCCCTTCTAACTCTAATTATCTGTTATTATCTCTTATTAGGACCTCCTGGCCTTCTGGTGTACTAATTTATTAATAAACAAAAAGTGTTTGTTAAAAAAAGTTTCAGCTAACACAATTCAACTCCCGGTCAATTGTTCACAGGTCATAGGAGCTGGCAATGAAGTCCATCATATCTGAAGGATTCCAGGGTTTGCAAATCTGTTTTCTTTCTATTCAACGTATTGTGCAAAGCGGGAATTTTTTCCCCAACACTTCTGGAAACAGATGTTCCTTTTTTCTTCGTGCAAGGGGCACACCCATTGCAGAGTCAATACAGTCAGTATGAATCAGCTACGTGATGTAGTGCACATGAGACCAGAGCAATAGTCACCCAGATCAGTATACTCTCGATCAGATTTGACTGAACACTCATCGTTCCCAAATTATGCTAAAGAGCAGCCCACGCGTTTAAGAGGAAGTTAGAAAGTTTATTGAAAGTTTTAAAAGCAGAGATGTCTCCTCCTGGATCAGGTGTGGCCGGAATTTAACCTTAAACTGTCTATCGTGGACCTCGCTCCATTCCTCAGGAGTCTGTAAGGGGGCGTGCATAGGTGCACCAGCGTGCCTACCATCCCTAATCTACTGTTCCCATTTATTCCTACTCATTTATTATGTATATACTTAGACCCGTTTATACTTACATGTTTATGTTATATTCATGCTTATATTTGTGTTCTCATACATGCTTGACAAACTAAACTAAATAAATAAAATAAAATAAATACATAGAAGTGAAGAGACCCTAGGATCTAAGGGTGAAATTTCTGGGCATTTGTGCATTGATAGTGACAATAATTTCAGATTCTCCTTTATCTATCGTGTTATTGCTTGAAATGCAGATAGCAGAAGAGGGTTTTTCAAAGGTGGGAATGAAGGAATCAATCAATTTACTGCTGTGACTATAAATTATAATAATCTGACATAGCAGAAATGAAAAAAAAATAGTAATAGTAATTGTATTTTGAATTTCAGAAGAATCTCACAACCTTTTCTACACAAACACATACAAACAATATAATAAAATGCCATTTAAGAAAGTTTAAGAAAATGCTATTTTCTTAAGTAGCATTTTATTATTTTGTTTGAATGTATTTGTGTAGAAAAGGTTGTGAGGTTCTTCTGAAATTCAAAATACATTCCTAGACCTTATTTCAGTAAAAATGACTGTGTCATTTTAACAACAACAACAACAGCAACAGAAATAGATTCTGCAAGACTTATATTTGCTCAATTTGGAATTGTGTATTCTCAAAATACATTGAATTCTCAACTAACCAATCATATTTCATGCCAGACTGTTAAATTTAATTATTATTTATTTATTTATTTATTTATTTATTTATTTATTTATTTATTTGATTTGATTTGATTTGATTTGTCAATTGCTTACAAGATAATAAGTAAAAGAATAAACAAGAGTATGAATATAGGAAATAGGTACAAATTAATGGGGACAATAGGATAGGGACAGTAGGCACGATGGTGCACTTATGCACACCCCTTACAGACCTCTTAGGAATGGGGTGAGGTCAATAGTGGTTAATTTGAAGTTAAAGGAGTGGGGGTTTGAGGATGTAACAACAGAGTCAGGTAGTGCATTCCAGGCATTGACCACTCTGTAGGTGAAGTCGTATTTTCTGCAATCAAATTTGGAGCAGTTTACATTGAGTTTGTATCTGTTGTGTGCTCTTGTATTGTTGTGGTTGAAACTGAAGTAACAGTCATTGACTGGTAGGACATTGTAGCAGATAATTTTGGGTACTATGCTTAAGTCAGAGTTGGGATTCAAAATTTTTAACAACCGGTTCTGTGAGCATGGCTTAGTTGGTGGGCATGGCTTGGTGGCCATGTGACTGGCTGGGCATGGCCAACTCAACATCACTCACATCAAGGCATGCATCTCCTCGCCTGGTCTGTCATGACTATGGGGATGCTGCAACAGTCGTAAGTGTGAAAAATGGTCATGTCACTTTTTTCAGTGCCATTGTAACTTTAAATGGTCACTCCACGCAAGCAAAGTACCAGCAAAGGAGGGGAAAAAAACTCCAGAGAAATTCCTGAGACAGGAAGTCTAGTCCTGCCAAGAATGTAATTAGAGTTAATGGAGAGGCAGTTTCTATAAGCAACACCTTCCTGCCTTTCTTACAGGATTAGTCCAGTAATTTATTCTAACAACCGGTTCTCTGAACTGCTTAGAATGTTAACAACCAGTTCTAGCGAATAGGTGCGAATCTGTAGAATCCCACCCCTGGCTTAAATCCAACCACAGGCAGCATGGTTCTAGGTTGTCCAAGCCCAAAATTTCAAGCCTGGTGATATAGGGTATTCTGTTGTGAGCAGAGGAGTGTAGTACTCTTCTCATGAAATACTTTTGGACTCACTCAATTGTATTAATGTCCGATATACAGTGTAGATTCCAGACAGATGAGCTGTATTTGAGTATTGGTCTGACAAAGTTTTTGTATGCCCTAGTTAGCAATTCAGTATTAGCGGAGGAGAAGCTTCATAAGATTAGATTTACAACTCTTAATGCCTTTTTGGCAATGCTGTTACAGTGAGCTCCGGCACTTAGGTCAATTGATTTGAGTACTCCAAGGTACTTGACTGAGTGAGGGTTGTCAATGAGGTCATAGCCACCTAGTTTGTATTTGGTATACTGATTTTTCCTCCAATGTGTAGTATAGAGCATTTGTTGGCTGAGATTTGGAGTTGCCAACTGTTTGGCCATTCAGACACATAATCAAGGTCACTTTGAAGGATGATAGCATTGTTGTTGGTGTTGAATAATTTTACATCATCAGCGAAGATGACGCAGTTGCTTATAAGATGATTGCAAAGGTCATTTATGTAGAGTATAAAGAGGGTGGGTCCAAGAATGCTGCTTTGGGGGACGCCACTATTAACTGGAGCAGGGTTTGATATAGTGCTCCCTATTTTTATTATCCGTTGCCTGTTTGACAGGAACACAATAATCCATTTATGAAGGGATCCAGAAATGCCATAAGAGTTTAGTTTTAGCAATAGTTAGTTTGGCAGTAAATGTATCCAGTTAGGGTTTCTTTTTTAAAAATAATTGTTGTTCTTTATTATTGTTTTCATATATTTATTGTTTTATTTAAATGCTTGCACACAGCCCAGAGTCACTCTGTATGACATGGATGACCATATAAATTTGAATATAAATGAATAAACAAATAAAATTATGGTTCAGTGAGCCATGCGAATCTACAAAGCTGGACTTAATAGATCATGTTTCAAATGACTACGTTATTTAATTAACCAACATGTTTCTGTGAACCCAGCTATTGAATCAGATGAATAGGACTGGTTTTAAATGACTATAGTAGCAGTACAGTACTTCCAATTTGACTTAAAATGTGCTTCAGAAAATCTGCCAGGATTTGGTTGTTTAAAAGTGCTACATCTTTTCAGAATCTTGAGGATTTAAAGCACATCCAAAGCAGATGTGGCTGCTTTAAAGAGTTGCAGATATTTGCTACTCCAAACATGTATTTCCTCTGTTTGGAGTCAAAACTAAAAGCACTGCACAACCTAATTTAAAGCTGCTTTATTTATTTTTTAAACTCATAAAATTAGTAAAATCATTTAAAAGCTGGCTAGAAAAACAGAAGACATCTCAAGGAGTTCTACTGAAGTTTTCATTTTTCAAAGTTGGTTTTAAATTTGCTTTTTTAGCTTGCAATATTTGTTGAAAAGAAAAAAAATTGTGATGGATTATGAGAAGATGTGAAAGGAGCACAGTATATCAGATCATAATCACACAGTCTGATGTTCTTCCTGTTCGTTTTATACAGAGGACTTTTGCTAATGGTGTTTGTTACTAGAATTCCCTGAAATTCCCTGATATCTTCTTTCAACCTGATGAAAATGCAATTTAATATCAGCAACCTGTTTATATCTAAAGTCTATTTGACTGCACTGCTGAATTGCCAGGGTCTTACTCAGGGGTGGGTTTCAAAAATTGTAGCAAAGGATTCTCTGCCCGGTTGCTGGGTGGGCGTGGCCATGGTGGGCGTGGCCTAGTTGGCCTCCTGCACAATGGCGGGGGGGGTGTTTTTGCCCTCTGGGGGCTCCAGAGGCTCTGGAAGCCGGAAATGTGCCCATTTCTGGCCTTCCCAAACTTCTGGGAGGCCCATTTTTTACCCTCAGAGATTTTGTCTTTCGAGCTTTTGGAGTCATACTGGAGACCATCTTCAGAGAACTCCCCTCTCTCTCTCTCCCCCCCTTTCTTTCCCTCTCTCTTTCTCTGTCCCTCTGTCCCTCTCTCTCTTTCTCTCTTTCCTTTCTCTCCCTCTCTCTCTTTCTCTTTCCTTTCTCTCCCCCTCTCTTTCTCTCCCTCTCCCTCTCTTTCTCTCTCTCTCCCTCTTTCTCTCACTCCCCCTTTCTCTCTCTCTCCCTCTCTCTCTTTTTCTCTTTCCTTTCTCTCTCTCTCTCCTCCCTCTCCTTCCTTTCTCATCCCTCTCTCCTCTCTTCTCTCCTCTTCTCTCTCTCCGTCTCTTTCTCTCTTCCTCTCTCTCTCTCCCTCTTTCTCTCTCTCTGTCTCTTTCTCTCTCTCCTTCCCTCCCCCCTCTCTTTCTCCCTCTCTCCACTCCCTCTCTTTCTCCCCCTCCCTCTTTCTCTCTCTCTCCCTCTCTCCATCTCTCTTTCTCTCCCCCTCTCTTTCTCTCTCCCTCTCTCTCTCTCTTTCTCTCCCTCTTTTTCTCTCTCTCCCCCCTCTCCCTCTCTTTCTCTCTTTCCCTCTCCTTCTCTCTCTTTCTCTCCCCCTCTCTCTCCCCTTCTCTCTTTCTCTCTCTCCCTCTCTTTCTCTCCCCCCCTCTCTCTCTCTTTCTCTCCCTCTCTCTCTCTTCCTCCCTCTCTCTGTCTCTCTCTGTGTGTGTGTGTCTCTCTCTGCAGAGTGTGTACGACCATTAAATAAATGGTTGTAAGTTAAGAACTCCCTGTAATTTAGTTTGGACTGCAGAGTTTCAATTACTGTAGAGAACTCTTAGCTTTAGCCTGTTTTTATCCCAACACGGGGGATACTGTTGTGGCAATAGGTACATTTCGTAAACCACCTGATCACCTGCCAGAATCCTGGTGATGACCCACCCACCTGCTTTGCTGAGTTTCTTGTCCCTGGGAACCACTGCACTAAAGAATCTGGCTGCAGGAATACGATTATTAATTTTATAATAACAGAGTGCTTGCAGATGAGGTAATATTCGATTTAAGCCATGGGAAAGCCCGTAAGCCAGATAGGGAAGCACCCATTATTTTCCCTCCTATGAGATAACACCACATGACTTTTATTCCTGATTCATGGATTGCAAGTTGAGCTTGAGACAGATGATATTTATTTACCAACAAATGCAGGTATTCCACTGGGTAATGTTTAAAGAACCCTCTCAGAATTCAGGAGGAATTACATTTAATACCATTAATATTAAAGTACAGATTATTGTCCTCACGAGCACAACTGAGCACAGATGTTCCCAAAGTAAGCAAGGCTTTCCTTAAATGAGTGGTGGCCGGTTTTACAACCTATTCGCCGTGGTTGGTAAGCAAATCACTACAATTATGAAGTAAGTCACATGGTCATTAAGGGAAGCCCTCATTGATTTTGCTTCTTAGGAACTGGCTGGGAAAGTCGCAAACAGTAATCATGTGATCCCAGGATTCTGGTTGCCAAATGCTTGAAGGTTGATCACATGACTTGGAAATAGAAATAGCACTTAGACTTATATACCACTTTATAGTGCTTTACAGCTCTCTCTAAGAGGTTTACACAATCAGCATATGGCCCCCAACAATCTGGGTCCTCATTTTACCGATCTCGGAAGGACGGAAGGCTGAATCAACCTTGAACCTGGTGGGATTTGAACTGCCAAATTGTAGGCAGCTGGTTGCAGAAGTAGCTTTCAGTACTGCACTCTAACCACTGCGCCACAGTGCTGTGATGAAGACCAGTCTTAAGTCACTTGTTTCCTTGCCGTTGGAAACTTGTAAATGGTCACTAAATAAGTTGTTGTAGTAAACTACAGGTAGTCCTCGAGTTACAACTGCAATCGAACCCAAAGTTTATGTTGCTAAGTGAAACGTTTGTTAAGGAAGCTTTGCCCCATTTTACAACTTTTCATGCAGTCTAGTTCGGATGTATACATGTACATGGTGAGAAAAACTAATCGTGCAAGTTTACCAGACGAACAAAAGTGTTACAGAGTTTGGTAGTCCTTCTAGAAATACTTGGAAACCCCCTCCCAGAGGGGAGCAACAGAAACAGACCGTAAAGTGGGTGTGTGGGATCTCTAACAAGGCTTTGAGCTCTAAGCACATAGCACTCATGAGCAGCCTCCTGAATAACAGGAAGAGAGCTTCCTATAATCTTCTCCGCTGTCCTCACCACTCTCTGTAGAGACTTTCTATCTGAGGCACTGCTGCCACCAACCAAACAGGGATGCTGTTTGTTAAAACGCTTTCAATTGGGCCTCTGTAAAAAGTGGCCAGGACAGAAGGAGAAAGATGTGCTCTCCTCATCCAATGCAGGAAATGCAGGCATTGGTTTGTACACTTCCCTAAGGATGACGTGTGACAAGACCATTTCAGATTGTTAGTTATCTGCATCCCCCAGATACTTAATATTGTTGACCACTTCTAGAGCTGCATCCTTGATACTGAGTGGAGTATGACTACACTGGCTCATTTTAAAATCTACAATGACCTCCTTTGTTTTATTAATATTTCAAACCAAGTTATTTTTATTGTGCCAAGCCCAGTAAGGCTGTAAAGTGTGGGAAACACCTGGATTTCTAGAACAGTCCTTCTCGGGTATCTAATCTGATTTTTAGAGATTATCTAAAGAAATCTCATGCTCAACTTGTACCCAATAAAAATTAAGGTGGAGTTACTGCCCTTTCTGATTCTTATCCCTCCCACAGACTCAAGAATGTCCATGGGAACAGCCCAAGGACTGGCACAACTTTAATAGTCTTGGCAAATGACTTCAATGGAGAATCTGTTGGTCTTTCTGGACAACTTGGAATTTTTGTTTTTTCACCTGTTATTTTTATCCCTGCCAGTCAGAATAGCAGCTCATTTTCTGCAGCTTTGTTCTGTCTGTAGGTCAAAGGAAGCAGCTGGTTCTTCTGAAAATGATTTGTGGATATCTACGTACCTGATTCCTCACTGGTACCCAAGTTGTCTCTTTGTTAAGTTTATATAGCTGCAAAGCGACTCTGGGTAGCGTCCAGTAAAACCAGAGATTAAAATATGCAATAAAACCAGTTGAAACAATAAGCAGGGTGGAAAACAAAATAAATCGAGTTCACAAGAGTAGAGGATTACTCTATATAACACAGATAGTCCTTGATGGACGAGCACAGTTGAACCTAAAATTCTATCCACCACATCACGTAAGTTTCCAGGGCAGAGATATATCACTGAGTATTATCAGCACACTGATGATATTTCACCTCATGGTAACAAACGGTCTCCCCCAGTGGTTTCATGGAGATGAGCACACAGATTAATAGAATTGGAAGGGACCTTATAGGCCATTTAGTCCAACCCCCTGCCCAAGCAGGAGACCCTACACCAATTTGACAGATGGCTGTCCAGTCTCTTCTTGAAAACTTCCAGTGATGAAGCTCCCACAACTTCTGAAGGCAACTTCTGTTCCATGAGTTGATTGTTCTCACTGTCAGAAAATTTCTCCTTATTTCCAGGTTGAATCTCTCCTTGTTCATCCATTATTCCTTGTCTGGCCTTCGGGTGCCTTGCTTAACCCCTTCCTCTCAAATATTGGAAGACCGCTATCATGTTTCCCTTGGTCCTTCTCTTCACTAGACTAGTCAAGCCCAGTTCCTGCAACCGTTCCTCATTTATTTTAGCCTCCAGTCCCCAAATCATCCTGGTTGCTCTTCTCTGCATTTTTTCTAGAATCTCAACATCCTTGATAAACAGATGATAAACAGGAGTCAAACTCTTAGGAGAAACAATCCCATGTAATTAGAGATGAAGGTGAAATCTCGCACTCCTGATCAACGCCGACTGGTATCCGTGAAGAATCGGGACCACACATTAAGTTGAAGTTAAGCTGATTCATTGCTCATGACTATACACAAGAATCTGGTCAACTAACGGTCAGCACTAAATTGGGCCTAGATAAGAGTCAACGGAATTCAAGAAGGGTTGAACTTAGACCATTTGTGGGAGCGTATTGACTCCAGGCTGATTCCTCTCTTGACTCCACCCCAGAATCTGTCCTTCCTTCTCCTACATTATCAGAAGGAAAGGAACTCCACTCCAAATCCTTGAAACTGATCTGGAAGAATATCATGGCAGATATTCACTTAACAAATTTTTCACTTATAACAACATAAGTTCTGAGCTCAATTGTGGTCGTAAGTCAAGGACCACCTGTATTCCTGGTCTGGTCTTTTAACCACTACTTACCTTATCATGGCTATCTATCAGATCTGAAACCTTAGAAATAGGTTTGAAAATTAGGCCTAGTTTGTTGAGAAACAGGATTTATCTGGGATCAAAAGAACTGTTTACTCTTCATACCTACTGTCCTGTCCTGGTTTATTCTTTGGAATCTTTGGAAATCAAGATGCTGCATGTGTTCTTGGAGTGCCAGGAAATGTTAAATTAAGACAGGTTTCAGAGAAAGAAGGCTCTTTGGAAGACTGTCAAAACACATCATTCCCACACATAATAAACTGGTCTATCTACTCCCACATAGCTATTATGAAACAGGGATGTTACTGCATCAGCCCAACAGCTCAGCCATAGCAGAGACATGACATGCACCTCGCTGTATTTCTTCAAAGGATACCCATAATTGTAGTTCCCAGGGCATTAGAGCAACCTATTGTCTTACTCATCTTTATGGCATATGTTATTTGCACTCATCACAGTTCTTTTTCTCTCTCTAAATCTTTTATTTGTTTTATTTATATAACATGTAAAAATTGAATTTCAATTAAGCTGTGTGTTGTCTGGGTACAATTAGTTTTAGGAAATCATAATCAAAATGTTTACAATAATTTTCATCACAACGATATTAATTCTTCAATAATAATAATAATAATAACAACAATAATAATAATAATTTACTTGTCTACTTTAGCAAATCTCCTTTATGACATTAGTCCTTTTTGTATCCCCATATTTCTAACTTTTGTTTTTATTATCTAACCATTGGTAAAATATACCCCATGTCAAGAAATATTCAGTTCCTTTTTTACACCCTTAATTGTAAGCATTAATCTGTCCATTTCTGCACATTCTAATATGTTTTTAATTACACTCTCATCAGTCGGGATCTCTTTGCTTTTCCATCGTTGTGCAAATACAAGTTTGGCTACAGTGAGCACTCATCACAGTTCTGAAAAGCCCCAAATACCTAACACATTTCACCTAAAACAAGTTATACATGTAGTATTTGACTTACAACCATTTGAAGTTACAATGGTACTGAAAAATGTAACTTATAACCAATCCTTGCAATGATGACCTTCGCAGCATCTTCCTTAACCCCTAGACCCGTGACGGCAAACCTGTGGCACACATGCCAAAGGTGGCATATAAAGCCCTCTCTGCAGGCCACATGGGATGTCGCCCCAGCTCAGCTCAGCCGTGCATGCAAGCAGCCCTCCCACTAGCCAACTGGTCTTCGGATCTCTGTCGTGCATGCATGGGGAACGAGGCACATGTGGAGGACAGGTGGCATGCATGGGGGTTGCACATGCATGCGTAAAGGGCAGGATTTAAGGGCAGGGGATGTGTGCGTGGTGCATTTGGGGGCTTCACGCGGTCGAGCTTTGGGCACTCGGTGCCGAAAAGGTTAGCTATGACTGCACTAGACCAAACTGGCTCTCCAAAAAATACCTCTCTCCCTCCCTCCCTCTCTCCCTCCCTCTCCTCCTCCCACTTTTGCCTCCCCATCCCTGCCTCCCTCTCCCTCTCCCTCCTCTCTCCCTCTCTTTCTTTTCCTCTCTCTCCCTCTCTGCCCCATTCTCCCTCTAATTTCCTCCCCTTCCCCTCTCCCCTCCCCCTCTCCCATTACCTCTCCCTCTTTCCCTCCCTTTCTCTCCCTCTCTCCCACTCTCTCCCTCTTTGTCCCTTTATTTATTATTTATTTATTTATTTATTTATTTAAATTTGTATACCGCCCCCCCTCTCCCGGAGGGACTTGGGGCGGTGAACAGCCAAGATAAAATATACATATAAGAGTACACATACAATATTTAAAAAGTTAAAAGAATTAAATAAGTTGGCCATATCAAAAAGATTAAAAATAAGAGATTAAGAAGGTTAAAACCGAATTAAAAGCTCTAAAAACCCCTAGGCCAGACCGGCTTGCTGAAATAAATAGGTTTTCAACGCATGGCGGAAGGTCAGGAGATCAGGGATGGTCCTCATCTCCGTCTCCCGCTACCTCTCTCTCACTCTCTCACTTTCTTTTCCTCTCTCTCTCCCTCTCTGCCCCTTTCCCCCTCTAATTCCTTCCCCCTCCTCCCTCTCCTCCGCCTCTCTCATTACTTCTCCCTCGCTCCCTCCCTTTCTTTCCCTCTCTCCCACTCTCTCCCTCTTTTCCCCTTTCCTCTCTCTCCATCTCCCTGCCTCCCTTTTTATACTAAATTACTGATAAATAATTTTTAAAAAGCTAAGAGCCTGCATAATCATTTGTGGCATTTTGTTTAGGGCTAAAGGCCCGTGAAGTGACTGAAAATCAATCGAGGTCCAATGTTTACATAGATAATGTTCATGTGGGGGTGGAGGCAGAGCATTTGGGGGGCAGAGTTTGCACAAAGCTACAATAGAGTTTTGTTTGGTTTTGACTCAGCCGCTGTGGTTTTTTCTAAAATATATTTTACACTTTGGCACACAACGGGAAGTCAACCATTGTGGCTTATTCAAAACCCCTCGTTAAACAGACAGTAGTGTGGGATGATGTGTAAACCAGATTATGACTATGTTGGTAGACGATGCTGAGTTTGGGAACCCAACTATTTTTGCTTATTTAATACAACATGATTAAGCAACCTCTTGAGATGTGTAACTCCAGGAACAGGTAGTCCTTGACTTATGACCACAATGGAGCCCCAAATTTCTGTTGTTAAGCATGACATCTGTTAGTTGAGTTTTGCTTCATTTTGATGACCTCTCTTGCCACTGTTGTTAAGTAAATCACTGCAGCTGTTAAGTTAGTCACTGGCTTCCCCATTGGCTGTGCTTGTCTAAAGGACATGACCCCAGGACACTACAACCATCATAATTATGACTCAGCTGCCATTTTGATCATGTGACCATGGAGATGCTGCAACGCTAATAAGTATGAAAAATGGTCATCAGTCACTTTTTTCAGTGCCATTATAACTTTGAACAGTCACTAAATGAAGGGTTGTAAGTCCATGGGCTACTTGAACAGTGTTTTATCCAACAACCATGTTTACACGTAGCTTAGTGAGATGTGTAGATCCAATCTTAAATCACCGCAAAAATTGTTTACCAATGTGTTATACTGTAGAGATTAGAGCTTCTGGCAAAGTCTTTAAAAATCTAGCTTCCAATCCCTCTCCTCCCTGTAGTTGGGCCTCTCAATCAACTCAGTCAAACAAACTGTGGTTGTCACAGGGATTAAAAAAAAAAGATTAGCAGAGGAAGGGCTAGGAAACATGGATTTCTATGCTAAATTTCTTGGAAGAAAAATAGGATAAAAATATATGAAGAGATTCATAAACAGGGAATGTCTGTTGAGATTCTCAGTCATTCCAGGTCAAAGAAGAAGGGGGAGGAGGAGGGATGATGATGATGATGATGATGATGATGAGGAGGAGGAGGAGGAGGAGGAGGAGATGGAGAAACAAGAAAAAAACTCAGAAAGTCTAGTTGTCTCCTGAAAAAGCACCTTTGGGATAAAGAGGGAATGTGTGAAGCTACAAAGGGAAGCGTTAAGTTCTTTTTCATTAGTTTGTGCAATACAAAAGTTGCAACACAGGAAACAAAGCCAAGTAGACTTGCATGGTTGTAGAAGAACCCAGTGTCTATGGAGGTTCTCAATCATCCAGAACATGGTTGACCCAAAGGTGCTTTTTGCAAAAAAACCCAACTGGACTTCCTTGGTTTTTGTTTAATAGCAATAGTGCTTAGGCTTCTATACTACTTCATAGCGCTTTACAGCCCTTTCTAAGCTGTTTGCAGAGTCAGCCTCTTGCCCCCAACAATCTGGGTCCTCATTTGACCCACCTCAGAAGGATGGAAGGCTGAGTCAACTTGGAGCTGGTCAGGATCGAACAGCCGGCTGTCAGCAGAAGTAGCCTGCATTGAAAAATAGCTTGCTTTTCACCTAAGAAGTTTTTTCAGTTCTAAAGACATGAAATAAAAAGTCTTGGAGGAGAAGCAAAACATTTTCAAACAAAAAAAACCAAGAAAGGGAAACCAGTTGCCCTTTGGGAGAAGAAAAAAAACATTTGAGAGAAGAACCAATAAATATGACCTGGATTTGAAGTTTAGACACCCACCAACATTTCACCACCACCACCACCCCCAAAGGTCACCTTTTTGACACTGGGCCACTGGGCCATGTCCATGTTTATTAGCTGCATTCCACCGTCAATGAAAAGCAGTTCATTTCTGGTTAACTTTTAAAAATATATGCCCACTGCAAACAATGAATTCTCTTAACGAAAAAGGTAGAAAATCAAGCATGGTCACTCTCTTAATGACTGGCATGTTTTACTACTGTAATTCCAGTCTCAGTTATGGTTGTAAGCAGGCATGGGATTCAGGCGGTTCCAGTTGGTTTCGGCGAACCGGATGTTAAATTTACATCCGGTTCACCGAACCGGTAGTTGAATTGACCAGCTGGCTGCACCCACCTCACCCCCTTCCCTCCCAGGAATCTCCACGCAGCCCATTTTGGATGCAGGTAAGTGCAGAGTCTGCGCGGAAGGAGAAAAACGGTCTGCCCGGAAGTTCCAGGAGTCTGGAAATGAGCCTGTTTCAGGCTTCTGGAGGGTCTCTGGAGCCTGGGGGAGGCCATTTTCCCCCTTCCAGAGGCCCGAGGAAAGCCTCCAGAGTCCAGACTCTGGAGAAGGTGAAATATGGCCCTCCCGGAACTTTTGGTAGGCCACACCCACCCTGGCCACGCCCACCCAGTTGTTCTGGGGTCCTGGGATTTCCTTCAGGATCTTCTGGCAGGTAAAGTCACTGGGGAAGCCAGGTTCACTTAACAACCGGGTGACTAACTAAATGACTGCAGGGATTCACTTAACAACGATGGCAGGAAAGGTTGTAAAATGGGTTAAAAGCTCACATAACCACCGTCTCGCTTAGCAACAGAAATTTTGGGCTAAATTGTAATCGTAAATCAAGACTATATTTTATAACATTCCTGGATATTTTGAAAAGTGCCTGGATGATTAAAATACTGCCTCTTGGTTCATTCCAAGCCAGAAATAAGGCACACCAGACAAACAATTGGAGAGTTAAAAATACGTTTATCCATCCAGTTATCCAATTGCTTGGTCAGTCATGCTCACTTCTCTTGATTCCACCTTTTTATAGGATTCTGAAGTTTAGAAATCTAGCCAAACTTTATCAATAGAATTGAAATGCACTAGCTTATTATAAATTATGCTCTCCTTATCTTACAGTAAATGCAGTCACCTCCCTGTTTATGGTTGAAAAAGAGTCTATCTAAAGCATTTATCTAACCATGTTGGCGCAGTGGTTAGAATGTAGTATTGCAGGCTAATTCTGCTGACTGCCAGCTACCTGAAATTTGGCAGTTCGAATCTCACCAGGCTTAAGGTTGACTCAGCCTTCCATCCAGAGGTGGTATTCAGCCAGTTCTGACAGGTTCTGGAGAACTGGGAGCAGAAATACCACCTCTGACTGGCCCCACCCTCATCTATTCTCTACCTCCCGAGTCCCAGCTGGGTCTTCTTTGGTTGCCCTGCACAGGAAAACGGAGCTGGAAAGCAGATTAGTGGGGTGGGGAGAGAATGGGGATTTTGCAGTAACCTTTCTCCAGGAGTGGAGAGGGAATGGAGATTTTACAATATCCTTCCCCTGCCTCAATCACCAAGCCACGCCCATCAAGCCATGACCACAGAACTGGTAATAAAAAATTTTGAATCCCACCACTGCTTCCATCCTTCCACAGTCAGTAAAATGAGGACCCAGATTGTTGGGAGCAATATGCTAACTTTGTAAATCGCTCAGAAAGCGCTGTAAAAGCACTGTGAAGTGGTATAAGTCTAAGTGCTATAGTGCTGTTGCTATTTCATCTGCTCATGTGAGCATAAGACACCTGTCTTCCTTTATATAGATATGCATGGGTTTTGTTTTGTGGTGTCCCTATTGTTCCTCGTAAATCAGTTTTTATATACAATGGCGTTACTTCTGCTTACTTACCACTGCCTATGCAATCTTTAGACCTATTCCAACCAGTGGTGGGATTCAAATTTGTTTACTAGCGGTTCTGTGGTCGTGGCTTGGTGGGCATGCTAGGGGAAGGATAATGTAAAATCTCCAGTCAGAAGTGATTTATTTATTTTATTTATTTATTTATTTAATTTTTATACCGCCCTTCTCCCTGGGGACTCAGGGCGGTGTACAGCCAATCTAAAACCCCAGCAATAATACAAAAGTTAAAAAAGATTAAATTGGATATTTGGCCGAATAAAAAACCCACCCCACCCCCTTAAAACCCCCAAATTAAAATTACTGGAGACACATTAAAACCCTCTCTCAGCCCAGGCCGGCCTGCTCGAAAAGCCAGGTCTTCAACGCGCGCCTGAAGGACCTCAGGTCCATGCCGGTACGCAGTTCCGGTGGCAGAGTATTCCAGAGGGCAGGGGCCGCCACAGAGAAGGCCCTACCCCTTGGGACCGCCAGGCGACACATGGCAGCCGACGGAACCCGGAGAAGGCCCTCCCTGTGTGCACGCACTGGCCTGCTGGAGATCACCGGTAGGATGCGGTCCTGTAGGTAACCTGGTCCAATGCCATGGATCGCCTTAAAGGTCAGAACCAGAACCTTAAAGCGAACCCGGAAAGCCACTGGCAGCCAATGCAGCTCGCGCAGGAGAGGCGTCACGTGGGCGCTACGTGACGCCCCCATAATCACCCGCGCGGCCGCATTCTGTACCAGTTGGAGTCTCCGGGTGCTCCCCGCAGGGAGCCCCATGTAGAGGGCATTACAATAGTCCAGGCGAGAGGTGACAAGGGCCTGAGTGACCGTGCGCAGGGCGTCCCGATCCAGAAAGGGCCGCAACCGGTAGATCCGACGGATCTGATGAAATGCCCCCCTGGAGACGGCCGCGACATGGTGTTCAAGCGACAGCCGCACATCCAGGAGGACTCCCAGATTGCGAGCCCTCTCTGTGGGGGGCAAAATTTCCCCCCCAATAGCCAGCGACGGAGTCAACTGGCTATATCGGGGCGCCGGGAACCACAGCCACTCGGTCTTGGATGGGTTGAGCCGGAGCCTGTTCCCGCCCATCCAATCCTGCACGGCCTCCAGGCACCTGGACATAGCCCCCACAGCATCGTTGGGGTGGTCCGGGGTGGAGATGTATAACTGAGTGTCATCTGCATAGAGATGACACTTCACCCCAAGACCACGGATGATCTCGCCCAGCGGTTTCATATAGATGTTGAACAAAAGAGGGGAGAGAACCGACCCCTGAGGCACCCCACAAACCAGGGGCCTAGAGGTGGACCTCTCCCCTCCCGCCAACACAAATTGCGAACGGTTGGAGAGGAAGGAGGAGAACCATCGAAAGACAGTTCCCCCAATTCCTAACCCCTCCAACCGTCGCAACAGGATACTATGGTCAATAGTATCGAAAGCCGCCGAGAGATCTAATAGGACCAGGACAGAGGAGAACCCTCTGTCACGAGCCCTCCAGAGATCATCAACCAACGCGACCAATGCCGTCTCAGTGCTATGCCCAGGCCTGAAGCCCGATTGGAACGGATCGAGGTAAGTTGTTTCCTCCAGGTACTGAGGAAGCTGACGTGCCACCACACTCTCAACAACTTTCGCCACAAAGGGCAGGTTGGAGACTGGACGAAAGTTATTTAAAACAGCTGGATCCAGGGAAGGCTTCTTGAGGAGGGGCCGCACCACCGCCATCTTCAGGGCGGTCGGGAGCGACCCCTCTCTCAGAGAAGCGTTGATAATCCCCTGGAGCCAGCCTCATGTCGTCTCCCTGGCGGCCGAAACCAGCCAGGAAGGGCACGGGTCCAATAAACAGGTGGTGGCATTCAGACTCCCCAGCAACCTGTCCACACCCTCGGCGGTCACAGGATCGAACTCTCCCCAAATAACATTCACAAGACCTGCCCCGGTCACCTCCCCCGGGACCATCCAATTGGAGTTAAGCCCCTCCCGGATCTGAGCGATTTTATCATGCAGGAATCGAGAAAACTCCTCTGCTCTACCCTGCAAGAGGTCATCCCGCGCTCTCGGTTCGAGCAGAGAGCGGGTCACTCTAAACAGGGCGGCAGGCCGATTTCCTGCCGACGCAATAAGGGCGGAGAAATACGAAGATTTCGCCACCCCTATCGCCACAAGGTAAGTCTTAATATGAGATCTTACCTGTGTTCGGTCAGATTCAGAACGAGTCGCCCTCCAAATGCCCTCTAGACGTCTTTTCCGGCACTTCATCTCCCGTAGCTCCTCCGTAAACCATGGAGCCAAATGGGATCTGTGCCGGGTCAGAGGTCGCAGAGGCACAACTCGGTCTAGAGCCCCGGCGGCCAACCCATCCCAGGTGGCCACCAGGTTTCCAGGCGAGTTGAGAGCCAGAGACTCAGGAAATGGCCCAAGCTCCCTCTGGAACCGCTCCGGGTCCATTAGGCGCCTGGGGCGGAACCATCTAAGTGGCTCCGCCTCCCTGTGGTGGGGGGTGGCGGAACAGAAGTCCAGTCTAAGGAGGGAATGATCTGTCCATGACAAGGGAGTAATGACTAAATCCCCGCACTTACAGTCATTCAACCACTGCCCAGAGATAAAACTCAGGTCCAGCGTGTGTCCTCCTATGTGAGTGGGAGCAGAAACTAACTGGGTCAGGTCCATGGCCGTCATGGAAGCCAAGAACTCCCGGACCAACCCAGAGGTTTCACCGAGCGATGGCAGGTTGAAATCCCCCATGACCAAAAGCCTGGGGGTCCCAACCGCCAGCCCGGCTATCACCTCTAGGAGTCCGGGCAGGGCTGATGAGACGTGGCAGGGAGCCAGGTACGTCAACAAAAGACCCATCTGAACCCCTTGCCCCCACTTCACAAAAAGAGATTCACAGCCAGCCGTCTGAGGGACAGTGGCCTACCTAGGACAAAGGACTTCCTTTATAAGCACCGCCACCCCGCCACCCCTTCCCTGAGCCCTAGGCTGGTGAAATGCAAGGAAACCTGGTGGGCACATCTCAACCAGAGGGACACCTCCCTCTGGGCCCAACCAGGTTTCGGTGACACCTACCAGGTCCGCGGCCTCCTCCTGAACCAACTCAAAGATCAGGGGGGCCTTATTAATCACGGACCTGGCATTGCACAACAGCAGCCGGGTATTCAGGGTCTGAGATTCTGGACAACCAGGACTACAGGATGGGTAAGGAGGGTCGGAGCGCGCTACCGCTTGTAAACATCGGGAGCGCGATCCCCTAACCGGATATGGCCCTCTACCCCCCGCATACCTACCTCTCCCAGTCACCGTGCTAATAAAATTGGCCCCCGGCTGCCCACCCTCTGTCTGCCCCCCCGACACGGGAACCCCCGAGGCCCCCCAGGCGCGCAAGCCGGCCCGGCTGCCCCCAATTCCGTGCGGGCTGTCTCCCTCACCCGCCCTGGACCTTTCCCCCTTAAAAAACCCCATTAAAAATTTAACAACCCCTGGATTACAATGCTTTCCCCGGTTTCCCCGGTCCCACCATCGCTCCGGATCCCAGGATCCATCATTACGGAAGGTCTTAGAGAGCTTCGAAGGCCATCTAAGGGAGAGGGGGACATCCCTCAGGGCCCACAGCTCTGCCCTCGGGTACATCCGTGGACCCGGCCGCCTCATCTCTACAGTCCCGGAGCGTCTGCGGTCTCTGTCGTCCTCTGGCCGCGGATGTTGAAGTCCAGTCAGGCTGGGGTGTATGCCGCCTCTCCCCGGTCGTCCCACCTCTGCCACCGGTGGGACCCCCGGGGGGAAAAGAGTCACAGGCAGAGCCAGACCCTCCCCCAGGCCCACCACCTCTGCCAACTCTGATTATTTGCCAGTTCTTCAAACTACTCAAAATTTCCACTACCGGTTCTCTAGAACTGGTCAGAACCTGCTGAATACAACCTCTGATTCCAACCAAAAGAAACTTGGAATCACATAAACAGAGGAAGAATAAAAACAGCCTGCCACTGAAATCCTTAAATAAAGCGATCAATAATGAAACCACCTAGGAAAATCAGAAAATTAAAACAATGAAAGAGGGAGTCTAAACCTGGCATAGTTGTATTCTATTGTTAGGGATAAATCTTCGCCTGCTACAAAATTGTGTTTCTATTTTTTTACATCTCAAACCAGGGGACAGTAATTGCTTCTCTCTGATGGAATATTTGTGCAGGCAGGCCAAAACTTAACCCTAGCTGACCTTGCCATCTGGATCTCAGCAAATAAACATTCCTCTTGTTTATGGAGAGTCTTGGCCATCCAGGTCATGGTGCTCTCAGAGGTGATTTTTCAAAAGGCAACTGGATTTCCTTTGTCTTATTTTTTTTTTCCCTTGGAGACATTTTGCTTCTCATGGGAGAAGCTTCATCAGTTCTGGCAGGATGGTGGAGAGATGGAAGGATAGGTTCTGCATAGGATGGGGAGGGCAGGAATGGAAGGATCATATTTCTTTGCAGTCATCTGGCCATTAGATGGCATCGGACCAGACTATCTGCAAGACCGTGTTCTGCTGGTAGTCTCCTACCGACCTGTGCGCTCCCACAGGGAGGGCCTCCTTCGGATCCCGATGGCCTCTATGTGCCGCCTGGCGACCCCGAGGAACAGGGCCTTCTCTGTGGGGGCACCCGCTCTCTGGAATGGGCTCCCCCCTGAGTTGAGAACGACCACCGACCTGAGGGTGTTCAGGCGTGATTTGAACACCTGGCTCTTTGAGCAGGCCGGCCTGGGCTGATCCTAAATTGATTTTAATGGGGTTTAAGTAATGAATTTTAAGGTTGGGATTTTAGATTCGGTTACAGCCCTTATTTAATTCTATTTTAATTTTTATATATGTGTGGTTTTAGTAGGCTGTGCACCACCCTGAGTCCTTCGGGAGAAGGGCGGTATATAAATTGAATAAATAAATAAATAAATTAGCACTCTCCCTGAGAGTATTCTGACCTGGGCTTCCCCAAAAAGCACGAAGCAGACTCTTTATCCCAGCAAAACCCTTTTATTAAAAGAAGGTGAATTTCTTGCATTCACTTTATTTATTTATTTATTTATTTGATTTGTCAATTGCTTACAAGATAATAGGTATAAGTATATACATAGTTATGAATACATGAAATGGGTACATATTAGAAAAGTAAAAGAAACAATAGGACAGGGATGGTAGGCATTGGCCAACAGTGTTTCAAGGGTATCATTAGGAGCCCAGACCTTATCTAGCTTGGAGAGCTGCCAAGTAAGTATTTTCAAACGCAGTGCTGACAAGGAAGGACTCGGCACAGAGTCTCTGAGGTGCACTGACAGATCTTCACATGGCTGCAACGAACAAACAGATTGTTTCCTGCAAAAGCCCCCTCCTCTTTGGCTCCTCTTTTAATCCCCATTCACCATCCACCTGTGGCTTTACTCCCACACTGACCCTTAGTTTGTAATTGTTCTTTTCTTCTGACAGCTCTGTGCATGCGCAGGCTCCAGCTGCTCCCCCACCTCACTGCTGTCCAATTCTGAAGGCAGGTGATAACTGTCAGACTGCCAGACTGGCCTGGCTCCATCTCTATCTCTGAGGCAGAGCCCTTGTGCGAGTCTTCCTCAGCCTCCAGTTCCTGGCCCGGGTTCCTCCCCAACCTCCTCACTGTCTGACTCTGCTACCAGCTCCTCTAGCCGGCAGTTCACTTACTGACCGCTCGAAGTTACAACAGCCCTGAAAAAAGTGACTTATTTTTCACACTTATGACCCTTGAAGCATCCCCGTGGTCACGTGATTTATATTTGGAGAGTGGAGCATGGGAGGCAAGTCAAAAAGAGAAGAAGTGGAATTTCCAAGAGAATGAGAGATGATGGATAGGAAAGATTTTTATTAAAAAAACAATTGGCTGTATTAAAAATTAGTATAGATGAAAAAAATTAGAAATAGGGGGAATATTGTTATACATATTTTTACTTAACCTGTCTAAAGTGAATGTTAGGGGATAAGACCAGGTTTTGAAAGAGGATTTTTGCTCAATAATTATGCTATTTCTATGAGAAGGCTGTAACAAATATTGAACAATTGAAAAAGGATTATGTGTTAATACCGATATGTTTAATAACATTAGATTATGTAAGCTTGATTAATGTGATAATTTTTATCTGTATCAATAATATTTTTGTACCAAAACAAATGATACTCAGACCCTACGCTGTCCATGAAATGATATTGATGTATGTTTTTAAAAAAACTTTAAATAATAAATATATATATATATATTCGGAGGTTTGACAACTGACTCACATTTATGACGGTTGCAGCATCCCAGGGTCACATGATCCCCTTTTGTGACCTTCTGACAAGCTGAGTCAACAGGGAAACCAGATTCGCTTAGTCACCACGTTCTTCATTTAACGACTACTGTGATTCACTTCATGCACGGGGCAAAAAAAATCATCAATGGGAGGAAAGCTCACTTAACAAATGTCTCACTTAGCAACATAAATTCGGGGCTACATTGGCCTCATACATCGAGGATTACCTGTGTTCTTGTAACTTGTCACTCAAGTTCAGTGAGAGCTACAGATAGCAATAGCGCTTAGACATATAGACCGCTTCACAGTGCTTTCCAGCCCTCTCTAAGCGGTTTACCGAGTCAGCCTCTTGCCCACAACAATCAGGGTCCTCATTTTACCTACCTTGGAAGGACAAAATGCTGAGTCAACCTTGAGCCAGTCAGGATCGAACTACTGGCAGTGGGTAGAGTTAGCCTGCAATAGCAATAGCACTTAGACTTATATACCACTTCACAGTGGTTTGCAGCCCTCTCTAGGCAGATTACCAAGTCAGCCTGTTGCTCCCAACAATCTGGATCCTCATTTGGAAGGATGAAAGGCTGAGTCAACCTTGAGCTAGTCAGGATCGAACATCTGGCTGTGGGCATTCTAACCACTGCACCACCATGGCAAGGAAGGGAAAGGAAGGGAAAGGAAGGGAAAGGAAGGGAAGGGAAGGGAAGGAAGGAAGGAAGGAAGGAAGGAAGGAAGGAAGGAAGGAAGGAAGGAAGGAAGGAAGGAAGGAAGGAAGGAAGGAAGGAAGGAAGGAAGGAAGAGCAATAGCCCTTAGACTTATATACCACTTCATAGTGCTTAACCACTGCACCAACATGGCTTCTTTCTTTCTTTCTTTCTTTCTTTCTTTCTTTCTTTCTTTCTTTCTTTCTTTCTTTCTTTCTTTCTTTCTTTCTTTCTTTCTTTCTTTCTTTCTTCCTTCCTTCCTTCCTTCCTTCCTTCCTTCCTTCCTCCTTCCTTCCTTCTCCTTGTTTACCTTCCTTCCTTCCTTCCTTCCTTAGCAATAGCACTTAGACTTAATATACCACTCCACAGTTCTTTACAGCCCTCTCTAAGCGGTTTTAGTGCCCTCAACAATCTGGGTCCTCATTATACCCACCAAAGATGCTGCAGACCCAGCAATGCTTAAAGGAACAAATTAGCCAACATCTGCTTCTGGCAGAAAGCCAATGGCAAGAGGCACCTAGGACAGCAAGAAGGCTCTCTCTGCGCAGGGCACTCTTGATCTGGGTTTGCACCCAGCCCTTTCAATCCAGCCGTCTTGAGGATCGTTTCCCACTGCATGCCGACATACCGATCATTCATTAGCGCTTGCTTTCAACATGATGCGTGAGTCATTCCTCTCCTTCCATAACTTGGCCTTTGGCTAGCTCTTTGGGTTCCCACTGAATCATTACCAGCTCTTCCATGTTCCTAGTCACTTAGAGGGATGGTTAGCTTTTAGTTCCCACTGAGTCATGGTCACCTTTCCTTGGCTGTTTCCTCATCTTTCCCAGGGCGTAATTACATACCTTTGCATCGTGAGCACCTGTCTGCCTGAATACAAAACAAATCAGTACCAGACCCAGGCAGGGTGTGCATTTACAACCCTCTGGTTTATTGTGGAGGTAACCGTGACTCGAGGATTCAACAGGAGAGAAAAAGAGGGAAAAAAGACAAGATACAACAAGATAAGATCAGGCAAAACAAGGCATCACAACCTCACCAGCTTATGACTCTTTTATTTATTAAAAAAAAAAAATTGTAGGAACTTGCCAAATTTCTAGAGAACTAATCAGCCACCCCCATCAGCCTTTCTCCTGTCAATTAGGCCAATTGTAAAGGGACACGGTGGCTCAGTGGCTAAAATGCTGAGCTTGTTGATCAGAAAGGTCGGCAGTTCGGCGGTTCGAATCCTAAGGCATGTAATGGAGTGAGCTCCCGTTCCTTGTCCCAGCTTCTGCCAACCTAGCAGTTCGAAAGCATGCAAAAAATGCAAGTAGGAAAATAGGGACCCCTTTGGTGGGAAGGGAACAGCGTTCCGTGCGCCTTTGAAGGCGTTTAGTCATGCGGGCCACATGACCATGGAGACATCATTGGACAGCGCTGGCTCTTCAGCTTTGGAACAGAGATGAGCAGCGCCCCCTAGAGCCGGAAACGACTAGCACATATGTGTGAGGGGAACCTTTACCTTTAAAGGATGAGTATGTTAGAAAGGAACCAGGGGTTGGAGAACAACACTGACTCCCCGCCTGCCTTTATTTTTGAGGCTAGTAACTTCTACCAGACACTTATTTGGCAGAGTGGGAGAATTTGCTGCAGTGAATTCTCCACGGCCAACTTGCCAAAGGAATTTGCCAATGGCCAATTTGCCATGGCCAACATGACCCAGCTGACTTGCTGCAGCCAACTTCCATGAGACAACTTGCTGCGGGACAACTTAACACGAGATAACTACAGTATAATATTATAAATAACAATATTAATATATCTATTACTAATCATATGAGAGAGGAACAGATCTAGAGTGCACTTATCTCACATTAAGTTGCCCCATGGTGAGTTGTCCTAGACCAAGGGTGTCAAAACTTAAGGTCCAGGGGCTGGATCTGGTCCCTGGGGTATTTAGATCTGGCCCATGGAAAGACAAAGAACTGGCCCGCAGCAGTGGTGGGATTCAACATTTTTTAATAGCGATTCTGTGGACGTGGTTTGGTGGGCGTGCGTGGCTTGGTAGGCATGGCAGGGGAAGGATACTGTAAAATCCCATTCCCTTCCCACCCCACTAACCTGCTTTCCAGCTCCGTTCTCCTGCGCAGGGCAACCAAAGAAGATCCAGCCAATCAGCTGGGACTCAGGAGGTGGAGAATGGATGGGGGTGGGACCAGTCAGAGGTGGTATTTGCCAGTTCTCCAAACTACTCAAAATTTCCACAACTGGTCCTCCAGAACTGGTCAGAACCTTCTGAATACCACTTCTGGCCTGCAGTGCTTCTGCCGGTGAAAACGGAGCTCCGTTTTCGCTGGCAAAGGGTTGCAGGAGGCTGTGGTAGCCAAAAACGGAGCTTGGGAGCCCATTTTCACTGGCAGAGTGCTCAGGCCATCACAGGCGCCCCCCCCCCCAACATGAGTGACATTGAGCAGGCCATACCCCCTGGCCACACCCCCTCCCCCCTCCCCTGAGGTCAAACACAACCCTGATGAAATCAAGTTTGACACCCCCATTCTAGATTCTTCATTTGGTGCCTCAAGGCAATATGGAACCAAATGCATGCTAAAGATGGGCCATCTGAAATAAAACGTTTGGCAGAAGGAGCAAATTCGACCTATCGGACTAAGATGTAGCTCGGTATTACCTTTATTGCTTACCTGCTGAAGTTTTGCACTATGTTACTGGCAGTTTCTTAGCTGGACAAGGGCTAAATCAAGCTTTTTCCAAATTCCGCAGCCAGAGTCATTGACTGAGATGGGTGGGATGGGTAGAAATGGAATTGTGATGACCCAGAGTGGGATACAAAACAAACACAGTCACAGAAAACAGGTGAAGCCCCTTTTATTCCTTCACTTTGCTTCTAAGCTACAAATATCCTTGACGGAAGACAAAAAATTCCCACACAAACAGTTACAAGAAGGAGGAAAAAAGCAACACCAACCAGGCAAGATAAGGGCTGGAGGACGTCCACTGATAACACACACTGGGAAGGATGCCAAACTCAGAGAGGAACCATAAACTAGAGATATTTCCATGCTTTGTTTCCAGCATTCGCCTGCATGCATGTCCGTCCTCTTATGCAATTGTCAGAGCTGCAGTCCATGAAGAGGATCAAGGCCCTCTCCTCCCGAGTAGACCATGTCTCTTCCTTATCCTCTCCTCCCTGTGTGCCCTAGGATGGAGAGGCGATGGGCCTCCTCTGACTGCCCAGCTGGCCTCTGCCCTTCCCTAGCCTCCTCCACAACCTCCGGAGCCACACTTCTACTCCCTGTCAGCTGTTCCTCCTCTCCCTCAGAGTCAGTTTCCCCCAGGGGCAGGACAGGAATAAATGAACAAAGAACTAATTACTCTTTCCCTGTTTTGTGTGGCAGTTCCCCTGGTTACTGATTTGCAAGAGTAATTCAAAATGTTCCCAGGCACCACTTGTGGTCTGCACCACAATTCTCCAGCACACAAATTCTCCTCTGATATTTCAACAGTGTGACACTAAATCACAACTAAAGTACTACCTTGGCCTCTGCTGTTCCCTGCCTATGTCACAGCTACAGAGTCACTAGGGTCACACAAATAACAGAATAACAGAGTTGGAAGGGACCTTGGAGGTCTTCTAGCCCAACCACCTGTGCAGGCAGGAAGCCCTATTCCATTTCAGACAAATGGTTGTCCAATCTCTTCTTAAAATCACATCTACCTGACCCATTAGAGTGAGGAGGCAGGGAATGCTACGGGTCCCATCTCTGAAGGAGATACAACTGGTGAGACCGAGATGAAGGGCCTTCTCCGTGGTGGCTCCGTCTCTCTGGAACATCATTCCCCCAGAGAATAGAATGGCCCCCACTCTAGCACTCTTCCGAAAGGCACTGAAGACCTGGTTTTGCCAGACGGCCTGGGGAACCCAGAGTGGGATGGAGCCCATCAAATGGTTAGTGTGATCTGTTGTCGTCGGAGTGGCGGGGGGGTTGAGTTGGGTTTTTTTCTCCCAATTTTTGTTCTGTTGTACTTTACGAATTTATTGGATTCTTTTTGTTAGTTTTTACTGTTTTTTATTTTTATTGTTTTAAATATGGTTTACATTGTGTAAGCCGCCTCAAGTCGCCATGGGCGAATAGGTGGCAATATACAATAAATAAATAAATAAATAAATAAATAAATAAATAAATAAATAAATAAATAAATAAATAAATAGAAACCTCCAGTGTTGGAGCATTCACAACTTCTGGAGGCAAGTCGTTCCACTGATTAAATGTTCTCCCTGTCAGAAAGTTTCTCCTTATTTCCAGGTTGAATCTGTTCTTGATCTGTTTCCATCCATTGTTCCTTCAGGTTCTTTGGAAAATAGTTTGACCCCCTCCTTTCTGTGGCACCCCCTCAAGGATTGGAGCACTGCTATCATGTCTCCCCTGGTCCTTCTCTTCACTAGACCAGGGGTCTCCAACCTTGGCAACTTTAAGACTTGTGGACTTCAACTCCCAGAGTTGAATTCTGGGAGTTGAAGTCCACAAGTCTTAAAGTTGCTAAGGTTGGAGATCCCTGCCCTGGACTAGCCATGCCCAGTTCCTGCAACTGTTCTTTGTATGTTTTAGCCTCCAGTCCCCTAATCATCCTGGTTGCTCTTCTCTGCACTCTTTCTACAATCTCAACATCTTTTTTACATCATGGCGACCAAAACTCAATACCATATTCCAAGGGTGGAATTCCAAAAGTGCTCTTCGCCTTACAACCACAGCGGGGACCAGAATTTTCATCACTATGCACGGCAGTTGTTAAGTGAGTCATACTTGATTTTATGATCTTTTTTCACCATGGTTGTTAAGCGAATCACCACTGTTTGTTAAACACATCGTCATTAAGCAAATCTGGCTCCTTCTCCCCTTGATTGCTTGTCGGACACAGCTGGGAAGGTCACAAATGGCAATCAAATGACCCCAGGATGCTGCAACTATTGTAAATTCATGTGTTGTCAAGTCCGCAAATTTTGATTGTGTGACTATGGAGATGCTGTGATGGTCATAAGTGCGAGGACTGGTTGTAAGTCACTTTTTTTCAGCACTGTTGTAACTTTGAACGGTTGCAAAACAAAGGGTTATAATTCAAGGACTCCCTGTAAATCTTGTGCTAAGAAAGGGTAAAAATTCCTACACTGAGTGGAGGAAATGTTGTATATTAAAAACTGTGAACAGTGATATACGTGAGAACATTTCCCAGGTGCCTCAGATAAAGACATGGCCAAATGCAAAATATGGGGAGCATTGCATTATTATTATTATTATTATTATTATTATTATTATTATTATTATTATTATTATTATTATTCACAAAAATGAAAGTATACACAGCAAACGAGATAACCATGCTGGGTTTCGTATCACAAATCACTAGTCGAACACTTCCCAAGTGTTTAGGACTGCGGGATGTATCGGTAGATTATGCGAGCAGATCCCAGTAAGGTGGCCTTTTGCAGCTGACCAAGGGTGATCTTGTCAGCGCCAATTGCTTTTAAGTGCTTGCCGAGGTCTTTAGGCACAGCACCCAGTGTGCCCAGTACCACTGGAACCACCTGCACTGGTTTATGCCAGAGTCTCTGCAGTTCGATTCTCAAGTCCTGATATCTGGTGACTTTTTCAAGTTGTTTCTCGTCAATTCTGCTGCTATCAGGTATGGCAATGTCAATGATCCACACATTTTTCTTCTCCACAATTGGGATATCCGGGGTATTGTGTTCCAAAACTTTGTCAGTCTATATTCGGAAGTCCCACAGTAGTTTTGCATGCTCATTTTCGACCACTTTTTCAGGCTTATTATTATTATTATTATTATTATTATTGTTGTTGTTGTTGTTGTTGTTGTTGTTATTGTTCTTATTGTTGTTGTTATTATTATTGTTGTTATTATTATTTTGCATCTTTCCTTTGAGACCAAGAACGCCTTGACAATTGTTGCCTATTCAAGCTTTGAGCGCATGTCGGCGAGCATCAGAAAGAAATGCTTTAAATGGAAACCGAAATGCCCGGAGAAACTGCATTCAAACATTACACCTAACAAAGGGGAACGTGGTGCCTCTTGTGTTTCTGCCTAACCTTGAATCCTGTCTGCCGTCGCCTATTCAGACAGCCGGGCAGGTTGTAAACACATGTGTATTCCTATTAGTGGAAAATTCCTTTCTATTGAGCTTAAGCCACAACTGTGGTTGAACAGGTTTTAGTTCCCAGCCACTTTTTTTTTTTCCCTTCCCGTCTCCTGGGAAAAAAAAATTTCTCAGCCCTGTGGCATCTGCTCAGATCACATGGGTAAGTAGAGTACTTATAAATTATGCTACCCTGCTCACACCAGTTATAACTTCCAAGATCATCTCGCAGCTTGGGCCTCCAACTCACCGAGACAGATCCAGAAGAGAGGAAAAGGCATTCTCTGTGCCTCAGAGCCCTGCCATACAGGTAACCCCTGTGGCTTTTGCAGCAAATTCCCTGGGGGTGGGGTTCCCCTGGTAGAAAACAGAAATTGCCAGAATTATAGCTATCCGAGATGTGTTTTTGTGTGTGCGTCTTGTGTGTGTGTATGGTGAACATTGAGGTGCACAATTTGAACTAACATTTAGCTAGAATTCTGGAAAGGGATTTGGAATAGCTGCATTGCAACATTGGGAAGGAGCCGTTGTCATGCTGATGGGGATGATGGGAGCTGTAGTTGATGCATCTGGAAGACCTGGGCCTATGGGAGACCGTTTTAAATTTGGGGATGTTTCCCAATAGATGCTAATTTTCACAAAGAAGATGGCATATATTTATTTTGTCCCTGTGCTTGCTTTGATCGTTTCTGTTGGAAAGTTTCAGGAATCGGTTTTCGGCTTCAGCTGGAAGCCTGACCAACTGATCTGTCACTCATTCTATCATTGTCTTCCTAAACTTTATAATTTGTTCCAGTTTATCCTTACTACAGTATGTTCTCTAATTGTCCAGAAACAAGGTAGTGAATTACCCCCCACCCCATACAGGTAATCCACGACCACAATTGGGGCTGGAATTTCTGTTGATAAGCAAATCCATTGCACTTGATTTTATGACCTTTTTTGCTGCAATTGTTAAGCAAATCACTGCAGTCCTTAAGTGAATCATGTGGTCATTAAGTGAATCCAGTTTCCTCCCCACAATTGACTTTCCTTATTGGCTAGGAGGGTCCCAAATGCTGATCATGTGACTCTACATGCCAGGTGTAAAGCACCTGAATTGTGACCATGTGACCCTGGGAATGCTGCAATGGTCATAAGCACAAGGACTGGTTATAACTCACTTCCTTCAGTGTCATTGTAACTTTGAAAAGTCACTAAAGAAATGGTTTGTAAGTCTAGGACTATCTGTATGGTTAAAAACCAGGTACCAATATAGGCACCTAACATAAAATTAATTTTGACAATGGGATCACAATTCTATTCTGTTCTTATTTATATATTCATTCATTCATTTTTCACTTTTCTGCAACCCAAAGACTCTTGTCAGAATATAAAACTTTACTAGTAGTCCATATTTCATATTATATGTAAACATTATTGCTTACAACATTTTATTGTTGATAGCTTTTGATGAAAAGTCCTTTGTTATGCTTAAAACAGCCATGATTTCAGTATTTGTAAAGAGAGGAAATAGAATCTCATGCTGTTGCATAACTTACCTGTTAAAGACATAATGTGTAGATTTTTTTAAAAAAATGGGTTAGTGTTTTGTGTGAATCTCTTGGCATCTGATTAAATCTATTTAATCATGGCTTTAAATTTGTTCCAGTTTAAATCATGTTCCAATTTAAATCATGTCTTAAAATTGGTTTAATGAAGAAGGCCTTGGTCTAAGATTCAATAAGTGAAAGAATTGATAGATGTAATTTCTGAGCAATCTTTAATCTGATCTCTTTAAAAATGCTGGACTACATTTACCATTGTCCCCAGCTCTCAACGTGACTCACATCTTTGGAAAGTGCTACCTCAGGGACACTAAGGTCTAGATCTGCTTCCCTTTGACCAAGCAGCCACCAGCTTTAGGCTGCAATTAGATTAGATTAACAGAGTTGGAAGGGTCCTTGTAAGTCATCTAGTCCAACCCACCACCCAAGCAGAAGACCCTACACCATTTCTGACTGATGGTAGTCCAGTCTCTTCTTGAAAGCCTCCAATGATGAAGCTCCCACAACTTCCGAGGGCAACTTCTGTTCCATGGGTTGATTGTTCTCTCTGTCAGAAAATTTCTCCTTATTTCTAAGTTGAATCGCCCCTCCGATCTGTTTCCATCCATTATTCCGGGCCTTCAGGTGCTTTGGAAAATAGCTTGACCCCCTCCTCTCTGTGGCAGCCCCTCAAATATTGGAACATTGGAAAATTTTCAGAACTAGCCACAAGATTTGAGAATTGCACTCCCAATTCATTTGGAGAATATCAGGTTGCAGCAAATTCAATAAAGCACCAGGGTCCATGGTGCCCATATTGTAGACTTTCTAGCTGGATGTCTAGGCTGTAGCTGACTACAGTCATTTTTCAAAATATGTAGAGAAAACTGCAAAAATATGAAATCTTGTCAGTTCTTATGTAGCAATCAGGAAGGCCGCCATGTTAATAGAAGCAACATCCCATAGGACTGGGCTGTCCAACCCTCACAACTTTTAGACCTGTGGACTTCAACTACCAGAATTCCACAAGTCTTAAAAGTTACCCAAAATTGGATGCCGCTGCTATAGGAGAAATTAAGTGTCCCTCAAGTTCATTTCTGAAGCATCCACAAGTACCTCTTAGAGAAGACTACATTTTTCCAGACTAAAATGGTTTGCTTCCTTCTTTCCAAAGCGTTCCAGGGCCTCTAAACTTCTCAGCTGTTTTTGGAGTGAACAGGAGGGCAACTGCAGTGTTGTAGAAGGAAGACACAAGAGGGCACAAACAAACATGATGCAAAGACTGGGAAATGATTGCTCAACAATACACACTTCTAGTAATTCTATTTCCCCAGGGCCTTATGTTTCCCATGCTGAACTGTTTACAGTTGCCAGAAAGGACTGGATATAAAAACTGTAATTAGCGTTCTTCAAGTCCACAATTTCAGGCTGATATCACAGGCACTGAAATTCTCTCTACATAAAATTATGCGAAGTCATAAGACCTAAGCTCTCTTCTAATACCACGGAGTAGAGAAAATAATTCTGCAGAAACACAGCCTCCAACAGCATCAAATCAGCTGTTGGGAAGAGCAATCTGTAGAAACCGGTGTCGTTTCGAGATAATCTCTTTTGACCTCCCCACCTAACTCTTGCCACATCAGGTAGTCTCCAGGATTTTTATCCTCTCTTTTCCTCTTGCCAAACTATCCATGGCATCTTAGAACTTACCAGTCAGTTGGTCAGGTTTTGCTTTCTGACTCAGCCATCAGCATGGGAAAACAAAGTCTACTTTGTGAGACTAAAAAAGTTTCCATTGGCTGCAATGTTTATTTATATGTCCCAAGAGGTTCAGCATTCCATCCTGAAAATAACTTTCTGATGAAAATTCATATCAGGAAGACTGGATGTCTCTAACCCAAAGCTTTTGCAAGCTTTTGGAATAGAGCATCCAGTCTATGGACGTTGTACTGTTCTTGCTGTTTTCTGAGCTTGGTCACTTTTTTTTGCAAATGTTTCTTTATCTGAATAGGTCACATCTTCAGTGCTGGTGAGTGTGGGGTTTGTTCCTTATTTCTATACAGTGGCTTGCTCTGCCAGTGTTGGTGGGGTGTGGCTTTCTTTTTGGTAGTGCCTTGATTGGGGTATTTTCAGAGGTGGTATTCAGGAGGTTCTGACCAGTTTTGGAGAACCGATAGTGGAAATTTTGAGTAGTTCGGAGAACCGGCCAATCCCACCTCTGACTGGCCCCACTCCCATCTATTCTCCGCCTCCCAAGTCCCAGCTGATCAGCTGGATCTTCTTTTGTTGCCCTGCACAGGAGAATGGAGCTGGAAAGCAGGTTAGTGGGGTAGGGAGGGAATGGAGATTTAACAGTATCCTTCCCCTGCCATACCCACCAAGCCATGCCCACAGAACCGGTAGTAAAAAAAAATTGAATCCCACCACTGGGTATTTTCTATGATAGTTTGTCTGGTGTTAAGCCCTGCTTCTCTAGGCATTGGTAGGCTGGAGAAAATCTGTTGTTTCTTTCTTAGCTTTTTTGAATGATGTGTAAATGTTGTTTTTCTTTATGTATCTATTGATAACTGAAGTTCTACTTCAGCATTTCATGGGGATCATACTTTCCAAGGAAAGGTTGAGATAAAAACAGCCACCAAGGAAGTTTAAGAACAGGCTGAAAGACAGCATGGCTGTTATATATCAGAGGCAAGGAGGTTATAACAATGGGATTAATAATAATTCTTACCTGGATATCAGGACATATATCAAAGTCAGGCAAAAGTGATTTACTCCAGAATTTCTGTGCTACATCTCCAAGAACCCCTTGCCCAGGCTAGGGAAAAGGTTAACTGAGATTTTGAACATTTGTAGGAGACAAAGATAATGTCACTTTCTGGCTAAGAAAAAAGTCAGAGCCTTTTTCTAGAGCTTACTGGAATAACCTTTTAAAAAAGAAAGTGATATCCAATTATCTTATCACCTACTATCAGGTAATTCCCCTTTTACTTACCTGTTTCACATAAGGTCAGATTATGAAAACTTAGGCTTCCTTTTTTTAAAAAAAATAACTTTTAATAAACATTTATATGACATACATTTAAAACAAACTCAAACTTAAGAAAAATTAGGCTTTCTTAAGACACATGTTCCAGAGCAAAGTTGGTTGGTCAAAAGATGCTAATTTCCATAATTCTTCGATAATTCTTTGCTGTTTCAAATCAAATATGTTTACAACTTTTTAAAAAGAGATTCTTCCCTGCTCTAGGGTAACTTGCAGCATATCATATACCAAATACTTCCCATAAATAGCAAATGTTAAATGTGCTTATTAAAGAGAAAAAACGAGAAAGGGATTCCTATTATTATTCTCTTTGGAATTAGATAAAGAAACAGGAAGAAGAGAGGCTGTTTTAGAACTCACAGGAATACAGATATTACTTAAAGTCAAGCTGTGATTTTTTTTAAAAAAAAGCTTTTAGCTTATCTGCAGTGCAGTATTCTCCACTGGAAAAATGTGGAAAAAATGAAAAACAAAAAAGAAATGAGGCCATTGATAACACTTAACTTCCTTATGAATGCACGGTGAAAATGAATGCTACTTGAAAAATGAAAAGTGTGAAGTATTGTGGTAATATGATCTATTTTTATGCAACTCTCCTTGCTAATAAAGGAGCAAAGAGAGAAAACAGCAGGAGGCCAGTGAGGAAACAATGAGGATGTGCTATTAAAAGCAACCCCATGTCCATTCAGAACATTTTCCGCCACTTTTTTTTCATCAAGCACCTTAATACTGTATGAAGCTGTGAATATTGTATGAAGCTCTGGTACAGTGGGAAGCCAGCCCTATAACAGTTTCATCTACAGCCATCCACCAGTATTCCTTGTTTGCTTTCATACATGCTCTGAAATCAGGGATGGAGGCTGAAAAGCGGCACACTATGGTTAGAGTATGGCATACAGATTCCATGTGAGGAATGACTTGAGGGAACTAGGTATGTCTAGTCTAAGGAAGATTAGGACTAGGGTGACATGATAGCAGTCATCCAGCACTTGAGGTGTTGTCACAGAGAAGAGAGGGGGAGATCTATTCTCCAAAACATTGGTCGCTAACCAGTAGGCCAGGGACCACTGGTGGTCTGCAAGAAAAGTCACCCCCAAAGCAATTAATCCAGGCTGTGTGGGAACACAAGGCTGCGCCACCCATATGGCCCGCAGGAACACAAGGTAGTGAGGAGCTGGGGAAAAGGGTTGAAAGGGGGAACTTGCCCCAGGCACCTGGCCGGGTTGCTTCTTTCCGCTTCTTTCTTCTGCTGCTTTTGGCTGCATGCAAGGAAAGCAGCAAAAGTCCTTCTTTCTCTCTCCCAAACTCTGCCAGAAATGAGTCTTTGGGACCCTGCAAGGCATCCTGCTCCAAGAGGCTGAGCTGGCAAAGACTCATTTCTGGCGGAATTTGGGGGAGAGAAAGAAAGACTTCTGCAGCTTCTGCTGCTTTCCTTTCAAGAAGCCAAAAGTCTCTCTCCCCGCCCCCTGAGAACAGAGCTGGAGACATTATCCTGTAACTCCAAATAATGAACGATCGATCAGTAGGAAAACAGGGCGGGGGATTTTCCTGCAGACTTTTTGGGGGATTTTCCCAGGGTCTCTGCTCTGCAGGATTTAAAATTATGAGTTTGGTGATCCCTGAGGTCCAAAAGGTTGGCAACCCCTGCTCCAAAGCACCTGAGGGCAGGATAAGAAGTAATGGATGGAAGATCATTAAGGAGAAATTTCCTGATAGCGAGAACAATTAATCAGTGGAATGTCTTGCCTTCAGAAGTAGTGGGTGTTCCACCACTGAAGGTTTTCAGGAAGAGATTAAACAGCCATTTGTCTGGAATGGTATAGGCAGGGGTAGGATTCAAAATTTTTAACAACCGGTTCTGTGGGTGTGGCTTAGTTGGTGGGTGTAGCTTGGTGGTCATGTGACTGGGTGGACATGGCTTAGTGGTCATGTTATTGGCTGGGTATGGCCAACTCAATATCACTCACATCGAGGCACCATCTCCTCTCCTGGCCTCTCATGACTGTGGGGATGCTGCAACAGACGTAAGTGTGAAAAAGAGTCATAAGTCACTTTTTTCAGTGCCATTGTAACTTTGAATGGTCACTCCACACAAGCAATATTTCAGCAAAGGAGGGGGGAAAAAAACTCCAGAGAAGTTCCTGAGACAGGAAGTCTAGGCCTGCGAAGAATGTAATAAAGATTAACGGAGAGGCAGCTTCTATAGGCAACACCAGAATGTTTCCTTCCTGCTTTCCTTACAGGATTAGGCCAGTAATTTCTTCTCCGAACAGCTTAGAATGTTAACAACCAGTTCTAGAGAATAGGTGCAAACTGGTAGAATCCCACCCCTGGGTATAGGTTTCCTGCTTGAACAGAGGGTTGGACTACAAGATTAGAAGGTCTTCAAGATCCCTTCCAACCCTATTATTCTAGGTTCTAGTATAATCATTGACACTATTTTCTCAGGTGGCTGTCTTCTTTCTGAGCCATGCCGTTGGATAATGAAATAGGAAGAGATGAAGCTTCCTCCAGCAATGATTCAAAATGTCTTCTCCAGATCACCTTCTCAGTTCAGTTTGGTGGTTGGCATCTCAAAGGCCTGCAATTAGGGAAGGCATCATAAGGTTTCAGAGGTGATAATCCAGTAATAACAAATGCTTAAAGACTAAAAAAAAAAAGGTCAAGCAAAGTACACTAAGACTGCCTTGCCAGATGCAGCCACAGTTCAACTACAACCTATGCCCAATATCTTCCTAATCTGGAGAAGTCTTTGCCACAACTACTGGCTGAATTGGTAGAACATGCTAGACTAAGTGAAAATGGTATTGGGAGACTTTTGATCCTAGCCAGTGACTGAGTATGTTCTAGGTCAGATCATAGATCATCGCCTAAAGGTACCTTGTGGGTTATTTTGGGGGGAAGTGCCTTTTAGCCATTGGGTTATTATAGTATAAAACCAGGCACTGAATTCATTAGAATCTAAGATCTGGCATGATCCTGCATGATCTTTCAATTTTGATAACTCACAAGCAAATGTGAAGAGGGGAAAATCAATCTCTAGATCCAATGTTTCCCAATATTAGCCATCTTAAGCTATGTGGACTTCGGCTCCCAGAATTCCCAGCTTGTTTCTCATTCCCAGCCTGTTTCTACTGGCTGGAGAACTCTGGGAGTTGAAGTCCTAATACTTTTAACTTATCAAGGTTGAAAACACAGCTGTAGGTGACCATTGAATCATCTCCTGTTCAGACATACTCAAAGAGTCCATTAAAGGGTGAGCATCATCACAAAATCTCCAGAACCGTAAAGCCTACAAACTTCAAATTGGGCGTGCATGTTCCTCTTGGCTTCTAGGTACTCACTAAGAAAGGATTTTGTGAAAGGACCATCAGAGCATTAATATTTTGTATATATTATTATTAACACGCTCTGATGCTAAGGAGTTCTACTCTCCCTCCCCACCTGAAAAGAAATCTGTTCCAAATACAAAACACAAGCAGAGGAGAGGAGTTTCAGTTTCAGTTTCACAGCACCAAGCAGCTTTAGTTACAGAACAGTTGAACTAAGCCACGTCCAGGCTCCTTGCTGTCACTTTCTTGCTCACACAGCAAGTATTGTTTCAGTTTCCAAACCGCCCTCAATCTCTCACACACTGACAGGATGCTAGCCAGATGAATACCGATGGATGCTGGTAGGCAGAGGCAGAATTCCCCCCCCCTCCCCCTTATTTTCCTCCCCAAAAACTAAGCCCGATCACATAGTTTCGTAACGAAGCACGGGTATCGAGATAGTAACTACATATTCTTCCTCTCTTGTTAACAGACTTTGCTTCTTGCTTCATATTTTAAAGACATTCCTCAAACTTGGTGCTGATAGGAGTACATCACGTATTGGGGTTCTCCTTCCATCTCCAATACAATCTATAACTAAAAAAGAGATAAACTTGTTCCTAACATTAAACTGATCAGTCATTTAAATACTGAAGTAGGATCCTAGCAAGGATTCCTTAAAAAGAAACATCTCCAAATTATGTAACTGTGTTGAGCTAGGGCAATGCAGAAAGCCGAGAACAAATACAGTGGCATTTCTGGATTATATAATCGGTGTTATTTCAGGTGCCCTGTATTTTGAGATATGCTTATAAGAAATTAAAGGTGCGTTTGTGCTTGACAGCTAGGGGTCGTTATTGACTTCACCGTTTCTGTGGATTGAGTGGTGACCCTCAAATTATTTCTTTTCCTAATGCTGGCTATGGTTCATCTTATAGTCTTAGCCACAGATTATATCAACCAAGCAAACATGTAAATAAATCCCACTATATAATCTTCTTTAGCCTCAGATTTGTGGAGGGAATGTGAACATTAACAGGGATGAGCTGTTTTTTCCTGCTCTGCGTCATTTTCATTCCTCAAAAATACTCTAAAAGAAGGTCTTCAGGTAGACCAGTTCAAACAGACTTGCTTAAACTTATACAGTGGCATTCTATCTAGACCAGCTTTTCTAGATTGGAAAAGGACACCCAGTCTTGATATTGTTCTGTTTTAGGAATGGACACAATGCTCTCCTTATCTTCTTGGAGAGCTTTGTGCAGACTCTGTGGAACTGCCAACCAAGCTGGGATTTCAAGCACCAGCCAGTCCTCTATTGCAAAGGTCTCCAACCTTGGCAACTGTAAGACTTGTGAACGTCAACTCCCAGGAATTCTGGGAGTTGACGTCCACAAGTCTTAAAGTTGTCAAGGTTGAAGAGCCCTGCTCTATTGCTTCGAAATCTCCAACTTAAAAGGAAGATAAACCTTTTCAAATAGAAAGGCATGCAATTTGAACCTGTCCATCAAATGCAGAGAAAGAGAGACAGAGAGAGACAGAGAGACAGAAAGAGAGAGAGACAGAGACAGAGAAACAGAGAAGAGGCTGCAGAGTGGAATTCTATTCCAGGAATTACTCGAAGCTTAGCCAAACAAAAGTATTTAAAAAAAAAAAAGCCAACTATCTTCAAAATGGAAGCCTTGGATGATGTCAACCACTGCTTCTTCCGTATCAGGTGTCGGGGACTCATCTGACTGTCATCGCTCATGCTGGATAGCTTAGAAACGGTTGCCAGGACAACTGGAGAGGTGAAGAAGAAAATCTTGTGCTATCCTATGACAGATCACTTGGAAAGCAAGCTTTTGGTTTGCTTTTGAAATCCATTCCTCTTCATTTGCTTCAATGGGAGAGGGGGCTATAGTTAAGACTCAGTGGTGGTTCATCATCCTGGAGGTATCAGACGAAGCCACTCTTTGGTGGATCTACCCATGCTTTTCATTTTGCAGACATAGAGACAAACCAGAGTTTAGAGCTGCGTGTTTGTTTTTCTTTTCCAATCCAGTCCCCAAACCTGGTAGCTTTCTACAATCACTGCATCACTGTAGCTATATTTAGATAATTCAGATCTCAAAACATATCCATAGTTCAGCCTTCTCACATCTGTTGCCCTCCAAAGATGCTGGGATTGTAGCTCCCAGAACTTACAACCAGCCTGTTAAGTGTTGTGGACTTTACATTTTCTTACTGGAGAGAAGAAGACAAAGCAGAAATCCTCTCAGATTCGATTAGTACAGAGAAGTCTACAGAGGGTACAAAAAAATAAATCAGTCAAGATGGCAACCAATGGCTTGGTTGAAGCTCTAACGTTTTTTTACAATGCACATAAAGTACTGGTAGAATGTCAGAACCAAAACCAAGAATGATATGAGGTGATTCTTCCAAACTTAGTTCTGGAGACAAAATCTTGCCAGACTGAGGACTCTTCTACCTGCATCTATAATATGTGAACGGTTTCTCTTTCTCTCACATATAATATTAGGACTGAAACCTGTAATATCAAGACTGAGTTGCCTCTTACTCCTATGGAATCCGTTCCATCCCCCTTGGAAATCCACGTCCTTAGGACATTCTATCGCAGAGATTTTTAATTATACAGTGTGGCCATCTTGATTGGAGTGGGGGAGGACACATCTATGGCCATTCGAAACAGTTTATAAACTCAAGTAAGCTGAATAAATATTTATCATGGGTAAATCTCATCCTGGTTAGGAATACTGAGGAATACTGTTGTCATAATGGTTTTGCAAAGCACCCGGATTGGAAAACAAGCTAAGCAGAGCCAACTGATTGCCAATACTGTAGATCCAGGGGTGGGCTTCAAAAAATTTAGCAACAGGTTCTCTGACCGGTTGCTGGGTGGGCGCGGACCCTGGTGGGCTTGGCCCAGTCAGCCTCCTGAACCACGAGGGGGCCCCGTTTTTCACTCTCCCCGAGTCTCTGCGTGGGCCGTGGGGACTCCTGAGAGGGACAGGGTGGGGGTGGGCAGGGCCAGCCAGGAGTGGGATTTGGGGGTTCTTTGAACTGCACAGAATCTTAGCTCTCCCGAACTCCTGCAAACCCTCAGCAGCACACACTCTGGTGTAGATCACAGAACTTTTGTTTGAGCCGTATTTGATTTTAGAAGCTCAGGAAGGTTGGGCCTGGATGAGTCACCAATAGGAGACACCAGAACTGTAGGATAGGTTAAAAAAAAAATACACCCTGAAAGAAAATACGGTAACAGTAAACCACTTCTGACTTGCTTTCAAGAAGACTGCCCAGGATGTTTCCATGAAAGTCCAACCGTTTTGTAGCAACTACAAGCCTTACTATAAAAGAGTCTTGAGTGACTTCTCTCTCTGTGTGTGCCCCAATTACCAATTTGCTTTAATAATAGGCTTTTTCATCCACCGTTCACTGGATGCAGAACTGCTGAGAAGTTAGCATTTTGGAAAAGTAAAGCTAGGATTTGTTCATGCAAATTAAGCATTGGGCAGAAATCCGTATTTGGAAAACTCAGCAAGTCCTTGGCTGGCTCTATCATCACCTCTCACGCTGGTGTGTCTCATTTATGAGCATACCACACACAGTTTGTTGTTCGCTTTATTTGTTTACTTCTCTCAAATACTGGGGAAAGGCACAAGCTGAGATGGTTTTTTTTTGAGTCTTCCATCTCACTGGCGAAATCAAGGGAATCATCAGCGGTGCAGGGAAAGAAATAGCACCTTCCAAAGGCTAAACAGGTAGAGATTAGTAGGCATTCATGTCATCTTTATGTCTTCTTCTATTTTCAGATTCTTGAAGAGACGAAGAAGAGATGGCAGCCAGAGATAAAAGTGCTGACAAACGGAAAACTAAGATGAACCGTACGCTGTGAGTATACACAATGCTTTTCGTTCTCTTGGCCTTGTAATTAAGCTCAGCTAAAAGATGGCCCACGTCTCTTTATCAGTCTCATTCTACAAAGTACAGGTGCTCCTAGAAACTTACGACCACCATTAAGCCCCAAACTTCTGTTACTAAGTGAAACATTTGTGAAGTGAGTTTTTCTCCATTTTGCAACCTTTCTTGCCGTAGTTGTTAAGAGAATCACTGCCGTTTTTAAGTTAGTTAATCGAGTTGTTAAATAAATCTGACTTCCCCATTGACCTGGCTGGTTAGAAGGTTTCAAAACATGATCCTGGGACACTGCAATCATTGTAGATATGAAGGACTAAAGTCAGTAACTATGAGTCAGTTGTCTTTGCGTCTGAATTTTGATCATGTGACTATGGGGATGCTGCAATTGTCATAAACGTGAAAAATGGACATTGTAACTTCAAACGGTCACTATATGAACTGTTGTAAGTCGAGGACTACCTGTATAGGATGATAGATTCAAAACTGATCCAAACGAACCAATATATTAAAAGTGCTTCTCCATTGACTCCCACAAAATACAAACTTCCACAACAGGAGCCTAAATTAGAGAATATTCTTCTTTGGGTTCTCTTATCCTCTTAAGACTCAGATGACCAAGGAAGCAAAGAGTTGGCTTTCCTGTACCTCTTTCCTTCCAACTAGTGGCCATCCAGATTTCTGCACTCCAGTATATTAGCATGACATTTAGGAATGGGAAAAGACATTGAAAAGTATAACAATGCTAAACAAATTTGCTTGACTGCTAAGTTTCCAGGTAGAATAATTTGGGTGTCTGGTAAATAGCAGTCTTCAAACTGTTTAACTAGCAAGGAGTTAAGTTTTTTATCCCTACCAACCATTATTTATTTATTTGTTTTTGGAATTTGTCAAACAAAAACAAAAATAAGAGAATAAAAATACAATGACAGGGACGATATTCACGTTAAGTGCCCTTATACTCTACTGACCCCTTAAGTATGAAGTAAGGTTCACGGAAGTCAATTTGTGACTGAAACTGTGAAAATTTGTAGCTGAGACAACTGAATCAGGTAGGACATTCCAGACTTTGACAACTCTGTTACAGAAATCATATTTTTTACAGTCATATTAAAGATTTACATTGAGTTTAAAGCAGTGGTTTGGATGCATACTATTGTAATTAAAACAGAAAAAGTCATTTACAGGTAAAACATTACTCTGTCTAATTTTGTATGCAATACTTAACCATCCCATGAGCAAATAGAATAGAATAATTTACTTTTATTGGCCAAGTGTGATTGGACACATAAGGAATTTGTCTTGGTGTAAATACTCTCAGTATATATAAAATAAAAGATATATTCATCAGGAGTCAAGAATCATAAAGTACGACAGTTCATTAGTCATAGGGTACAATAAGCAATCAATCATACTAGAAAACAGTCAATATAAATTGTAAGTATACAAGCGACAAAGTTACAGTCACAAGTGGGAGTGGATGGGTGATAAGGAGTGATGACAAGATTTAATAGTAATAGTAGTGCAGACTTTGTAATAGTTGAACAGGGTTGAGGGAATTATTTGTTTAGCAGAGTGATGGCGTTTGGGGAAAAAAACATCCTTGTGTCTAGTTGTCCTGGTGTGCAGTGCTCTATAGCATCATTTTGAGGGAAGGAGTTGAAACAGTTTATGTCCGGGATGTGAGGGTCTGTAAATATTTTCACAGCGAGTTAGGCTGAATTAGGCTGGGATTTTCCCAAGACCAATTGGGAAGTGATTGATCTGGTTCTCTCCACCTATAGTTCAACCCTGTGCCCTACTCCATGATTGATCCTCTTCCAGTTTTCCCTGTGGATGCTATGGTCCAAAATAGAAGGAGCTAGTTGGAAAAAAAATGTTTACCTTCTGGCCAAGCCAGCTCTTAGTCCTTCATAAATAAAATTTGAACTTTGTCCTTAAAGGATGACTCAGATTGCCTGTTACACATCACTAACAAGTGTCTTGATAATGCACATCAGTCTCTCCAGATATTTAGTGGAGATAGTTGGGTCTTTTTATGGTTCCTTACAAGCAACCACATTACTGCCCTTGGAGATAACCGGAAGAGGTCATTTAAAACTTAGGAAAGTTTGCTGGTAACTATTTATAGCCACTAATGACAAAACAGATCTATAGCGATGGGATCAAAATAGTAGACAGCAGGTTATAAATACATGTTTGTCTGTGTTGAATATTCCCTTGTAGACTATTGTGCTTAAACCTCAGGGTTTCCTGAAAAAGATTCTGACTATGGACTATGGGGCATTAGGGCTCTAAGAAACCATTTCTGGATCTCTTGCCTTTTTGGGAAACTGTGAACAAAACAGACTTACTTAGTAGAATAGATGCAGAATTCGGCAGGCGTGTAAAATCTTATTATATCAAATATAAAATACAAAAAAGAAAGTAAAGAAAATAGGAAATTGAGGGCAGAAAAGGGGACGGGGGAAAAGGGGTGTGAAATACAAGGGGGAAGAGAAAAAGAAAGTACAAAGTAAATCGAATTTGTCTTTATTGGTTAGCCGAGAAAATATACTCCATCTTTCAGTCTGGGGTCAAGGAGACGGCGCAGCTATAAAAATAGTTAGTGTATCAGAACGAACAATAATGAAACAAATTAAGAGAGAAATGAGGGGAAAAACAGAGCTATTTGAAGTCAATAATTAATTTGATAAATTAATTATTTAGCTTAGACAAGCCTGTCAAGTTTTTTTTTTTCAAATTGTAATTCAAGAAGATGCTACTGCATAGGGTATGCTGGAATTTGAGAAACATTTCATAATGTTGCCTTCTTATACACCTGCCCAGCTTCAGAGCATGGCAAGGCACTGACTGGTCTCACCCATCATTGTCACACACTCTTCCCAGATCCATCCGTGAGGGATGCCTTAATGAGAAGGGCTTATTTAATTTTGAACATATTTAAAGCCTTTATGTAGCTGCTCACCTTATAACCAACTCTGGGGCGGCTCCCAATCAAAGGTTAAAAAAAAATCATAATAAAGCTATAAAACTAAGTCCATGCTGGTGTTTGACTGCAGTAAATTGAATTAAAATGGAAACGAGGCATATTAAACATGTTAAAAGCAACAAACCATATAGTCTCTTATCCCACCGCTTAAGGGGTAAGCGGGGTCTTTCTTATTTATTTATTAAATGTATAGGCAACCCCGTTGCCCAGTCGAGCAATTCATAGTGGTCTTCAAAGCTTTACAGAAGCCCACGTCAGGCTAAAAGAGTCAGGACTAAACATGAAGTTCCAGCTAAACCTATACACAAGACTCTACTACAGGGGTGTCAAACTTGATTTCATTGAGGGCCGCATTAGGGTTGTGTTTAATCACAGAGGGCCATTGTGTGTGCGGGGGGGGAGTGGCCGGGGTCATGGCCATGGTGGGTGTGACACAGGAGTCATGTCGGAGGCACCTGTGGTGGCCAAGTGCTAAGGCAGGACATCCCTGAGAACTTCCTTTACTCTCATAATCGCCTGTCTTTTCTTCTTTTCCTTCCCTTTTTGTTTTCCTCCTTCCTTCCTTCCTTCCTTCCTTTCTTCCTTCCTTCCTTCTTTTTCCTTCCCTCTTCATTCTTCTCTCCTTCCTTTTCTTCTTTTGCATTCCCTCTTCATTCTCCTTTCTTCTTCCTTCCCCTCTTTCCTTATTTTTCCTCCCTGCTGTCTTCCCATCCTTCCTTCTTTTTCTTTCCTCTTTCCCTTTCTCCTTTCCTGTCCTTTCTTGCATTGGTTGAATGCAAAAGGGGAAGCATTTCTCCTTTTCTTTTTAGCTTGTTTTGATAGCCCTGTGCCAGCGAAAAATGGTGATTTCCCCCAAGTTCCAGTTTTGCTAGCAAAAGCACCATGGGCCTTTACTGTTTCCAAGCCTGTCCTGCGGGCCAGATCTAAGCACACCATAGACCAGATCTGGCCCATGGGCCTTGAGTTTGACACCCCTGCTGTAATAAAGTAATGATCAGAACTAAATTGGTGCTAGATAAGAGTTAACAGAATCCAAGAAAGGTTGGATTTAGACCCTTTGTGGTAATGTTCAGAGCTCCAGACTAAGTCCTCTCTTGACGCCACCCTCTGCCTGTCCTCCTACAGGCTAGGAGGATAGAGGCCATCTGAACTTCAGGGCTCAGAATATTCCATAGGAGAGAGTCTGCCACAGAACAGTCACACTTCCTAGTTCCCATCATATGTATTTATTTATTTAAGAAAATGTATATTGTATATTATATTGTATTATATTGTAAAATCGAGGGCAACTTAGTTAACAATTGCCTAGCTTAGCATTGGGAATTCTAGTCATAACTGTGGTTATAATATAAGTCAAGGATTACCTGCATAGAAATTGGCCATCCACAGTTTACAACCTGAGCAATTTAACAGATTAACAGAGTTGGAAGGGACCTTTGTAGGTCATCTAGTCCAATCCCCCACCCACCCAAGCAGGAGACCCTACACCATTTCTGAAAGAGGGTAGTCCAGTCTCTTCTTGAAAGCCTCCAGGGATGAAGCTCCTACAATTTCTGAAGGCAACTTCTGTTCCATGGGTTGATTGTTCTTACTGTCAGAAAATCCCTCCTTATTTCTAGGTTGAATTTAGATACTGGTTATAGTTTTTCTTGGGGTGGGGGGTGTAGTGTATTTTAATTAAATTAGGGTTGTGCCATTTTGTCCTCCTGATTGGCAACTGCACAATGAACCAACTGCAATCAGGGAGGTAGTTCTGCCATTCCTGATGGGCAATATATATTTTGTTGTTTTGTTATCTCCCTTTCTATCGCTCTGCCATTTGTGGCAGATCTGTTTTGATGGCAGGCTAGAGAGCAGTAGACTTTTTGCAGTCGACTTCCTGTGTTTTAATTTCTGTTTGCAGCCTTCGTAGACTATTGTCTGTACTAGCTTCAATATTTCTGAGTTATGTAAGACATTGGAAAGCTTCCTTCTGTTTCAAATGTTGTGATTTTACTGTTAGATAACCGGAATCTTTTCTGAAATAATCCTCAGATAACCTAAATAGGAGGTGGCCAGTGTTTGCTCTTTACTGGTAATCCTTGACTTGCGGCTACAACTGGGACTGGGATCTTAGTCGCTAAGCAATGCAAGTCCTCATGGGGCCAGTGCCAATTGGACAATGATTTTTAACACCATCGTTAAGCAAATTACCATGTCGTTAGGCAAATCTGATTTATCCAATTGGGGAAAGACACAAATGGTGACCAGCTGATAGTTTCCCTTTAAAAACAAACCATATCTAAAGCAAAAAAATAAAATAAATACAGGTAGTCCTCAGCTTATGACTGTTGGTTTAACTATCCTTTGAAGGTAGAACAGCCTTGAAAAATATTGCTTATGAGCTGTCCAGAGGGAGTATTCAGCAGGTTCTGACCAGTTCTGGAGAACCAGTAATGGAAATTTTGAGTAGTTCGGAGAACCGGCAAATACTACCTCAGCTTGACCCCATCCCATCTATTCTCTGCCTCCTGAGTCCCAGCTGATTGGCTGGGTCTTTTTTGGTTGCTATGCACAGGAGATGTTGTGGTTTGCCGGCATCAGGTGTGGATGGCTGGAGTCTTGGAGAGCAAGGATTCAGATGAGGGGCCTATGTGTGATGCAGGGATGGGGCCAGGACCATCAGGGAGTGGAATGCTGCCTTCGGAGATTGTGGAGGCTGGCAGAAATGATGAAGAGGTCCCCGAGGAACCTCTGCTCAGTGTGCATGTGCATACAGGGCCACTCAAAGGAAAGAGCAACTGCAGCAGCACGGGCAATTCGGGAGTAAGGTTGCAAGGTAATGGCCTCTCCCTTAAGAGATAAAAGCCAGCTGAGAAACTGGAGTTCTTTGCAGGAAGCAAATAAGTTTTTGCACTCCAGCCTTGTGGACATTCAGAGTTTCTTGGTTGGTGTTTGGAGACTCTTTGTGTTTGAAATACTGTATTTCTTAGTAACTTTATCTAGTGTTCTTGGCAGCCTTGCACAACCTTGGCAGGGCTCGTTCTTATCAGAGACAATTAGTTTGAAACAGCCTTTTAACCGTGAAGGAATGGAATTCGTAAAGAATCATTAAAAGGCTTTGCTGTTACTTCTGTTCCATGTTTGTTTCCTTGGAACAAGGTTTGGGTCAGAACAGGAGAATGGAGCTGGACAAGTTAGTGGGGTGGGGAGAGAATGGGGATTTTGCAGTATCCTTCCCCTGCCACACTCACCAAACCACGCCCACCAAGCCACACCACGCCCACCAAGTCATGCCACAGAACCAGTAGTAAAATTTTTGAATCCCACCACTGGAGCTATCCTTAAGGTCATGACTGCTGCCCCCCCGGTCATGTCGTCATAATTCAGGCACTTGGCAACAAGGTCACATTTATGATGATTACAACATCTTGCAGTCACGTTTTGCGACCTTTCCCCAATTGGAGAAATCAGGTTTGCTTAACGACATGGTAATTTGCTTAACAGCGGTGGTAAAAATGATTATAAAATTGGGTCTGGTTCCCATGAGGACTTGCTTATTGACTGCCTTGCTGAGCGACTGAAATTCCAGTCCTAGTTGTAGTCGTAACTCAAGGACCACCAGTAAAGATGATAACAGACACCACCGTTTCCTATTTGAGTTATCTGAGGATTATTTTAGAAAGATTCCTGTTACCTAACAGTAAAATCTGAGCTAATTTGACTCCAGAGGTAACTATAAAAAGCATTTCATGCTTAAGTTGCCCACCCTGAAAACCATAGTTTGATTAATTGCAGGTTGGACTGGGGCTGCCTTCTGACAATTGATTATGTGACATCAATTGCTGTCAACTCTTAATCGCTATAATAGAAAGATTTTCTCCATGGCGAGTCTTGTAACACTATGCTAAATTAAAACAACGCAACTCTGTTATATCATATACAAAATAAACACTTTGGCTCCAAAGCTGGAGAAAAAGAGGCTTGACAAATGGAGAGGTTTATTTACAGAGCATGTATAGCTTCTCTGGCCCAAGAAATAATTTTGTTTTACTCAAAGAGCCCTTTCCCTATTAGCAACTCTTCCTTTAATTGAATTTAGTGTGTCTATGCAGAAGGAATACTTAACCTTTAAAATATGTGATCAGAATATTATTAGAGCTCAGAAACTGAGTTTGGAGACCGTGTATCCAGAATTAGCAAAAATTTTCATTTAATTGACCCCATGCTCCACATTTGTTCATCTCACTTAAGCTAGGTTCATATAACATGCTAAGATCAAACGCAGGCAATTTTCTAATTCGGAATGTCATGTGAATACGTCCAGTACATTTAGTTGAGTTACACAGAAATATAATAGAGAATTTAATTGCACAAGTACCTTCCAAGTGTTTATTTATTTATCAGATTTAGAAACCATCCATCTGCTCACTGAGAGACTCTGGGAGGTGTACAAAGAATTTATACAGATATTTCCCCCTAGACTGTCTTTTAAAATGAAGCAAAAAAATATGTACCCATTTCACAGATGTATAGGTTCTTGGTAACTGGTGGCATCTTTACATGTTACATAATTTGTGACTGACGCATAGTCCTTTGGTAAGTCTAGGTTTGGGTTATTGATTCTGTCATGCTTAGTGATTTATTAATAGAAGAGAATATTTGTAGCTCAGGGTTGAATAATGGAGCCCTTGTTGCTTTCTGAGCTTAGTGGTTTTCTGGCAGATGTTTCATTACCCAGCTAGGTAATATCAGCTGCGCTAGAAGGCAGTGAGGTTTGCTCTCTGCTTTTATACAATGGATTGCATTTGCCAGTGTTGTTGGAGATGTTCTTGATGGTTCCTTGATTAGAGGAACAAAACAAAAACCATGATTTTATTAGGCTCCCTTCCAACACTGATGATGTTACCTGGCTGGGTGATGAAATGTTTACAAGAAAATCACCAAGCTCAGAGAACCAAAGACCCCTTAACGCAAGGGTCTTCAAACTTGGCAACTTTGAGACTTGTGGACTTCAACTCCCAGAATTCCTGAGCTAACATGACTAGAGGAGGAATTCTGGGAGTTGAAGTCCACAAGTCTTAAAGCTGTCAAGTTTGAGGACCCCTGCCTTAATGATTTCTGCATGTTTGCATCAGGTGTTAGAACAAAGGTCTTCAAACTTGGCAAGTTTAAGGCTTGTGGACTTCAACTCCCAGAATTCCTGAGCTAACACGACTGGAGGAGGAGTTCTGGGAGTTGAAGTCCACAAGCCTTAAACTTGCCAAGTTTGAAGACCCCTGTGTTAGAGGATGGATAGTAGGGTAGATGGATAGTAGCAGCCTCTTTACTTATTCATTTCAACTCCATTCCCACCTTCATTAGCTTTCGTTCTCTCCAATACCCGCCTGCCTGACAAGAGCAGCCCTTGGCTTGGAGAAAAACAGGCTCCAGCCATGTTACTTAAGAATTATTTTGACCTATGTCACAATTACGCTTCCATTCAAGACTCCCAGACCGAAGTTAAAGCCGCCAGGAACTTTTCATACCAGAGTTAAGCACCTGCTCCAAGGAGCAAATGAGCCACATCATGCAAGTGGCAAAGCTGGCTTTAGGTGTGTGGTGGGGTGTGTGTGTTTCCCCCTTCGGTGACCCTTTCCCACAAGGAAGTTCAAAAGCCTATAACTCAGCCGCCAGGGCCTGCCAGCTTTCATTCCAGCTCAATGCAGGAGGAGAACTGACAGCGGTTACCCCGCCGCCGCCGCCGCCGTGGTTGCTGACTCAAAAGCTCTTTTGGGGAGGGTGGCAAGGGAGCTGGCCTCGCAAAGCCAAGCCCAAACTTTCAAAATAATAATAACAACAACAACCAAAAAGGACACTCCACACTGGCGGATCTCCACTCCCCAGTCGAAGTCATCCAAGGATCCTTCTGCTATGGAGAGAGGGATGCCTGTCTTGCGAATTAGGTGAGAAAGGGCGAAGAAGTGAGGGCGGTTGCAGAATGCAGCTTGAGAGCGGAGCTGGCAAATTGGGGGAAGGGAAGGGAAGTTGGGGGGGGGAGGGAAACGGGGTGCTGGAAGCCGGAGGGTGGGGGGAACATGTTGGCCTCTGTGATTGGACTGCAAAAGGTGTGCAGTGAGGTAGATGCCGGTGCTGCTCTGACGCTCGCTGACGCTTGCATTGCATCAGCGGGTCGGGCCCGCCGAGCGAGCGGCTCGGAGGGATTGCTTTGATCCGAACAGGAAGAGAAGCAGGAACAAGCTTATTTTGGTTATGCATTAGGGGTGGGGGTGTTGCAACCAAGTCTCGGTGACGGGAGTCATGTGATCCTCGATGTGCTGGGTCACAGCAGCTGAGACAGGCTGCCAAAGAGCCCGGCCCGGTTTGCTGCTTGGTCTTGAATTCCCCTCCCCCACCCCCCACCCTCTTCCTTTAAAGGCTTTAGAGATGGCTAAAGCTTTTGCTGGGGATTTTCTGTGCTGAGATGGCAAAAAAAGGGGGAGGGGGATGACGACGTGGGTGGGGATGACAACAGGGCAAAATGATGGGTTTGGAGGGGGAAGAGGGGCTTCCGAAGAAAGCCAAATGGCAGGATTGCTGGGTGGAGAGAAGAGAGTCGGAGTAACTCACTTGAGACTTCCAAGAAGAGACTGGGCTGCCATCTGTCAGAAATAGTGTAGCATCTCCTGCTTGGGGAGGGGGTTGGACTAGATGACCTATAAGGTCTCTTCCAACTCTGATTCTCTGTAGCTGTAGCTGCAGAAAAAGCCAGGGGCTTTGTAGTCTATAGAAGCCCAGTGGAGCACCGAGAGGAACCGCAGCTTAAAAAAGGGGGTCCTGAGGGATTCCCCTTCGAAGGTAGACGTCTTCAAACTTGGCAACGTTAAGACTTGTTTATTAGATTTAGATTTTTATACTGCCCCCCCTCTCCCAAAAAAAGGGACTTCAACTCCCAGAATTCACAAGTCTTAAAAGTTGCCAAGTTTGAGGACCCTTGCCCGAAGGATTGCTTCCAGTGAGGGGGATCATAGCTGTTTTTGCACAAGAGGCCTGGCTAAATGCAGCTATTTGGCAGCGTTGTGCAAATCCTTCTCTTGTGAGGGTCTCTTCATGGTTTTTGTGCAGGAGATGGTTTATAAGGGTAGGGCTGACTCCTTGGACCCATTTTCCAAAGGAAATTGCACGGGGTATTTTTGTTTTTCACTCTGGGACCTCGGGACAAGGAACTTGCTCCAAACTTAGTCAGCTTTTTTCTCTCTCTCTCCAGGACAGTCCTAACTGCAAAACTAGCATTGGTTATGTAACTGTCTGCACGAGGTATTTGCTGTTGTTTTTAACTGGGCACCTTTTGTTCCTGCAAGAGAGGAGTGCAGCTCCAAGATGTTACTCTGGATTTCAGGAATTTTTTTATTTATTTAGAACAGGGGGTTAGCCAATCCTGGGGGGTTTCTCCATATAGTCGAAAATATGGGCAGCCAATGCCCATTCCTCTGGGACTCCTTTCTGTTGATCGAGCTTAGATCTCCAGCATTTTGATCTCCAAGACAGGAGTCCTAAGCATAAACTTGGGAAGAACAACCTGCTTTCAGACCTAAGGGCTGGAGTGTACAGGTAGTCCTTGGTTACGACCATGATTAAGCCCAAACTTTCTGCCGCTATGTGAGACCTCGGTTAAGTGAGCTTTTCCCCCTCATTTTACAACCTCTCTTGACCCCATGGTTAAGTTGAATCCCTGCAATTGTGTAATGTTAGCATAGTTCTTGAGTGACTCTGGCTTCCCAAAAGATTGCTATACCCTGGGAGAGAACCCAACCGTCATTAAATGTGAGTCAATGGCCAAGTTGGATTTTAGATTTTGATCCGGAGCGGCCTCAACGGTCGTTAAGTGTGGAAAAAAAACAGTCACAAGTCCCTTTTTGGCAATGCTGTTATAACTTTTGGTCACGCCCGTTGTAAGTCGATCCCCTGTAGTAGCAGCTGAGCCCACCTTCCAGAGTGACTGCTTAAAGCAGAGGTCTGCAAACTTGGCAACTTTAAGACTTGTGGATCAACTCCCAGAATTCTCCAACCAGCACTGGGAGTTGAAGTCCACAAGTCTTAAAGTTGCCAAGTTTGGAGACCTCTAGCTTAAAGCCTACAATGTATGTAGTAAGGGGCACACATTTGACCCAAGTCCTGGAGCAAACTCAGATCCCTTTTTGTAGATGGCCTCCTTATTTTCCTTGCCTTAACAATACTATTGGAATTAGGTATAATAACCCGCAAAATGCCCTTTGAAATCTCGAGAGATGTGCTTAGAGCAGGGGTCCCCAAACTTGGCCGCTTTAAGACTTGTGGACTTCAACTCCCAGAATTCTCCAACCAGGGCTGGAGAATTCTGGGAGTTGAAGTCCACAAGTCTTAAAGTTGCCAAGTTTGAAGACCTCTGACTTAAAGCCTTGGCAACGTTTTCCCAATGGTATAGAAGGGGGAAATTGCCCCCTTTAGTTTCCTAAAAAAAAAAGGCCCCCAGTTTTTTTCTCTCTTCCCTCCCATTTAACCTCACCCATAGATTTATAGGGGTCCCCACCCGCATCCTCCAGGTAAACACCCTTCTAAAGATCGCTGCAACCTGGAGCGCGTTGATGCTTCTGGGAATCTACCGCGGACAGCACCGCTGTCTCTTTGCCCAGGAAGACCCGGCTTCGCTCGCTTGGCGCCCCCTCCCCTTTCCCTTCCCTTCCCCTCCCCTCCCCTTGACTCCGCTCGCTCTCAGCCAATCGGCAGCCGCCGGGGGGATGCAAGGCGGAGCTTGCCACTGCGCTCCTGGGTGTTCCTCCTCCTCCTCCTCCCCCCCTCCTCTCTCTTTCTTTTTCTTTTTGTGAATGAAAATAAGCGTTTGGGCGCGTCCCAGCCTAGGACTGCAGCTCGCGCGCCCGCCCGCTCGCCGCTCAGTTGCTCCGCAACTCGAGGCCAGGGAGGAAAGGGAAAGGCGACGCCTCGGCGGGTCAGAAAAGGGTTGGGGTGGGCTGAAGCGAGGCGGCAGAGTTGGAGGAGCAGCCGAGCCTTCTTCCCCGCGTGCAGCAGCGCGGGGGAACCGGCAGGGAAGATGCTGGCCGGCGGAGCTTCGCAAAGGGCTCCTCCAGCCTCTCCGGAGCCGGCGCGGCATCGTATCCCCAAGCAGCAGCAGCTCAACTGGGGAGTCTGAGCCTCCTGCAGCGGCCTCGGCCCGGCGGCGGCGGAGGAAAAAGAAGAAGAGGAAAGAGAAGGAGGGGAAAGGACAAGAAACAAGAAGAGGCCGAGCCCAGCGCTCGTTATCGCCATCAGCATCATGTCTCCAGGGAAGAGCTGGGCTCGTCTTCCCGCCGCCAACTGCCCCTTCAGATGTGTCGGTGTAAGTAAACCCACCGCCCGGTTCTTTCCCTGGCTTCCTCTAGCTAGCGGAGAGGCGAGCTGTTCCGCCCGGCTTCTACTTAGCCAGAGTACTAGAAGGCTGATTGACAGGGGGAGGGCGAGAGAGAGAGAGAGACCGAGAGAGAGAGACCGAAAGAGAGAGAGACCGAGAGGGAGGGAGGGAGTGGGGGAGAGAGAGAGACCGAAAGACCGAAAGAGAGAGAGAGACAGAGACAGAGAGAGAGCGGGAGAGAGAGAGGGAGGGAGAGAGAGACAGAGATAGAGGGAGGGAGAGAGAGACAGAGAGAGGGGGGAGAGAGGAAGGGAGGGAGAGAGTGGGGGAGGCAAAAGGCCAGAATGGGAGAGGGGCCGGTGGGTGGCTAGGAAGGTTCCCTTTGAAGCCCAGCCCTGTCACTCTGCGCGCCCTCGCGCGTCCTGCGCGGCTCGGTGCCAGCTCCGTTTTTCCTGCCCTCCGGCGCCCCGCACTGTTGGAGTGGAACGGTCCTCGGGGGGGGGTGGGGGGAGAGAGAGAGGCTGTCCTTTGAGCGATCCCGTGGCTGTCACGCACCCGCCGAGAGCGGCGGCCTCACTTGCTCTGGGTCGCCGTGCATGTGCACTTACCCACCAGGGAAAAAGATCGGCGCCCTGGGGAGGGAAGAGGGAAGAGGTGGGGGGTTGGGAGGAAGGGGACACGGAGTAGTGACAGTTGTTTACAAAACCGTGGCGCATCTCCGGACAATCGTTGCAAAGAGAAAAAAAGGAAAGAAAGAAAGAAAGAAAGAAAGAAAGAAAGAAAGAAAGAAAGAAAGAAAGAAAGACTTGCACTTCGCCCGAGGAGGATTTTTACTTTGCCTCGGGGGTGGGGGAGTCTGGTTTGAACCAGGGAACCCTGCCGCCTTCCAAATTGCAAGTTGGAGGTGCTTGCCTGGTAGAAGAAACGTGCAGCACACTTCAAGAGCCGTGTGTGTGTGTGTGTGTGTCCGCGTGTGCACGCGCAAACATAAGCACGCGTTTTCTGCTTGTTTTGCAAAACGGGTTGCTTCCCCCCCCCCCGCCCCCCCAGTCTGCGTGGTTGTCGTTGTTATCATAATAATCAAGCCCAGCTTTGGCCAGAAATTTGCAGATTTTTTTTGGCCCTGTTTCTCCCTGGCACCATCCCTGGTGAGATGTTGGGAACACGAGATGTTCGCACCATCATCCTTCCTTCGATGCCCTTTATAGTGGAAGACTCCAGACCCTGTTTGGACACAATGTTGTGATGGCTAGTTCTGAACAAATCATGATAACGGGGGGGAAGATACATTTCTTTTTTAAAAAATAATAATACATAATAATAATAATAAATAATAAACTCCTGTAAAATGATGGGAGGGATTTTTGAGCTCTCCCGTTGCTAGGAAACGAGTTAGGCTCCCCTGGTAATTTTGTGGTCTCCTTGGCAACAGAAGACCGGGGCAGCTTGCGAGAACACGGGGACTTTTTCTCTTTAAGAGATAGCGAGGCAGATTGGAGGGCTGGGATTCTAGTAAGCAGAGCGCTGAGGACGTCACCGAGGGAGCAGGGAGTGATGAGCAGGGACAGATGCTGGAATGGCAGAGGAGGAGCAAACGAGAGCAGCAAATCCTCAAACTTGAGTCTGGAAAGGAGAAGGGTTTAAGGCTAAAACAAGCCCAGGAGAAGGTGGGGAACTGGAGCATCTGGGTGCCAGGATTTACAGAGCTCGAAGCCCAGATCCTGGAGAACAAAAGCAGATAATAATGAATCGGCTGTCCTGGGACAAAAGAGCTACTAAAATAGAATAGGGTTGAAAAAGAAGAGATGGCTATCATGTCCTCTCTGCGATCCCAACAGGTTTTTGCAATATATACAGTGTGTGCGAAGGAAGAATATCTGATGAATAGGTTGCAGGAAAGGTGGTAGCTTTGGTCTGTGCATTGAATTGATTATCCCCTTGTTAAATAGCACATGACTCTAATTGAGTTTGCTGCTGTTTGCTGCTGCTGCTGGAATTCCACCTGGCAGTATTCTTCCTTTTGTTTTTTCCCCCCAGCAACATAAATAGAATAACAGAGGTGGAAGGGATCTTGAAGGTCTTCTAGTCCACTCCCTTGTCCAAGCAGGAGACCCTATAAATGTACTATTTTAGTCAAACTGCTGTCCAGTACTTAAACGCTTCCAAAGACTGGAGCAGCCACACCTTCTGAAGGCAAGCCAGTCACCTTTAGGAAACTTCTCCTTAGTTCCAGGTTGCTTCTCTCCTTGACTAGTTTCCATCCATTGTTTCTTGTCCTGCCTTCTGGTGTTTTAGAGTAGTTGTTTGACCCCCTCTTATTTCCATCTCATATGCCCCTCAATCTTGCACCTTAGCAGTGAGTTCTTCTTAACTCTGGCAACCCCGTGTAATGATTTCCAAAGCGGAATTACAAACTCGGTTTTGTTACTTTGGCCAAATGTGCTAAAAAGGGAAGTTTGGAGAAAAAGTCTACCAAGGGATTCAGACAGTTGCAAGCATCCACCACGCCACTATGAAATCATGATAGCCTAAGATTTCAGGCTGTATTCATCCCCTCGATATGAATTCCTTGTGGGTTCCCTCCTTCCTCTTTTCGGCCTTTGAATCTATCTTGATTCCTGGTGCCCACCTTGACCAGTCCCTGGCAGAGAAGAGTGACTGGCCAAAGGTTATCCAGCTGGGTTTGTAGCTAAGGTGGGCCTGAAACTCACCATCCCTGGTTCCTAGCTTGATGCTTTAACCTAGAGGGCTCCAAACTTGGCAACTTTAAGACTTGTGGACTTCAACTCTCAGAATTCTCCAGCCAGAGTTTAACCACTATACCAAACTGGTGATTACTTGTTATTGCCCCTGAGTTAATGCTTAATGTGAGCAAGTGGTTCTTAATGGTCTCTGTTGTGTACTGTATATTTACTCCAGATTATAGGCACACCGTTCTTTCCCCTGTTTTATCCTCAGAATAAATTTAGGAAGTAGAGCAGGTTGAATTGTCTGGGTTCACACAACCTGGGTTTTTCAGTTCTGGCTTAATATATTGTGTGAACCCATCCATGGTGGGGTTATATATGATGCTTTATAGACTGTGGTTTATTCATTGCACCATGGTCACATAAATTATATTTTAAGTAGTATGTACTACATGAATCATGTCATATAGTACAGTGGCCTACAATTACCTTCCAACCTTTTGTGGCTCAGTGGGAATTTAAATGTGGTTCTCAATACTCCTACTTCTACATATTATATTTGTACTTTATACTGAGTATTAGAATTATACTTACTCCTCATCCTCCCACTCCTGGGGAGGTTGAGTTGTGTAAATCAATGTGAAATCCTATAGAAATATGTTTAAATTGCTTTGGGACAATGCTACCTGCTAAGGTGAGATGTATTCTATATATGATTGCTTCTTAAGTACAACATAAATAGAATGGTAGTCTCAAAGTCTCTTAATATTTTTTTAAAAGAAACTCTTATTCTTATCAAACTCTCTTCTGGCTGTCAATGTCATGTATTGGGAGCAATAAAGAACAAAGCTAATAATACACCTCTTTTTTGCCTTATATGGTGTGTGGTCTTATTTTTATCACAAAAACCATTTTTATAAAATCAGTGGATACCTGACACTTGAGGACCTATTTTGGGATAAATGAATCATACTCAGCTTTTCAAAACCCGTGCGCTGAGAAACTGAAGATTTTTTTTCCCCCTGTGTAATTCTTCTATTTCGCTTTTCTTTTATCCATTGGATACATTTTCTAACAATAAGGAGGTTATTATTTTAAGATTCCACCATCATACTGGGGTTCTTTGTCACCAGCATTTGTCATTGAACATTTATTTAAATGCCTTTCACCAAATCTGTCCTTTTGCTATGAAAATTCTCAGGACTCAAGTCTATATTATTTTGTTGACACAAATATTCTATATTGCACAATTGGCCACTTCCCTGTGGGTAGCACTAATGGAGCATAGTTTAATCTCCATGCTGATAAGCAGTGCGACCTGGTGGATTTGCCTAACGTGCTTAATTGGGTGATTGAATTGACTCTTTTTCGTTCACAATTAAAACCTCCAAACTTTGAATTGTAAATCTGTTGAGTTCCTAAACCTGTTGGGCTTAACCAACAAGCCCTTGGTTAAATGTAAAACGAAGCTTAGCATGTTCTGTGCAGGCAGCCATAAAACCTGTGACCCTTGCCGAAATGATTGTGATAGGGATTATAGAAAGGGTGCAGAGAAGAGCCACAGAGATGATAAGGGGTCTGGAG